>JANBPO010007653.1:7166790-7535756 GCA_024336825.1 Amorphophallus titanum
TAGAAGTAGGCATGACGGACGGAATTCCAAGCGCTGACGGCTAGAAAGACTGCTGAAATGACACAACCGACTAAGTAACACTAGACTGAGAAAAACCTACAGACCTCGCCAAATTGAGCTCAATCGCGACTGCTGCCAGATATGCATCATCCATGACATTCACACGGGTAACAAGCAGCGGCACTCTCAATTCGACTCTCAATCCTCGGAGAAATTACTTGATCTTTAAGGCTTCATCAGCAATAATATGCGGCGCATACTAACCCAACTCAATGAACTTATTCCGGTACTGCAGCACAGTCATTTCACCTTGAACCTGTTGGATCTGGTAAACTCAGAGAACCCTCTCTGATACCAAGTGTTGGGGATGCGATGAGGGAGCAGATAACTGATGAACCGATCAGAGCTCTGTCCCACGTGTCAGAGCCCTGGCCTCTTATCTCCTAGGATCACGTGCCCTTCCTTAACCTTTTCAAACATCGCTTCTGTTAGACAGGAGGTTCCTATCATTATAACAAACACCTAGTCAGCTTAGGAGAGCACAAGATTCAAATGCAAAGAGGTAAACATGCACGAGCTAAGTTAAGGGAAATGTGGTTGGAATGTAAAAATTTGCACGGGGTAGGTTTCTAGCTAGCACTTAAGGTGCACTGAGTTTTTTTCCAACTGGCACAGAAACATGCACGGAGTACCACTGTGCATGCACGGGGTTGCACGACTCAAAACATGCACGGGGTATTGAAATATGCATGGGCTTACTTGTGCAGAACTAAAAGTGGATGGATGCAAGTTTTTATAAAGCAATGTCAAAACATGCACGAATGCATGTTTCGTGAAGTGAACAAGCACAGGCTTAAGCACAAGATGCGCATAGGAAGTAAAACATGCATGGGGTTTGACGTGCACAGACATTGTGAAAGCATGCACGGACTTTGTGTTAAAACCAAAACTTGCACAGGGTGTGTCTTCCATGAACTACGTGAAGGCGTGCAAGGACTTGGCGAAGGCATGACTGAAACATGCACGGACTTTGGAAACGTGCTTGGACTTTGCATAGACAAAAAGATGCACGTAAGTTTCAATGCTTGGACTTCAAACAAACACGTGCTCAGACTTTAAATGCATATGCTCAGACATGACTTAAGTGGAACTATACATGCTCGGACTTGGTGAGGATGTGCAAGCTTTATTTACTGGAAAATGCACAGACTTGGTGTTTCAACAAGGAAAAATGCATGAACTTATTCATGCATGGACTTGAATTTTTGGAAGACTTGTATGGACTTGCATGATGAAAATGAAACAAGTGTTCGGACTAGATGAGGGTGTGCTCAGACTTGGACTGGACATTGTGTATGAACCTTGAGATGCAAGTCGGTGGAAACCCTGTTCATACACGAACTTGAAGCTAAGGCTTGCACCAACTCCATGTGAGTGTGAAACGAATGTACATGGACTAATCTTTGTGCAAATGCGACCACTGTAGCACGCAGTGACCAGAGAAACAAATTCTCCCTTCTTCTACTACACAGAAGGAACGGTGAACAACAACCCACGGCTCACAAAACATAGAGGATTCAATCCTCTCTTCCTCTGAAACCACAGAGGGAACCCAAAGAAACACTTCTCCCATCCTCTAAAACCTTAGGGGGAACCTGAACCCTAAACGGGGTATCAGAAGTACAAGAAGGAAATGGAAAATGAAGAAACAAAAACATAAAAGGAAAATCAAAAATGATGCAGCTCCCCAGGAGCAAGTTAGTTCTAGATTTAATCCATGAACTAAAGAATACTTCAGATCTTCAAGTCCCTCTGGCTGCACACAACCACCTCTCTCACAAACTAGCTCTCGATCTTCTTCTCTCAGATCTTTCTCTTTTTCTACTCTCTTCTCTCTTCAGACTTAGCAACACTCGCAGCTCTTCTTCTTCTCCTTCTACAGCAACTTTCTATTTTTCTCTCTTCTGACTTAGCAGCTCTCGCAGCTCTCCATCTTCCTTTCATAGTGCTTGATCTCTATTTGCAATCCCCTTCTCTTGCAGCCTTCTTGTGGCACACTCTTCTCTCGGAGAAGAGATGAATATAAAGAACAGAAAATGAGCATTTTCGGATTGATTTAATCCACAAGGAAATTCTTCTATTGGTCCACATGTCCTGGATAGATAATGTTCTTCTGTCAGGGGAACCTTAGATCGCGTTCGAATACATGGGCCTTTGAGCTGGGCATGTGACAGACACAAGAAAACTGTAATTTAGCCTTCCAGGCTATTTATTAGCCTTACAAGCATTTTACAGCCTTACTGCCCATTTGTCACCTTTACTAGTAAGAGTCATCACCTTTAGCCTTTTTCTTATTGGCCTTGACCATCGCCTTTGTTTCCTTGGAACCTATTTGTCACCCTTAGGTGTATATTATACATCGTTAAGGCACTATTTGTCACCAAAAAGGCTCTATTTGTCACTGCTAGCTATCTATTTGTCACCCTTGTGTGACATTCTTCATCGCTGAAACCTTAAGTGTCTTGAGCTTGACTTTATTTGACCTTGGCTAACATCTAACATTTGACTGATGTTTGACTGAAGTTGAGTCTTGATATGAGTCAACTTTGACTAGAGTCAACATGACTAATTTGACTGGAGTCAACTCCCTTTGCAAATAGAGTCAGTTTGTGCTCTTCAGCCTAGCCATTTACTTGTCAACTAAATAATCTATTTTTCACCCTTACAAGACATTTAGCTCCTTTAGAAATCATTAGTCACTTTCATTCTTTCTGTGTTGCCTTCATTATTTACACCTCTTTCAGTCAATTCATCCATATGTCGATCTTGTTGATTATCTACTGCCGTGTGAGCTCTTTGAGTCTCTCTTGCTTGATTTCTCTCTCTTGTGCTCTGCTTGATTTCATAGTGAACTGGTCTTCAAGCCTTGTAATCAACTTAATTTGTGGAAATCTTCATCTGTCATTTGATTTCTTTAAGTTCCAGCTTGTTTGATCCATTTGAAAGCATGTTTAAACAAGGTTTGTCCTACTTTTGCTTTCTATAAACTTGAACATAACTAGAGTCGACTCCAAAGCTTCATGGAGTCAATGCTTCTTCTTAGATTTTCATGTTTTCATCGTTGCAACCTATTTTTCACCTTTAGGCATCTATTATTATTCACCATTAACCACCTATTTGTCACCACTAATCTGTAGCTATAGGTCTTTCAGTTAGCAGGTGATTTCAAGCTTTTCTACCTTATGGGCTGTAATCGAGTCGACTCCAAAGTCGACTCTACTCGAGTCTTCTTCTTCAAATCTCTTCATCTTTCAATTGCTAGCTTCATTTGAGCTATTTATCATCGTTATCTTGACATTTCTCACAGTATTCTTCAATTTGCAGCTTGAATGTTCTTCTGCTGGTGGGTGATCTGGTAGTACTTGGAGTACGCTTGGAGTCGACTTGAGAGTCGAATGGAGTTGACTCCAAAGACTCATTTGGAGTGAAACTGCACACCCGTAGTGATCTGGAGTCGGCTCTAAGCTCGACTCTCCTTCTTGAAAACTCTTCTTCTTCATTTCACTCTTTCAAAGCCGTTTATTACTCTGAATGAATATTTGTGACCCGTGTGCTTCTATTTGACAGCTTTAAACATGAATAGCTGTAGATCACTTTGCTTGAACAGAATTGGCTTAACCTTTGAGATCCTTTGAGACATGTTCTTATCAGAGTTCAAACACAAACTTCTGCATTATCTCTTCACAACACATGACTTCAACCAAACATAAGACCATAAAACCAATGCAGTTATGACATCATCATCAAACACACGACTCCTATGCACATACAAACTCATGATGAGTCATAGTGTTTGACATCATCAAAATCACAAGAAAATAACACTTTTTACATGAGGAGTAACATTTGTTAAAAGCAAGTGCCCCAGTTACTCAGTGCAGATAACTATCATGCCTTATTTAGACCAGAGTTAGCTAGCCACCTCATGCCTGACCCTTTGTCATTTCATTGGTGAAGGGGTATAGTTTCACAGCAGACAAGAGCCATTGCTATGTAAATCCCCTTCCTCTCTTTTTTTTTTGATTTGACAATAAGTCTATCAGATCAGAGGTAGTCAAGATATTACCTTTTGACGCGAACCACCTCACGTCTCAGGTAAAGTGCGCTCGATTACTTAGTGAGTCTCAACCATTGCTCTGCAATGAGTGCTTTGGATAACCCTCAAATAATCTTGTTTGATCACAATACTCAATGTGGAGTTTATCAACCAAAAAATATTACTGAATGTGCATAAGTAGACCATGGGACATTAAAGCTCAATACACTGAATGCATCAACGGATGTAAACCCGAAGAGGCCCTCCCTCAAACTTCTTGTTTTCAAACTTCAAGAAGTTGTCGACCTGAATGCCTCAACTCATTTTAACAACCATGATATGAGAAACGAGAGATTTATATCAGAGAGGTTAGTTAATAAAAAAATTGTCTTAGAAGGGAATCTCACCTTGAGCTAATGCACATGGGAGTGGAAGGTTGAAAAGGGGATAGTACACACTCCCCCTCAGCAATTGCAAGGATCTGACGGATAAAAGAAGCACGTGAATGTTTTTAGGGAAAGTAGCCATGACAGAGAGTGAATAGAAGAGGAATTCAGCATCTTAGATTTGTTATCCCTCTGGTTTTGATGATGACCACCATGATTAATATTGGTTGAATGATGCTTCTTAAATTGCTTCTTGCAAGCCACCGTTGCCTTCTTCCTGCCTTGCCTTGAGTCTTCATTTTACTTTTCTGAACCAATATTTCTAGTGTGTGTCCAGTACTCTGTTTAGAGATTTGAAGTGAGTCCTTGGTTGTGTTCAGCCTTGTGTGAACTTGGGGTTTGTCCCAAGTGTGGTTGCTACACTTGTAGCTTTGTGTTTGTTTATTTTTGTGTGTGGGACTTGTCCTGTATGTTTGTGGAGAGGAGTTCATCCTCGTGTGGTAAACTGTCCCTATCGGTTTGTGTGCAGGTAGACAGATGGAGAGTGTTCTCTAGTCTGTGGTTGGGGCGTCATCCCCGTGTGGTGCTGCATTCGCAGTGTGTAGAGAAGCCTCACTGGTTTGGTGAGGGGTGGACGTAGGTCGGTGAGTTTGCAGACTGAACCACCTTAAAAACGCACAGTGCAGTGGGTTGTTCCTTGTGTTATTGCTCCGTCTTCTCTATCCCCATTCTCAAGTTGGTGTGAGTGTTTCGACGTATGCAATCTTAGTTATCTCCATCGCACACTCAAGTTCATAGAACCGTGCTTTGTCATTTTCATTTGAGCCATCTACTCATTCCGTTATGCTTTATGTCTAAGTGCCTCATGTGCACTCTGGTTGTCGCTTATGTTCTAAATTAGCTGAAGCCTTTAATTGGTCATTGTCCTTCAGCAGGATCTATTCAACCCCCCCTTCTAAATCCAATTGCACCTATCAGACTGAACAATTTTTCATGTCACTTGTCTTATTTACCTGTTTCATCAAATTCTCATGATTTATCTTATACTCTAGAGCTAAAATGTTAATTTCTTAAACAATGTGATGCAAGACGGATGACACGACCGGGCTAAGACGTACGACAGACTCGAAGTGCGGCCAGCACTAGCACGTTAAAAGTAAGCCGGGCGGTTGACCACTGTTGTGTTCTCCGGGTGGAGATGCCTCTCAACAGAAACTCACTCAGCCTGACATTTGTCCCTTGCGAGGGAAACATGAGATCGTAGCGGTTAAGGAACCACTGTCTCCTAGGGGTGTCCAGTTCAGGCTCGGTGCTTGACTAGAGCTAAAGAACAGGCGCTCACCTACATACATTTAGAACAATTGCATACATTTCATAATGGAATCATGCACTTCATTGAATAAATAAATGAAAGGACAAGAATGAAAATGTAGTTTAATAAGTTGAACGGTTACAATGGGCCGTTTAACACTCCCACGGTTTGCTTCTAGCCATCCCAATAAGCCACTCTTCAGAGGTCAATGGCCCTCATTGGACCCCTCTACCTGGTGGATAGCCCATTTAGGACCGTTCAGGGTCCCAGTTTCCCACCTAGTAATGGCTCTCTGCCAGCCGTTCCATAAGTCCATAGTCCCCATACGACCGTTTCATGTCCCTCATCATTTAGCTCCTGAACGATTCTCCTTAAACCGTGTATCTGTGGGCCGTCTGATGTGGACCGTTTTGTTCTCAACGGTTTGAATTCTAAACGGACCAGAATGGCCTGTCCTAGTTATCATTGGTCTTCCCCAGACCATGCTACACTCCTCACCAACGTCGGTTCACTTGCCACAGAATGGCCACCCTTGGGCCGTATTGTTTATAAATGGTTCGGTGAGAACCGTGTTGTTTTTAGAGGCGGTTGCTATTGAATCGTTCAACGATCGCCGTCCCCCATGGCGTGAAACCCTTCCCCGCCAGTGGTGAGGGCCCCCATGGCCTCCCAACCGGCCCTAAAGGGGTTAAGTGCCCCTGTTCTCCCCTCCGAAGCTACATGCATGTTGTGAAATAGAAATGGGGGAGGGTTTTTAAGGCCACCTACCTCGGAGCTACGTGGTGGTTTGGCCGCCGCCGCCATGGGTGCCTCCAGCGACACTTGGACGCCTTCTTCCTCTGGGACGATCACCCCTGCTTCCTCGTCAGCTGCGGGTGGCGGGGCTGCTCCTTCCTCAACCACAGGCAGTGGCACCGGCTCCTCCTCCACGACTGCCACCGCCGGCGGTGCTCGATCACCTTCTCTGGCCATTTGACGAGCGTGGCGGGCTAAGGCCTGGCGCTTGAATTGCATACGAGGGAGAGAAGGGGGTGAGAGAGTCAAAGAATGAGGGAGATTGAGAGTGGGGGAGACGGAGAGAATGGGAGAGTGGGGGTGGCATTTTCTTGTCCTCGACCTCAATCCTGACCCCCCCCTCCAAGAGCCTCACCTGATGAAGGTTTTCTCTCCCTATTTTTCTTTGATTCTCAGATATGGAAACCCCGCCCTTAGAAGAAACCTAGCGATCTCCCTCAGGTCCCTCTCTTTCTTCTACCTGCAGAGCTCCCGTGGCCCCCCTCTCTGCTCTCTGCACTCCCAGCTAGACCCCTTTCTCTGTTATGGGCTCAGGGCCCTTTTATAGTTGTGTCCGACATTACCGTATCGTAGGGCCTGCCGGATGGGTGGGTCCTACCGTATGAGCAGGCTACCAGATTGGTGTTGCCGTATCACCCTGCTACCGTATCAGCGGCCTACTGTATCAGCCTATCGTATCGCAGGCTTGTGGTATTAAGGCTATTGTATCAGAAGCCTGTCGTATCAACAGTCTGCCATATCAGTGGCCTACCATGTCAACCTGCTTTCGTATCATTGGCATGCCGTATCAACCTGTTGCCATCAGCGGCCTGTCGTATCAGCCTACTACCGTTCCAACGAGGTGCTTCCGGATGGGGAGCCTACCATATCAGAGGCCTGCCGTATCAGCTGGTTGCCGTATCAGGGGCCTGCCAAATCAGCAAGCTACCGTTCCAGTGAGCTGTCGTTCCAGTGAGGAGTTGCTGGATGTGGGAGCCTGCTGTATCAGAGACTTGCCGTATCAGCGGGCTGCCGTATCAGGGGCCTACCGTATCAACCTACTGTCATATCAGTAGCCTACCATATGGGGAGCCTGTCGTATCAACCTGCTGCCGTATCAACGGCCTGTCGGATCAATGCTGTTGTCGTATCAACGGCCTGTCGGATCAACGTTGTCGTATGGGGAGCCTGCCGTATCATAGGCCTGTCGTATCAGAGGCTTGTCATATCAAGGGCCTACTAATTCAGGGGGCTGTCATTCCAGCGAGGTGTTGTCGGATGGGGAGCCTGTTGGATCAGGCTTCTGTCGGATGACCCCTACTGAATTAGTGTGCTGCCAGTTCGAGCCTGTCGAATCAGGCTTCTGCCGGATGACCCCTGCCAGATCAGTGTGCTGCCGATATATATTTCTTTCCTTTTCTATTCCAAAGCTCTGATACCAATTGTTGTACCCAGGCGACTGGCAATCAAGAGGGGAGGGGTGAATTGATTGCCTATAAAACTTTTTCCTCACACCCCTTAAAATTTTAGGCAGAGATTTTATAAATGAGGTAGATAATCAAACTACTCTTACTCACCACGATGCGAATCACACTCTTGAAGGCTATAAATGAGTTATCAATTAATTTCTATGCACGAGAAGGATTCACTCGTATTCCCGCTGAGCCCACACGAGATCGATATGTCAAGACAAACAACAGAAATGAACACGTAATTTTTTAGGTGGTTTAGGTCCACAAGCGTGTCCTCTACGTCCATCCCTCACAATGTGAGGTTTAAGCTCCACTAGAAGTGAGGCACACACATACGTGTTGTGAACACAGCACACACACACACAGCCAAATTCGGCTACACAACCACACACACACGACACTCAAATTGCGGCACACACACACTTGAAAATGTCTGTAAGAGAGTAACGAATTTATAGGATATATTCAACAAAAATCAAAGAGAAATTCACAGCATCGTATATGGAATGTAGAAGAGTAGAAATCTCCCTTTCCATGCTTCATTCTTTCCTTGAACCGCTTGCTTGCAACTTTGACAAAATGGAACTCGAGAAACGAGCAATCGATGACGATCCCCATGAGCTCCCTTGCTTGATTCACGATCTGGGATGTGTAGATCTTGCTAAGGACGTGGAGCACAAACTGGAATCATCATATTTGAGCTTTGAATGACCAGAGAGAGCCGATGCTGCAGCCTCCTCTTCCCTCTGCACACAGCAAGAAAAATAAATGAGTAAAGCCTTTCTCTCCTTGTTTTTTGGTTGCCCTAATCATTAGGTATTTATACCCAAGTGAAAGAGGGACACATGTGAAGGAATATTCATCCTAGGACCAATGATTTTAGGGCAAACAAGATGGAATAATTTAGGGTCTCGACCCGGGGCGAACCGACAAAAAAAGGTGGGCACCAAAAAGAGTCGACTTACAGAGTCAACTGATCCAGCCTGCAGAATAGCTGAAACACAAAAGACAGAATGGTCCAAATGAAGAGTCGACTGACTCGATTTGGGTCGATTCATCGGAATCGCCCGAATCTCGCTATTTAATGCATTTCGGTGAGTGTATGTGGTGTTTTTGGAATCCTTGAAGGATTTCCTACAGTTTGGATGTATTTTCCCTGCGCTACGGCATGCATGGGGCGTGGAATGGGCCGATTGGGCCGTTTCACCATTTTAACTGTCGGATTGGCATAACGGTCCTACTAGAGGCCGTTATATGTATAACGGTCCCCCGATAGGCCGTTATATGCTTCGTTCATCAGTTTTTGTCTTTGGAGGTCTTGGAGTATAACAGACCAAGATAGGTCCGTTATGTTGAGCATAATGCTCCTGTCCAAGTTCGTTATGGTCGGGTGGTTTTCAAGGCAGACTGCCATGTCAGTCCTCTCGACGACTGTGTCTATCTCGAAGACTGTGCCAGTTGGTTTGCATGATGGATTCCTCCCCATGCGTTATGATTAAGATAATGTTCAGGTGCAGATCCGTTATGGTTCGTTGACCGATGTTTTGACTGGGTATGGCAGTTGATATAACGCGCCTCACCCTATGCGTTTTGTGGCTATAACCGATTGGGTGTGGTCCGTTATATGCCCTCGGTCTATGGTTAGTGTGCTTTTGTGTCTGTTGGGTGTAACGCACCTGCCTCTGTGCGTTATACTAGTATGACATGCCTGTTGTGGACCGTTATACTTCGTGTCATGCGTGTTTGGTTCTGTTGGACATAACGCCCCTCCCTGGGTGAGTTATGTTGATGTAATGCCCCTATGCTGGTGTGTTATATCATCTGTTTGTAGTTTTCAGGTCTAGTTGGCATAACTCCCCTCCTGTGGTGCGTTCTGTGGGTATAGCACCCCTATGCCAGTGCGTTATAGTCCTGTTTGCCGTGACGACCGTTTGCTTGTGTTATGTTATGTGTCCATCTGTCTTAGGTCCTTGTATAGGGCGGTGTCTATCTGTCGATGGTTGTCTGGATCGGTTGATTTAGGTGACTAGTTGTGGTCTTTTCCTAGACTACGACAGTGTAACATCCCAGAGCTCAGAGCACTGATAACCCGATATGAGTACCGAATTACCGCTACCAAGAATTCACCTAGCAAAAAAATTCGACAACAACCCCCCTTAACCCAAGGTGTTCTAAGGGGAGTAAATCGGGTACCCATCCACAATGAGTGACGTGTCCCAAAATGGAGGTGCGCACAGATGTGGCAACACCTAAAAACATCGTATCAAAACACGACTCAAAACCAAGTGAATAGGTAGACAAAACATGAGGGCCAGCATCGCTGTATCAAGGGGATGATGAGGTGTCACCGTATCAAGAGAGAGTGGCAAGGCCACCGTATCAGGTGGGGGTGATAAGGTCACCGTACCAAATGAAGGTGGCAAGGCCACCGTATCAGGTGGGGGTGACAAGGTCACCGTACCAAATGAAGGTGGCAAGGCCACCGTATCATGGGGAGTTGGTGAGGCCACCGTATCAAGTAAAGGTGGCAAGGCCACCATTTCAGGAGCTAGTGGCAGGGCCACCGTTTAAGGAGGTGGCAGGGCCACCATAACAAGGGAAGGTGGCAAAGCCACTGTTTCAGGAGGAGGTGGCAGGGCCATCATAACAAGGGGAGGTGGCAAAGCCCCTGTATCAAGGGAGGTGGCAAAGCCACTGTAACAAGGGAAAATGGCAAAGCCACCGTAACAAGGGGAGGTGACAAAGCCATCGTATCAAGGGGAGGTGGTAAAGTTACCATAACAAGGGGAGGTGACAAAGCCACCATATCAAGGGCAGGTGGTAAAGCCACCATATCTGGGGAGGTGGGAAAGCCACAATAACAAGGGGAGGTGGCAAAGCCACCGTATCAGGGGAGGTGGGAAAGCCACCGTATCAGGTCTCACGCAAGCCAATGGGTAACGCTGAAGAGGGTTTGCTTCTGAACAAGAGGTTTGGTGTAGACACGTCAAAATTGACATCATGTTGAGCACATCTCATATTGCCTCGGAACGCCTCAATTTGACCCTCAAATTGGCTTTATTTGAGTGATTTTTCCCATTTTTCTAGTATTTTTCCTTTTCTTCTCCCTTCTCTTACGTTTTTCTATTTTTTCTAGATTTTTTGGATATTTTTCTCTATTTTTATGATTTTTCTGAGAATTAACTACATCTTTACGGGCGTCATGGCCTCTCCCGTTGAGAATTTGTCGTTGTTACTGGACTGATGCGGACATATGGACGTGCAATTTTGCATGTCCACAACAGACTAACATGATGAGACCACACATGCATGCAAGCACACACCACACATAACATATAAGTAGCCGAATAGCTTGGGCACACATATATGGCTAAAATTTCTCCCACTTTGGCATCATCAAAAAGGAGGGGGTGAATAGGGGATAGGAAGTGTGCCATTCTGTGGGAGCTCAGCCATCTAGTCGTCATTTGGAGTCAATGGCTTTGGTGGAAGTCTAACATAATCTAAAATTTTCTCAAACATGTGGGCTTGATTGGCCAAAGCATTAATGAAGGACTGAGTGGACTCTTGGTGAGATAGCTTCAGATCAAACATGTCACGTCCCGAGAACGGAAGTGGTGGGGACACCACCGGGTCCACTACTGGGCCCACTACTGGGAACCGACGCTGCACCACCTCGACTGTACCGAGCTTATGGCTCGGTGACTCATTAGAAGACCCGACATCCTGAGTATTTTATTTGTGTGTATTGTACGTATGTGAGTATTATGTGTATTTTATGGTGGTATTTGTATTTTAACCATCAAGTATTTTATTGAGTCAACATGTTATATTTTAATCCCAATATTTTATTTTTTTTTTTGAGTCAACTTACTATATTTTAATCCCACCAAGTTAATAGTGGGTTGGTGAGTTTGTTCTTATTAGGCTAGGATATATATGCAAATAACTAAAGTCTAAAGGTAATGTTGTCATGGCCCTCCCTATAAATAGGGGGCTAAGTGTGTTACGTGAGATATGATATGAATGAATGAAAGAAGCTTCTTTTGCCATTGTGCTTCCTTCCCTTCCCTCTTCCTCTGTGAGTTTGAGTGAGTCACCCGGTGTGAGACCGTCCGGCGTGAGGCCGAGCTACACGAGGTAGCAACTTATCCCGTCCTATTCATGATATCGGAGTGCCGTCGATCCATTTCCACGTTGCCGCCGCATCATATTTGGTAACAGAGCCCAACACAGTGCCTTCCTCGATCCCGATGTCTCCATCGTCGGTCCTTCTTTTCCTCGGTTGTCCAACCGGCGGACCTCCTAGCAACCTCCGCCTCTCACTGCGGCTCGTTCGGCAGCGCAGCAGCAACACAGTGCTCGCGTCCGGCAGGGCTCTTCGCGTCCGGCAGCGGTCCAACTACCCTTTGATCCGGCAAGCTAAAGGCCCATCCGACAACAACGCCTTCAAAGCCTCCACAGCCTCCACCCGGCACGCCTGCTGCCCGCTTCACCTGGCACGTCCCCAACGGGCTTCGGCCGACACAATCTCAGGGTGCTCCACCCGGCACGCCGCAAGTGAGCTTCACCCGATAAGGCTGGCAGCCTTTCACCCGGCACAATTTATTTTCTTTTTCACCCTATGTGGTCACTATTCATCCAACCATCCCATCTTCATTACGATACTCTGTTTTCACTCAAGTGCGGGGCATTGAATGCTCATGCCTCTGGCTCGTGCTCCGGTCGACAGCGCAGCGGTACCAAGCCGTCGATGTCAACCTCGGCCAACCCTGTGAAGACACGCTAGCTACCTCTGCCGCCCCTACACATAGGCCATTTAATGGCCCCGGACGTGTAAAGAGGTGAAAAGAAGAAGAAGAAGGCTGGCCCCTCGAAGGCTCCAACCATCGTTCTATATAAAAGGGAGTAATCTCTCGAAAAAAAACACATCTCGGAGGCTAGCTCTTCTGCTCTCGGAGGAAGCTCTCTGGCTCTCGCTGGCTCTCTAGCTCGCCTGCTCCCACCCCCGGTTGGCTCTCAAGTTCCGAGAGACAGAAGAGAAGGAAAAGAAGACCAGAAGAGAAGAGGCGTTCACCGTGAGTGAAGAGAGAAAAGAGGAAGAGAGTGAGGGTGAGTGAGGGAGAAGAGGCGTAAGTCGAGGGGATGGAGTCGGTGCTTCGTTCCGTCGACCGTGTTCTTTTCTCTTTTCTGCTCTTTCTTCTCTCTCGCGATGTATTAACTCCCATGTTCTCCCCCCTTTTTGTGAGGAATGGACAAAGAAAAATCCTGCAAATGTTTCACCGTCTTTCTACGGTCACTTCTTCTGTGTCTGCTTCTTTGTCATTCTACTTTCTTCATGACCGATGTGCATCGTGTTTTACTATATTCGACTATTTTGTGTGAACTACAGGTCGTGGGAAGTGCTAGGTTATTTGCATGTAAATTCAGTTCCTACTGGTTTTTGCTAGATGAATCATAGAAGCCTTTGCTTTTGGAGAAGATTACTCTTTGGATTCATTGTTGGCAGGAGTGCAGATTTGTGATAATCCTTCAGTTAACATAATTATGTCAGTTTTAAAATTTGAATATGTCTGAATATGGCAATAAAAAATCCATGAGCTTTGACGAGCATGACCTTCTGCACTCTCATCTTGTTGGACAACATGCTTCATTTGCATTTACTTGGCTGGCCCTATGTCAGAGTTGTATGGTTGCTTGAATGTGGCATGCAGAATGTCCAAAATACCTTTCAGAACTGGCTAAAGCCATGCCATAGCTGCCTTGAACTGGGATCAGATTCTGGTTTCCTTTTAGTCAATGATCTGATTTGGACATTCTTAAACTTCTGGTCATGAATAGTTGCAACACAACTTTAGAATAACTTTTTCAGAGAAAAGCTGCCAATTATTTTGCCAACTATAGATCTATGGTGGTGAATTGGTCCTGCATCTTCAAGGTATAACTAGAGCTTGCTGCTTGTATGTTTAACACCATAAGGCAGCTACTTGTCTGGCTTCCCCATGGGATTCACCCCACAGCCCAGCTGACTATGCTGTTGGGGCTTTTGTGTTTAACTGCACCTGTGGGCCCTGTAACATGCTTCTCTGTGGAGTCAGGACTGAAGTGGGCTCCCATGGCACGATTGAGCAGCCAGGAGGCCCAGGACCAGCAGTGGGGTTGTTCCCCTGGTACTTAAGACAAAATATTTATGTTAGAAGGTGGTTGACTGGTACAGTGCAAATCAAAGTGAAATCTGTCCCGTTTGTGGTTCATCTGCATGAAATAGCTGGCAGTATATTATAACTTTGTGCTTTGTTAACAAATAAAATATAATAGACACTTCTACTTGCTTTACTGAGATGGGGTTGGTAGTTTGATACCGTTCACATCAGGCTCGGATGCTTCTTCACCTTCTGCTGATTTAATTTAGTGTAGTAGCAAATTAATTTAGACCATTGTTAATGAGCTCATCTTTTACTTTTAAAATCTCAGTGACTCTTTGATATGCTTTCTATCTGGTTCACCTTTCAAGGACTTCCATTTACAGTGATCTGTAAGTACAATAATTGCTTTCTCCCTCCCAAAAATGAGAATACTGTAAATGCGTGCAGGTCATTGGGTGGTCAATGTGGTTCACTGAGTATCTCTTTCTTGAGAGAAGCTGGGCCAAGGATGAAAAAACATTGAAGGTATCTATGATAATATGGTTCATCCACATTTCCTTCAACTATAGCATCATTTGTGTTGGATATTATGGATGTCATACTGTGCAGTCGGGTCTGCAACGGCTGAAGGACTTCCCTAGGCCATTCTGGCTGGCTCTTTTTGTGGAGGGGACTCGATTTACCCAGGCTAAGCTTTTAGCAGCTCAAGAATATGCAGCATCACAAGGACTGCCAATTCCTAAAAATGTTTTGATTCCTCGTACGAAGGTTAACTTGATAACATGATCCTTTCTTTTCTACCCGTGTTTTTATATCTGCTTAATGGGACATGCAAGTTGACATTGTATTGTTACATGCACATCTGCTTAATGAGACGTGCAGCTTGACATTGTATTGTTATGTGCACATTTGTTGTTCTACGTGACCAGATAAACAGGGATTGTCCATGTGAGGATTGTGCTCCCCTTTGGCTGTTAGTTGCCCTAAGGATGATCGTGTATCCCTATGCCAAACTTGCTTCCTTTCCTCATAATCTTAAGTCTACCAAATGTGAGGGGGAATCTATGAGAGTTGTTCCTTGGTTGCTTGAGCTTTTATACCATGCAAGCAAGAACTAGTTTTCCACCCATCAGCTAGCCTCATGTGACCTGTGGGTAGACTGTCTCCTGTCAAGTTATCTTGGTCATGCACATGGGACACTTGCAGAGATTGATGTTTGGGGTGGCTGTAAGGCTGTAAACTCAGTCTAGGCAATCCAGGTTGATGGGATAATGCTTATGATTATGCTGATGAAACTAGGACCATCCATACCATTTGTGGAATTCCTCCTGCTTTCAGTTTTATGAACTTATTGGTCCACATTATACAAAACTGAGTGTGACTTAACTATTTATTCAATGTTATTAATTGTGCTTTTTTGATCATTCTGTTTAACACATGCCTTTCTGCTCCCAGGGTTTTGTATCAGCTGTAAGCAATATGCGATCATTTGTTCCAGCTATATATGATGTAACTGTCGCTGTTCCTAAAACTTCTCCCCCACCAACAATGCTCAGAATTTTGAAGGGGCAGCCTTCGGTGGTAAGGCTAGCAGCTTAGATTTTATTTTGTTTATACGTTTTTACCTCATCCTTCAGGACCTATGGGCAATGGCTTTAGGTGGAGTGCCAATTATAGAATTGTACTTAAATATTTACTTCTATCTTTATCATACCAGTTTTATGATGGCATTGAAGATGGTGATTCTGCCTTAACACCCCTCCATTCTTGTTTTGAATTTTCTTTTACAGATTCATGTCCACATGAAGCGACATTCAATGGAAGAATTGCCTCAGACTGAAGGTGGAGTGGGGCAATGGTGCAAAGACATATTTGTAGCGAAGGCATGTACTTGATCCCATTTGTGTTAAAATGCATTTCCATTTAATGTGGCATGCAGCTTCTACAACTTGCAATGCTTGATTTTTAATTTAATCCTAGTTTGTTTGGATTGTCACTTCGTTCAACAGGATGCTTTGCTTGACAAACATGTTGCAGAGGGAACTTTTGGAAATGAGTCATATAGACCACTTGGTCGTCCAAAAAAATCACTGCTGGTATGATACTCAGCCTAATGCACTAGAAAGCTCGACTATTTCCATGGTGGCAAGTGCTCAGTTTTTTAAGGATCCACTAGCATTTTAATACCAAGGCAGTGGTGGTTGTTAAAAGACTACATCTCCGGCAAAATCACTGTTCTGGGCGCAACCAAATCTAGAAACGAAATTAAGCTGAGCAGAACAGAGTGATCTAGCTGAATGAGACTGGCATAATGCACAGACCTGTTGATTTGTCATTTATGCTATGTGTCGTATGTGCATTTTTGGGTTCAAACTGGAAAAGAAAAACCAAACCAAATCAAGCTTTTGGTCTGGTTCATAATTTGGGAAAAAGGAAAATTTTAAACCAAACCAAAGTGATTAAGTATCAAACTTGAATGTACTTGTATGGGTGGAGGGGAGAGCCGAGCGAGCACCATCTTCGACCGAGCGGGTGGCTCCAGCCCTCTTTGCCCACTTCTTCTCCGCAGACTAAGCCTTCATAGAATCCCGTAGCATCTTATCCACGGGATCCTTGCACTTGGCCCCCCACCACACGAAAGCCCATTCCTGGGCTACACGCTTGCCTTTGTCCTAGGCTCGGGAAAAACCCTCAGGACCCCGCAACTCAACAGCGGCCGACGCGTCCTCTACATCGATCACCTCCAACTTAGTCAATGGTGCCTCCTCCTCAATCGGCCGCCTCGCGTCTGAACAAAGGAAGATAGGGTCATGAAAACAAGAGCATTTTCTCAAATAGAGGGACAAGCTGATTCCTGAGGCCCTTACCCGTCATCAGTAGCCACTCAGAAAGGCACTGTTCGATGTTAGCTGGAATCACTAGCTCACCCGTCGGTCGATGATTCTCCAGGAGAACCGCAACCCTCTGCTCCACCTCCGGGGATCCCTCGACAGGCTTCGAAGGAATGTTCGGGTGGAAGTTAGGCACTGTTGGAAAATTTCAAGACGTATCCACTGAAGATGTACCCACCCAGAAGTATTGAGTCTTCCACCCCTTGTGGGACGAGTCCTTCTGGGACATAGACACGCAGCTCCTATTTTGTCTCGCCTGGATAAAATAGAACCCCTTGCCCACCTATGGATGCTCCTTCAACTTGAAGAAATAATGAAAAAGATCCAACGAGGGGATGATCCCGCACTGACGGTAGAGGAAGCGGAAAGAATAAACAAAGAGATAAGAGTTGGCAACCAGCTGGATAGGAGCCAGTTGAAAGAAGCAAAGGAGCTCAATGACGAAGGAATGAAGGGGGAGGCAGAACCCATTCTTCCATGACAGGAGAAAAGAACAGAAATATCCGGGGAGAGAGTCCAGGCTCGTTTCTTGAGGGACAGAAGAAGAAAAATTATACTTTCAAGGGAGACCGTGCCGGTGCTCCAGTCGCTTCACTTCCGCCTCATCCAACTCACTGTGATTCGGAGCCGGCGGCACCAACGATGTCCTCGAGGCCCGCCCACTCCCCTGCTCCTCAGCATCAAGGAGGAGTGGGACCACTTTCCCTTTCTGAGGGAGGGTGCACTCGACCTTGTTTAGTCTCTTAAGGTCGGTTTGACTAAAAAAAAAGTAAAGGGTCCTATGAATTACTTGCAGATGAAGAAAAATGGAATGATTAGCATATTAAGAAATCTTGTGCTAATTACAAAGCTATGAATATTATACAATGTGCGATCCATCCAAATGAATATTCATACATTTCAATGTGTTCTTCTGCACAGGAGATGTGGGATAAGCTGAGGCTCATCTATGAAAGGGACTTTCAAAGTTAAAGAAATGAAGGCAAATCTACTCATCAGAGAATATGAGTTGTTTGCAATAAAGTCAGATGAGACCATATCTTAGATGTTTGCAAGATTGAGTGAAATTACAAATGCACTGAAGGCATAGGGAAAGGACTATACCAATCAAGAGTTAGTTCGGAAGGTATTATGGTCATTGTCGCCACAGTGGCACACTAAGGTGATGGTTATAGAAGATTCAAAAGATTTGACTACATTGTCCCTTGATGAGTTAATTGGGTTGCTCATGACATATGAGCTGAATATGAAGAGAACCGAGGATGATAGTAAGAAGAAGAAGAAGATAATTGCCTTGAAAGTGAACTCTCAATCATCTGGTGAAAGTGATGGTGGATCGAGCATAGATAGTGATGAAGAAGAGCTTATGGCTCTCATCACAAGAAGGGCGAGAAGGTTTTTCAGGAAGGCCAAGAAGGATGGGAATTTTTCAAAAAGATCCCAAAAGAAGCCATTGGACAAGAAGGGAGAATCAAGTAAAAAGGACGATGTGATGTGCTATGAATGCAAGAAGATGGGACATGTGAGGGGTGAATGCCTTACACTTTTGAAGAAGATGAAAAAGAACAAAGGACAAAAGCTGAGAGTTGTGAAGGCTACATGGAGTGATGAAGCTGAGGACGACTCAAAATCTGAAGAAGATGATGACATTGATGAGCTCGTCAAGAATCTCTGGTTGATGACGTAAGGAGAAGATACGGAGGTAAATTCTGATTCAGAAAATCTTTCTAGTGACCAATGGCAACTTGATTATGCTGATCTATATCCTTCAGGGGCCTCATCAGCCTCTTGGGTGACTTTCCCAGTTCCTGGTAGCAGTAATTCGATGCTACATCGGGTTATCAGTACCCGAAACTCTGGGTCGTTACAGTTGGTATCAGAGCCAGGTTGAGAAAACATGTAAGGAATCAAAATTACATAGTTATTGTCCAGAATTAGACCAATTACACCGTCCATTGCTGGCTTAGGATATTTTCTGTATGATTAATGAATTCTTCTGTCCATTATCTGTTTGTTAGTCGTTTCAAGATGCCACCTCGGTGTCAGAGAGTCTCGGTTCCTCAGGAAGCGACCAGTGTTCCTCAGGATATTCCTGCTCCAGCTCCCATCATTCTAGCTCAAGAGGATGTGCCTGGCAGTCGTGGACATACATTAAAGGAATTTTTGCTATTTCATCCATTGACCTTTGAAGGCCATACCTATCCGGATGCCGCCAGAGTATGGTTGGAAGCCACCGAGCGCGTGTTTCGTTGCATGGAATGCGCAGAAAATGAGAAGGTAATGCTTAGTACTTTTCAACTCTAGGGCGCAGCGTTGACATGGTGGAATACAGAGTGGGAAATTTCTTTCCAATCTCGCCTGCTCTGATAAATTTCGTGGACTGAGTTCATTGCCACCTTTGAACTCACCTTCAACCCAGCTTATCTTCGAATGGATAAAATGTATCAATTCTTACAGCTTGTCTAGGGAGGAATGTCAGTGCTTGAATATCGAAATAGATTCATGGAATTGGGCCATTATGCGCCCCATGTGCTTGCAAATGAGGCATTGAAGAAAGAGCAATTTCTGCGTGGCCTCCGTGCTGAGTTGAGATAGCCGCTGATTGTTTCCCATGTGACTAACATGAATGAAGTTTACCAGGCTGCGGCAGCATTGGAATTAGATTTGGCGAGATCCCAGGTTCCTTCTCAGGCAGTGTCGGTTCAGCTGACAGTTCAACTTCCATCGGGTTATCCGCCTCCTGTTCCAGGATTTCCTTCTACCACTTCAGCAACTAGTGGTGTTGCTTCTTCTGGCAAGTCCCAGTTTAGAAGATTCAAGAATAAGAAGAGATTCAAGAAGCGATTTGACAGACCAAAAGGATTATTATGGTAAGCCAATGATGACAAGGACAGTTGACTGTCCTAGGAGCCCTTTTACCTCAAAAATTGTGTTTATGGAGGTTTACAGTTGCTATTTTTAGTCCCTTGATAGATTTTGAAAAGTGCAGATCTGTCAGACTATTTTCAGATGATCCTTGGGTGCGTCGATGCAGCACCAACCATGCGTCGAAGCAGTAGTTGAAAGTGGCCTATCAAACGGCTTCTGTGAAGAGCCTGAGGTTGACCTCCTGTAAAAGTGAGGTCGAAGCAGCGTGACATGCCAGAACATCCGTGAAAAGGAGTCGACACTTTTGACTTGGAAGCTTGAAGAGGTCGGAGCATCAGAGAGCTGAGGTTGGAGTAGTGAGAGATGAGGTCGGAGCATCAACATGGTGAGGTCGATGCAGCCAATGCTGATTGCTTGTAGACTGGCGGTTGAAGCTCGTGAGGTCGAAGCGTCTGATGATGAGGTCGAAGAAGCCATGAAGCCTCGTATGAAAGGCTTGCTGGGGAAGCTTTTGGATTCGATGCATCTCAAGGGGTGCGTCGAGGCATCAACTTGCAGCTTGGGCTTTTCTTCTTTCTGTGCAGACCTGAGGTCGGAGCGGCAACATGGTAAGGTCGATGCAGCTGTAATCCCATTAGAGATTTTCTTTTCTCTTGTGACCAAATGCGTTGACGCATCCATTGGTACGATCAATGCAGCCCTTAAGCTTTGTTAGTCTTCTTCATACCTGGCCAATTGAAGGATGTTACATGAGATTCTAAATTAATTTGGCCAATGACTTATAGTGAGACATCATCAAAATATCATTTATACAACATTCTCCCACTTTTAATAATGGCAACTATGAGTCATTGTGCTCACAATTTTGACAGAAAATTTGGATAGGCAACGCACGATCATGCAAATTTGAACATTACAGAAGCACAACATGAATATATGAAGGAGTCAACATGATATGCAACACATGCACATGCATACAAGAATTGATGACTCAACAACAAAAACTCTCTTTTGACATACTAACACTTTCTCTCCCTTTGACATCAGCAAAAACATGAGGGGTACTATGGAATACATGAAAGACTATGACTTTACACTCTCCTATCAGCCAGGTAAAATGAATGTTGTGGCTGATGCTCTGAGTAGGAAAGTGCAGGTCAGTCATTTGTTACTTCATGAATGGAAATTGTGGGAACAACTTACCAGTGAGGCAATTAGTGTGGACATTCCTGCCAATCCGATGACAGTAGTTTGTGCTAGTCTGGCTATGACTTCAACTCTCTATCAGTAGATTAAAGAAGCTTAGCAAGTTGATTCTGATTTGTCCCGCATTATAATGATGCATGACATTGAATTCGATGATGAGCTGGTTGTTAGTTTCCATGGCCGATTGTATGTCCCAACTGATGATGTGTTGAGACATGCGATTCTGAGTGAAGCCCATGGATCCCGTTTTGCTATTCACCCAGGTACCACCAAGATGTATGAGAATTTGAAATAACAATTCTGGTGGCCAGGCATGAAACGAGATGTGGCTGTGTTTGTTTCTAAGTGCTTGACTTGTCAGCAGGTTAAAGCTGAACATCAAAAGCCCGGTGGACTACTTCAGCTGTTAGAAATTCCTATGTGAAAATGGGATCACGTCGCGACAGATTTTGTGGTGGGTTTACCTCGGACTTCGCAGGGTTTTGATGGTATCTGTGTCACGCCCCGAGCGTGGAAGGAACTCGGAGTGCGTGACGAGTTTATATCGATCATGTCAATCAGAGCGTTAGTGTATTCGACATAAAGATAGAGTGCACAAAAAGTAAATATAACCCAATCCTTTGTTCAATAACAACCATAAAGTATCCTATTACATTTCCCTTGATAAAAGTGCTAGGACTCAATAAAAAGAAAAGTACAATGAGTGACTCAATAAAATAGAAAGATAAGACTAGTTGACACTTGGATAGATGGATGTAGCTCTAGTCTCTTCACTCTTGACTTTTCCCATCCGATTGAGTCTCGTCATCAGACTTACCTGAAAAATAGGGGAAAACACTAGATGAGCGAACGCTCAGTATGGATTATATCTCAAGAGCAAGCTAGCTTTAAGTAATTACATGTTACATAAATGCAATAAGCTATGCATGCTCGCATAAAACGGTTTAAAAGCCTACAATTGGTTTTGGCCCGGTTTCGGCCTTGGGTGTCGTTTCGTTTCGGTTCGAAACCGAAACATTTCGGCCGAAACGTTTCGATTTTGGCCGAAACTGCCATCTATGCTAACAGTATCCATGAAGTCTACCTCCTTGAACCAGAATCTCTCAAGCCTGAAGGAAACCTCCTGTCTCTTCAAAAGGATGGGTTTATGGTCTGACACAACTCTGGCCAAAGGAAGCACCTGCACCAGAGGATAGTGATCCTCATAATCAACCGACATCAAGAACATGTCCAACCTCGAGCAAGAAGCATATGCTCACATGTTGAACCAAGTGAAGTGACCACGTGACATGCCTATGTCGACGAGAGCCGCCGCCACAATGAAAGCCGAGAAGTCCTCCATATCCCCTCCAAAATCACTCTCCCCCGACCTCTCCCAAGGAGCCGCCACCGCATTGAAATCTCCACATACGCACCACGGTCTAACCAAGGAAATTTGAAGGTTGATCAACTCGTCCCACAAGAGCCGCTTCTTCTCCCTACTCTGCGGTCCATACACTCCAGTGAAGTCCGTCCCAAGGCCAAGAGAAGCCATCCCTCACACTAGTGAAATGAAGGGAGATGACCCACCTGCTAACATATCTGTCCCGCACCGCCTCATCAACTTCAAAAGAGATCCACAGGATCACAATCCCCCCAGACCTACCAACGAGGACACAACACCCTTAGTAAGTCCTGTCTCCCTTAACTCTCTCAAGAGAGACTCACCTTCCCCTTCGCACTTGGTCTCCTGGATACAAAGGATGTCAATCTTACACCTCTTGATCAGCTCTTTCACTGCCCTCTACTTCTCCACCCCCATAGTCCTCTCACGTTCCGTGATACAATCCTCATGAAAACAAAATGACACTCCCCTCCTTCTCCCCCTCACCTGCCCCCTCCCTCTCTCTTGTCTATTGAGCCCTCCCCCTCTGCACCTCTTGCTGATTTTAGAGAACCCCTTTGACGTCTTTGTCTGCCACAGCTTCAAAAGAGAAACCTGCCTTGACTGCCAGCTCCCCCACGTGATTGTGGTGTACCTAAATTTCTGCAATCATCGATCACCTTACTAAATCAGCTCATTTCTTGCCTATCAAGAGTCAATGATCGGTTGATGTTCTTGCTGCCTTGTATATCAAAGAAGTTACTAGACTGCATGGAATTCCTATGCCTATAGTATCTGATCAAGACCCACACTTCACTTCTCATTTCTGGAAGGGTCTACAACACTCTCTGGGAACAAAACTCAATTTTAGCACTGTATTTTATCCCGAGACAGATGGTCAGACTGAAAGGACAAATCAGGCTGTTGAAGACATGTTGAGAGCATGCATTATAGATTTCAGCGGAAGTTGGCATGACCACTTACCCCTAGTCGAATTTGCCTACAATAATAGCTATCAAGCCAGTATCCAAATGGCACCCTTCGTGGCGCTTTATGGCAAGAGTTGTTGATCTCCAATATGGTGGGAGGAAGTAGGTGAAACATAACTTCTAGGCCTGGATATGGTTAGAGATTCAACTAAGAAGATACACCTTATCAGAGAGAGACTCAAGATAGCACAGTGCAGGCAAAAATCTTAAGCTGACAATAGAAGGAGAGATTTAGAGTTCCAAGTTGGAGACCATGTATTTCTCAAGGTATCTCCCAATCGAGATATTGGAAGATTTAGTGTTAAGGGCAAGCTTACGTCAAGGTTGATCGGTCCATTTGAAGTATTAGAAAGAGTAGGCAAGGTGGCTTATCATATTACTTTACCTCCTCAACTCTCGGAAGTGCACAATGTATTCTACATCTCTATGCTGAAGAAATATGTGCACATCCCTTCTCACATCATCGACCATGCTGATTTGGTGATTCAAAGAGATCTTACTTATGAGCAAAGGCCGATGCGGATCCTCGATCATGAAGTCTGAGTTTTAAGGAGCAAGACGATCCCTATGGTGAAGATCCAATGGAATCGATGCTCGGAGTAGGAAGCTACTTGGGAGACCGAGGAGTCTATGAAACGAAGATACCCAGAACTATTTTAGACTGTAAGTATACTATACTTTCTACAATACCCATACGTAGTTGAATTTACCCTTATACAGTTGAATTTGGGGACCAAATTCTTTTAAGTAGGGGAGGGTGGGTTGTTGATGAGGCATATAAACAATTAGAATTACACCGCACATACTAGAATTTATTAGAACAGGTAATTAAATTAAAGTGTGGAAGCAATAAAAAGAACTATATCAGAGTGATAATTATAAAAGATAGTCCAGAATTTACAGATACACAAGTCCGACAATAACAACAACAATGACAATAGTCCCACTGTACAACTACACGGGGCATACCCCGGACGAAAGCACACTGGGATGATATAACGCACCACTTGGAATGCGTTAAGGGACCATAACGCACCGGGGCAGGCGCGTTATGTCACTTGAGTTTCGTGACTCCAGAGGTCAGAATCAGAAACCCCTCCCGATCGATCGAAATCAACATGGGATGTGGCAGAATACAAAACCTACTTAACCTGCCAACCCAAACCGATCATACAAGGCTAAGCATACCACTAGAAATGAAATACGATGCCCATGGAATTGATTTCAACAATTAAAAGTTAATTTAATGCATTAAAAGAATAAAAATACACTAGTTAAGAACATGCACAAAATACGAGGCAATGGGCATCGGATCACATCGCAAGTGGTACCGACGGTGTCCTAGAGAGATAAGGTATCCATCCCCCTACCTGGATGATGACGAAAATGGCGATACGACGGCGAATCGGCGAGAGGGCGACATGGCGCTTCCCAGCCCGACTCAACTCCACGTTTCGCGAATCGAGGAACGGTGGGTGTCAACGCGATCCTTGCGACGTGACCAATCTGACGATACCTCTCTGGCTTCGATCAGCAGTCGTCTGGACCAGAAAATGAGAGAGGCACGCGAATCGAGAATAAACCCTAAAACATCCAAAATAAGAAATACACAGAAATCGAGAAAGATGGCAACAGATGGTGATGCAGAGGGCGTCAATGGATTCCTGGTGAGATGAGGAGTCCAATCCCCTACATGTGACGTGGCAAAGACCGCGAATCGGTGTAGATCGGGCGACAGGGGCCACGTCGTCTTCTTGCTCCCACGCTTCTCCACGCTCCACGATCCGAGGGAAGAAAGGTACTGGCACGATCCTCACGTCGAGCCAGTCCCATCGGTACCGCCCAAATCTACCTATAGATTTATTAAGAGGCAAGTGATGGATCCAAATGTATAAATTTTTAGCAAACTGTGGAATCATAAATTTCCGCCAAGGGCTGCCCTGTTCTGCTGGAAACTTCTACAGAAAGCAATTCCAATTGACAGTAGAATTCAGTCAAGTGGTATTAGCATGGCTTCCATCTGTGTTTGCTGCCCTAATTCTCATGAGATCGAAGATGTAGATCACCTTTTTGTAAACAGCGAACCTGCCAATTTTCTCTGGAACAGGTTTGCCCCCTGCTCACTGTTACTTGTCTGGAAGCTACCAGCATCTGTAACCGGCTGAAGCAATCTCTTGTTGGGGTTAACACCAACAAACCAACAGGATTCATTTCATTGCTAGTGTCTCTTCTGATCATTTGGGAAAAATGGAAATTCAGATGCTTGGTTAAGTTTGAAGGGCATAGAACCACTCTCTATCATATAGCTAACAACATTTCAGCAGAGATCAAACAGATTATGCAGCAAGTCCATTTTACTCAGGGTGTCAGCCATGACTTCTGTAGGATTGTACAGGGATTTGACTTTGATCTCAGATATAGTCACCCTTCTTTTGTTACTGTCTGTTGGTCTGCCCCTTCTATTCACTATGCTCGCAATGTGGACGGAGCTAGCAAAGGCAATCCTGGACCAGCAGGAGGTGGTGGATGCTTTAGAGATCCTCTCGGGTGCCTATTGCTCGGTTTTTCATATTATTACGGCTATGGCTCCAACATGGTAGCTGAAGGAAGAGCTCTCCTCGATGGTCTTTATTTAGCCCAATACCACTCCATTCCTTTATCGATCATTTATACAGACTCAATGGTGTTGGTGGAGTTATTAAATAACAAGAGAGATCCTCCTTGGTCTCTTCTACCTTGGTGGTAGCCCCTCCAACAAGTTTTCTCTTCTTTTAGATGCTCAATCACCCATTCTTATAGAGAAACTAACCAGCTTGCGGATGCTCTGGCAAATCATGCGGTTCTCATTGATCAAAATTTGAAATTTTATTCACATAAGGAGCTGCCTCTCCTAGCCAAAGGCTATGCCAAAGCGGACGCTTGTAACATAAAAAAGGGCAACCAGACAGAGTATGGCTATGATGTTCTATGGGAGAAGAAAACTCCTGTCTAGGTGAGAACTGGATGAAGCCTGGATTCCCCTCTTCTTCTTTCTGGGTCTTCACCACGAACGAGAGAGGAATGATAGACCAGCTTCACAGCTTTCACAGGCACCTGATGATGCTGTCCTCCTTGCCGTAGGAACACCTTAAAGTGAAGAAGATGATCTGCTCTGTTGTAGTCACGCCAGCGGCAAGAGGAAGATGATATCTCTCAAAGAAGGCTTCTTCGCTGCACTTGCTCTCCTTGTTTTGTTACTCTTTTTCTTCTCTGCTTGCTAGAGCACTGGAGCTCACTAATTGTGCCTCAAGATATCTCAGACCTTATCTTCTCCAAAAAAAACCATGCGCAGGACATTGCACACTTCATTCCTCATTTGCTTCAACACTGCCTTGTCCTTTTTCGCCGTGCGCACCTTGTACATGGGTAGGTAGGGAACCAAATCTGCAAAGGGGACCCACTCCTAGAAGATTCTTCTGACATTCGATTAGTTCCTCTGAAAAGGTGGGCTTCTAGAAGGATTTTCAAGTGTGATTAGATCCTCCACGACCGGTTGCAGATCCTGAAAAGCGGACGCTTCCGGTTTCAAATCTGTTCTTGTGCGAACGTGTTGGTGTCGACACTTCCAAATGAAGTGTCAACACTTCACATTGAAGACTTGACGAAGCATGACTTGCGACATCAACAGGTCGACGCCGCAGGTCAACGTGGGTGCCACACTCGCATGTGGCTTGAGCCTCCGTGTCGAGACATTAGGCTGAAGTGTATAGGCAGCGCGCCAGACAGAGATGAAAAATTCACTGCGTAGAATCAAAGTGTCGGCACATTTTGCACAGGGTGTCGACACTCTGAGCCAAAGAGAAACCAACTAGAAGCGGCTCAAAAATGAGTTTCTCCTTGATGTGTTGACACGTCCAGATGACAGGTCGACACTTTGAGTGAACTTCTCATGTACTTGTTCAAACCAAAAATTAAACAAGTTTGTTACTCATACCACAAAGATCTAGTAATGAATTATGGTTTGTAATCATCAAAACCAGGGGACACAACATTCTCCCCCTTTTTGATGGTGACAACCATGATTCATTATTTACAAGCATTCATATGGCATTCAAGACATTCCAGAGGAAAACAAGCATTCATATCAGAGAAGGAGTTTCATATACTCAATCTAAAAGAGTTCCATTGATCATCCCAAAAAAAAAGTTTTCATTGATCATCCACACACAAAAAATACATTTTCAGCAAGTAAAATCTTTGCATGACTGTGCTAGATGCTAACTGTACTAGATGCCATGCATGACTGTACTATATGAATGATCAGCATGCTTGTAAAGTTGGCCAAATGCTATATGAATGACCAACACTTGTCTCCCCCTTTGGCATCAGCAAGGAGGGGGTGAAGGTGATGGTTGCCGTGGTGGAGGCATGGAGCTGGAGCTCCCAAGAAACTAAAAGGCTTGAGCCTCATTAACTTGTTGCTGTAACTAGAGAATGATGGTGACCAAGGAATCCACTTTCTGAGTTCGCTGTTCATCTCTTTGTCAAACTAACCGATGAAGAGTCTTAATGTTGTCATTGATGTCCAGCAACCACTGATGTAAAAGTTCACATATATGTTCTTTTTGGGCTTTCTGCTGGGAGCCTACTACATTGACATCTGATGAGGTAGCTTCAGAGGGGTGTGGGTAGAAAGCTTCACCAGTGTCTTCTAGATTTGCTGGAAACTAAGCTTTATGCAGTTGAATCATTTCTAGAATTTCATCTCCCACCATATCCAGCTTGTTGTAGAACACATCTAATTTTTCTTCAACTTGTGTGGAGATGTGAACCGTCTTGGTTGTGTCGGTATGAACTTTCTTTTCAGTGCTGGTGGAGAGATTGGCAAGCTCCTGAATCTTTCCTCTGAGACGGATGGAGTCATCGATTTGTCTGACAAGGCTAGCAGAAATAGTTGTTTCATATCTTGTGGTGACATCTAAGATTTTTGTTGTATTATCGGTCACCGTTTGCAGTGTCTTGGTAGTAGCAGTAGCCACTTGTTCTTCAATTTTCTTTGATGTGTCAAGAAGGGTGGCGTAGAGCCGTGACAAGGAATTCTGCTCTTCGCGGATATCATATGCATGAATTAACATTTGTGTTGTCCTCTCTTGAGTTTCAATGTGGATGTTCTTTAGAGTTTTCATCACTTCCCCGGCTTTCTGACTAACATGAATCAGAGAATTCATAAAGGCATGTGTGTGTGCATCAGACCGGCACTTGTCGTGAGCAGATTTCATCCATCTACTATTTTGATTTTGTTCATTGTGAATCAATCTAGTCTCCAGTCTTTCAGTAGCCAAATTTAGTTAAACAAGAGAGGAATTTATATTGGCAAACTTAGTTGACAAGAATCTAACACAGTTTGGATGAACTCCCATAAAATCATCAGTGGGAGCAAACCTTGTTCCTCTAGATGTGGATGCCATGGCATAAAACTCTGGAGGGGCATCCCCTTCTGCAAAAATACTGGGTTCAAGTTCTAGAGACAATGGTGGTTGAATACCAAAACTCATCATCGCACTAGGGTAAGTCTCCTATGGCACCTGCTGCTGTTGCTGCTGGACTTGTTCAAACTGATCATCGACATGAAAATGCTCTTCATGCTATTCAAACTGCTCTTCTTGAGCTGGCTGATCATCTTGCTATTGGACCACTTACTGTGCAGGCTGTTCATGCTAAGCTTCTTGTTGTGCAAGCTGTGCAGGCTGTTTAGGTCCTTCAGGAGGTGCTGGTGGTGTACGTAGATGACCAGGTAGGTCTCTTATCAACATGTCCCCTTCTTTCTTGAAGTGCATGAATTTTTCAATAAACCTCATGCAATAAACATTACTTTGAGGGATGTCCTTCCTCTTCTCATTTTCCAATGAGATCCCTACTCTCTGAAAAATGGTTGTAAGATATGTTGCATATGGTAGATATCTTCTTTGCCCTATGCAGCTACCCATGATCTAAAGCATGATTTCTGGAGGACATATATGCAGATCACTAAACATACAGTAAAAGATGAACCGTTGGGTTTCTGTAATCCGGCTTCTGCCACCCCCTTATGGGGTAAAGATGGTTGTGCATATGTGGTGCAGTAACTGTTGGAATGGGGGAAACCTGTTGGTGTTGAAGTTAGTCACATGAATTTGAGTTTCATCCTTAGGGTTGTTGGGCTTCCCGGTCAGATTGATGGTGAAGGGGATATGGCACACTGTATAGATCTACAGTGGCCACACCTTCACCATGCTGAGCGAACTTTGCCGCCACAATCCGCTCGATCATCTGCCTCTGGGCTATCAGGCTTTCAACAGGGGTGGCGGAGAACCGCATGTTGGGCTCTTGCTGTGGCACCTAGACCTCCAAAGCAATAGGTGGCCTAGCCTCCACGGCTGATGCATTAATGGTGGCAGGAGCAGGAGAAGGTTGTTGCTCAGCACCAGCAGGTATTGCAGAGGGTTGGACCGGGACCTCCTTTTCACGCAGGAGTGCTTGCAACAAGTTTTTGAGCTCTTGATTCTCACGCCGGAGCTCCTCCAGGGTGAGGGCCTGGACCTCACCGGTAGGACCCTCCTCACGCGGGGGGTCACCATCTCCGCTGTTGCTGTGAACGTCGTCTTGACGCTCCTCCTGCCGCGTTGGGTCAGGCTGTGATGTCTCGGCAGGAGGGGTTGGTTCTAGCTGAGCCACCACTCGGGAGACATGCCTCGACCTCCTCATAGCTTGCAGGGGTTGACTGAGGTCTTCTTGGGCGCTCTCCTGCTGCTTATCAGTAGAAGAGACATAGCAGGTGAATACCCTGATGGTATCATCGGCGACCTGGGCCACTCGCTTCTTCCTCGGCGGGTGTCGCCCTGGCTTCGGTATTCCCCCTAGCCTGTCAAAAACAGACACTCGGGGGTAGGCTCCTGCTGGAAGCGGTCCTCGCTTGAATCCCCCGGACTGGCCCAGGGGGAAGTCGGGCGTACTGGCTTGGGCATTCCGCGACGCTGCCTTGGCTGTCGGTGAGCCTTTGCCTTGGGCGAGGTTGAAGGCTCGCCTTGTTGATAAGTAGCCCGGCTCCGCACTTGCTGCAACTCAGACTGGCGGGGGCCTTTTTTTGATCTGGCCCGTTTTATGACTCGGGCCTCCTCCTTCGTGACCCAAATCCTTTTCATTTGGAGCTGTCGCTCCTCAGTTGAATTGCCCCCAGATTTGACTCTGGAGGCTACTGCCTTGGGCCGAGGCGCGGCGAAAATTTTCACCTTCGCCCCCTCCTCTCGAACTTTTCGGAATTTGAGGAGGGTAAATCCAGCTCGGCCCATAACGGACCCATCTACAACAAGCTCAAGTAAGCCCAAGGCCTACCAGTGCGCCCAAGGACGCACGACAGCTGCGGCCCATGTAAGCATGGCCCAGTACGACTTGGCATCGGATTCAACAGCACTGGAAAGGCTTCAGCCCAGCCGTAATGATCGCTGGAAGACCCTCCAACGACCGGCCGTTACCCCCTATGACATTGGATTCGATCCCGTAACAAGCGAGCACGTCCCACGAGCGCCGTAAGACTCGCCCAGGGATCGGCCGACGTCGGGATACCCGTCCCTCAATGGGAAACTCCCACCACAACCGCGGGAGATGTTATCCCATGACTTACACCCTTCCCCGCTAAGGGATAGGCCTTCGACCCCAGGACAATCCCCTATAAAGGGACCTCGATAGAGAAGAGAAGGACACAGTGAAATTTTTGCCAAAATCCTCCTATAGAGACTAGAGCTACTGGTCCTACTACAGTGAAAGAGAGGTCACGCTCTTCAATGTCCTGAGAGGGAATCCCTCCTACACGATCTTATCACCCAGCGAGCACTCTCCGGGTGACCACTGGGAGTGGCAAGCACTCGTTCAGAGGGCCTACATGTCTCTCAAATCTCCTACGACAACGTCCATCCTTCTCATTCTTCTCAGCTCTTCTCTGTCTCTTTCCTTAAACCGTTGCTGACTTAAGCATCAGAGGGTTACCCCCCTGGGGTAGCGCCCAGAGCTCCTTCTGACGCCCTTTGCTTCTGGTGTTTGCAGGCTTCCTGATGCGGGACGAGACACGGACACGGCAAGCTCGCGATCGTCCCTTCACGAGGGAAGCGTCGGACGTGCACGACTGAGAAACCGGCAAGAGCTAGGGTGGTCGGGTTGCACTCTCGTACCCGGATCGGGTCACGGGACGGTCTTGCTCCCTCTCGCAGCAGTGATATTACAAAAGTATAGCGAGCTAACGGGCCCTACACATGCTCTCTAGCAGCGGTATATAAAGCATATAAGAATTAAGCAAATGCCAAGTGTAAGGGTGAAGGCGATACCTCCACGCTCTCGGCGTGGCGACGAAGGGAAGAAGTGTGCTTCAAGCCTTCAATCAACCACCAACTGGTAGCTGCGTCTCAAATCAAAGCTGCAACACGTTTCAAGCCTTGTTCTTCCATTCTCCGTCAAGAACAGTCCTCAACCTGCAAGAAGTGCCCAAGCAAAATCGAAGGCGAGAAAGGAGGAACCAAGTGAGATCTGAAAATCATTTTTCTTCTAACCCTTGTATGTGCAGGTCGTAGGTAGCAGCTCTAGGGCATCTCTCACATCATTCTGAGTGTGAATGTGAAGAGAAGAAGGTTGATTCAAATCCTCATTCAATCCAAGAGAGATCCTAGGGCCATTCAAGTGAAGGAGCAAGCAAGCACTCAAGGTAAATCAAGGAAAGGCTATTTAAGGTGAAAGAACAAGGCTTTTACAATTAATCTGAAGTCACTCAAGCCAGAGGGAAGGCAACATTCAAAGAGTAGCAGCATACATTCAAAGGCAACCCAAATCAGGAGCATTCTAAACTGTGGCTTATTTCCTTTGTGTGAAGTGTTTTATGTTCCTTATCTGTATCACCCATAAACTACATACATCTGTGTGTGTGTGGATCATTTCCGATCCGTGTCAGTGTGTGGTTGGGGTCTTTTCATCCATGTATGTGCGTGGATCTTCATAGATCTATTGTATGTGTATGTCACGTCATTCTTAGTGTGTAGATTGCTGCACTTGTGGCAGCGTGTGTGTGTATTGGTGGATCCGATTGTCGAATCATGTTGGAGACATCATCTTCATGTGTGTGTGTGCTAGGGTGCATCCCCGTGTGTGTGTGTGTGTACTGGGGTGCATCCCCGTGTGTGTGTGTGCGGGCGTCATCTTACGTGTGTGGTTGGAGCGTCGTCTCCATTTGGGGATTTAACCCCGATTGAAGTCTCACCTAGTTTGGTGAGGGGTGGACGTAGGGAGCCCGTCGTGGTCCCGAACCACCTTAAAATCCTTGTGTATTATGGACTACCTTGTGCGTGGGCTTGGTTTGATTGTCACAACCATTATATGATCGTGTGGGAATGGAGAGATTAAGAGAATCTGCTTCCTTGCTTCTTAATTATCCCAATCTTGTTGAGGAGGGTTAGATGGAAGGGTAGTAGTGATAGTGGTGGGGGTGATAAGTAGTGGGCGAGGGATTGGTGGTAGGGGCTGTGGTGATGATGGGCGTTGGTGTGGGAGGAGGGTTAGATGGAAGGGTAGTAGTGATAGTGGTGGGGGTGATAAGTAGTGGGCGAGGTAGAAGTGCGGGTGAGGGTGTTGGCATGGAAGGGACAGTGAACGGGTGGATGAACGGTGTAGCGGACGGAGGAGGGGTTTGGCGTATGGGTGTGAAGATGGTGGAAGCGAAGGGGTAGTTGTGATGGAAGGCCGATACTTGGTGGGCCGTACCATCATCATCAAAGGAGCATCCGACGTTGGGGGCCGAAGGCTAGACTACGTTCACCAGAGCCGGTGCCGGCGGCTGAGGTTGCGGAGCGGGTGGATGGCTCGACATTGGGTTCTGATGGATCCCCAAGTCTTGAACCTGCGGTGGTTGCTATTACGGCAACGGCTGTGGCTGCGGTGCTTGCTGCTGCACTTGCTGCCTCGATGGCTGCCTTCTTTTTTCTTTCAGCTCAATGATGGCCTTATGCATTTCGGCCGAGTCTATCTGGTGTCCTTCATGTAAATCATATACCAGGTCTCAGAATTGAAAACATCCTTCAATGGTGTGCCCTGGCTGCCTGTGGAATACACAGTACTTCATTTGATCAACAACTATATTCCAACTGGGCCATTTCGGAGGAAGCTATATGGCATTGATTGACATGAGAGCCGAAAATATGTTGGCAAGAGTTTCCGACAAAGGAGGATATTGGGCTCTCTTCGGAACCAGGCGCCTGTTATTGTTGTAGTCGTTAAGGGGAGGGACATTGTGGTATTGCGGTGGTGGTGGAGGCTGTTGTGGAGCAGAGTAGGTGTTTTGTGGAACGGTGAAGGTGAGCAGAGGGTTTGGTGGAGTGGAATAAGCGGGCGAAGGGTTTTGTGGAGTGGCGAAGGCGAGCGGAGGACGATTTTGTGGAGCGGACTGGGTGTTGCAGGGATTCTCGGAAAAGCAAATTTGGTTATTGTTGGCAGGAGGGAAGGTAACGGCTTGAACTTGTTCGTTTGTTTGGAGCGGTCGATCGCTTGACCGCTAGGTAAGCCAAGCAGTCAACCAAAGGGCCACTAACCACACACAGAGAACACAGACACTTGGCGGTCATAAAAAGGGCTGCAAGGTGACTGTAGCGGTCATCCACTAGGCCGCTAGACCCAGTCAACCCTCGAACCGACTTAACCAATCAAACCACCAAATGGTCTAATAGAGGACCGCTTACAGGAGCCTAGCGGTCTATAAATGGGCCACTAAGGACACAACCCGAACCGACCTAGAACATTGACCGAAGTCAAATAGAGCTTAGCGGTCTAATAATGGGCCGCTAAAGACTACAAATAGTCGGGGCTAGACCACTAGCCCGAACTGACCTAAAACCATTGACTAAAGTTAAATGATGCTTAGCGGTTGACTATAGGGCCGCTAAAGATAGCATCGTGGTCTATCGTACGACCGCTTAGCCAAGCCGATATTCCACATAAGTCTAGCGGTCACCTAATAAGCCACTTGACAGAGCTTAGCGGTCTAACAATGGGCCCTAGCCATGGAAAATGGTCTATCGCATGACCGCGAAGACCTGAACTGACATAAGACAAACAGTCGTATTCTGGACCACGTAAGGAATGCAAACGGCCTCTGGAAGGACTGCTAAGGCGTTACGGCGGAAAAAACAAAGGATTGGCTGAAAGTCGACCTTTCCAAGTCCCGTTCGCCCTAAAACGAAGGGGAAACCAACCTAATGGCCAATTTAACCTTCCACACTCCGGAAGGGATCAATTCAATGCATAAACGACAAGAAACGGGTGATTCCACCGAATCGACCTACACGAGTCACATGGGTTTCCGGGCTCATACCGGTCCCAAACGACAACCAATCGCAACAAAACTAGCGGCAATGGAATGCTAACATGACAGGGGTTCTAAAGATATTAATCTAGCAAGAAATCGTCACCGGGAAAGGCGGACTCATCTCACACCCCCAGAAGCATGCATCACCCTAAACGAAGCAAAACCCGCTCATACTCGCACCGATCGGCTCCAAATCGCGAGGGAACATAGAAGAGAAGCAGGTGATCCATCTCCCTACCTCCACCGAAGTTCTCAATTTCTTGAACGTTCGCCTGGACTTGGATTTAGAGAAAGAAGTGCCACTAGCAGTAGGCACAGTAGACGGGACTCCTGTCACAGTTGGCTGACTAACATATTGATATTGCACACTGGGCTGAATTGACCCAGCCTGAGTATGCCCTTGGGATCTAGCCATGTCAAGCTCTAACGCTGCAGCTGCCTGACATGCTCCATCCATCTCTACCACCTGAGTCGCAATCAACGGCTACCTCAACTCGACTTTCAAATCACGCAGATATTACTCAGTCTTTAAGGCTTCATCAGCAAGAACATGGGGTGCATACCGACCCAATTCTATAAACTTATTTCGATATTGCAGTACAGTCATATCACCTTGAGCCAGTTCCATGAATTGATGCATCTTGTCCATTCTGAGATAAGTCAGACTATACATGCACTCGAAGGATGCAACAAACACTGTCCAGGTGATATGACGAAGTGGACGAGAACGAAAAGCAACCTCCCACTTTATGGTCCACCACACGAGTGCTACTCCCTGAAGCTGGAATGTAGCAAGTATGACTTTTTCATCCTCCGTGGACTCCATTGAACGGAATACACGCTCGGTTGCCTCAAGCCACACTCTAGCTGCATCAGGATCTGCCTGACCTTCATAAGCCGGTGGGTGGAATAGCAAAAACTCTTTTAGTGCTTTGCCATGGCCACCTGGAGGCAAATCTACTTGAGGAGTAGGATCATCTTGGAATCGACCTGGAGCATTCACTGTAGGAGGTGAGGTACCACTTTCCTCCCTTTGAATGTGACCTCTTCTTCTAGGCGGCATTTTATCTATGGAAGACGCACAACAAAGAAAATCCATCAGTAATCATGGAAAACAACCTAAGCCAGCAGTAGACGACACACATGGACTTGTTCTGGACTTGTGCAATTCTGATTCCTTATACAAATCCTCAACACCGCTCTGATACCAACTATAATGACCCAGAGATCCGAATACCGGTAAACCGATACCAAGAACAGGGGATGCCACCCAAGAGGCTGATGAGGCCCCATAAGGGTTGGAGGAGTTTGTCGAGGGGATGTATAACAAATTAAAATTAAGACATATGTTTTACACCGTCAGTTGAAGCAAGGCATGCTGAAGCTACAACAGCTCCTCATGCAACCAGGTCAGACCGAAAATGGGGGCATCCGTCATCAGCTAATCATAATATCATCTTCAGGGGTGAGCAACCCTGCTAAATATCCCTTCGGAGATCAGGGGAATTCAGATCCCTCCTCTGCCGAGGCTCTATGTGCAAAGCAAAGAGGGCAATGATGTTCCCTCTTTTGCTAAATTTCTCGAAGCAGCCAAGGGAAAGCACCCTTGTAAAGAAGCCAGCTCTATGACCAGGGGCACTCACCTGCAGCCTCCCCACCCTTTTGGTCCACAGGATGAAGACGGAACCAGCCCCGCTCCATACACCAAGGGTCAACAAAATAATGACATATCACAACAAAACAGCTCAGAGCTACAACCCAATGAGGCAGGACCATCGGAGACTGCATCACAAGATCCTCCTAAACTGAGATGGGCAGAGGAAATAAAGCTATCCAATGTTCGGGCTGGGACTCGAATAATGAAATTATTGAAAAAGTCTCAGGGAAGATACACCATCTGGGAGATTCTCTCTCTAAGCAAAGAGACTCGACAGGCCATCATTACGGCTCTACAAACTCCCATACAATATGAAAGCTATTTGGCTGAAGCACTGCCAGGTGCAAGTGTGACATTTACTGAGGAAGATATGTTGCTTCCTACTGTCAGCCATAATGGGCCGCTATACATGAGAGGGCAGTTGAATGGCCAGTCAATGAACAAAATTTTGGTAGATATGGGTGCAACAGTTAACATACTACCCTACCAAATCTATCAGAAATACTATTTTGATGTTCACCTCACCAAGGTCGGGGATATGTGGATGTTCCACCCCCGGGAGGGTCCCACCGGGGCCGGTGTGTGCAGTGACCGGAGTGAGGGGTAGGACACAGCCACGGGAGGGATGCCGTAGGTTAATGGGCCTCGGGCACCCCCTCTAGTGACCGGATCCGCCTCAAGGCGGCACCGTGCACTCGCCTTTTACGGAGAGTCGAGGGGAGACCGAGTGACATGGGAGGTTTTCTGGGTTAACGGGAAACGTGGCTCGCCGCGCAAAAGGTAGGGGATCAGACTCCTCATCTCACCAGGAATCCATTGACGCCCTCTGCGTCGCCATCCGTCGCCATTTATCTCATTTTCTGTGCAATTCTTCTTTTGGGAGATTTTGGGATTTATTCTTGATTTCTGTGCCTCTCTCATTTCTTGGCCCAGACGGCTGCTGATCAAAGTCGGAGAGGTACCGTTGGATTGGTTGCGTCGTGAGGATCACGCTGATGTCCACCATTCCTCGATTCACGTAACGTGGAGTCAAGCTGGGCCGGGAGGCGCTGTTTCTCCCTCACGTCGGTTCGCAGTCGATTCGCTGCTTTCGTCGAATTCCAGGTAGGGGGATGGATGCCTTAACGTGCTAGGACATCGCTGGTACCACTTGTGCTGTGGTCTGACGCCCTCTACATCATATTTCGTGTATTTTTTTATTTAATATATTTTAATTCATTTAAGGTGGAATTTATCATTTAATTGTTAAAATCTATTCCATGGGCATTGTATTTTATTTCTAGTGGCATGATTAGGCTTGGAATGTTGGTTTGGCTAGGCAGGATGGTTTGGTTTTGTAATACGTCATGTCCCCCATCGATTTCAATCGACCGGGAGGGGTTTCAGATTCTGACCTCCGGAGTCACGAAATCCAGGTGATATAACGCGCCTGCCCCGGTGTGTTATACCCCTTTAACGCATCCCTAGACGTGCGTTATGTGATCCATGTTCTGAGTTTCCTGTGAATTTTAATGTTCGGGTGGCTTTAATGCACCTCAGGTAGTGCGTTATAGTCCTTTGTATTGAGTTAAAGGTCTGTTGCCTTTAACACACCTTAGGTAGTGCGTTATATCCCGTGTTTTCTGTGGAGTTTAAATGTTCTAGAAGGCATAACGGCTCACGAGAGGCACGTTATGTCTAGTATAACGCCCCCTCTGTGGTCCATTATATTCCTCGTCTGTTGTTTTTCGTGGTTGGTGACTTTAACGCGCCCGTTCCCGTGCGTTATAGTCGTATAGCGCCCCTTCCTTGGTGCGTTATAGTCTGGGTTATCTGTGGATTTCCTGTGTTCTGTGAAGCATAGCGGTCCTCTACACTAAAATAAAATTAACAAAAATGTCGATTAATTTTGACAAAATTTCGGCAGAGCCTCCCCTAGACCGGGGGCGTAAAAAGAAGACACGGGTGCTCATCCACAAGGAGTGACAACCCAAACAGAAATCATGGTGGGCATAGAAGGCAACACCGGATGCTCCTTTAGTCCGTTCAAGCTGGCATCCCTTTACCGTCACACCCCCTGTGTGCTTCACCCGGCACAGTCGCCTTGCCCTCCACCCGGCACACCATTGGCGCCCTCACCTGGAGCACTCCAAGTGCCGTTGCCCGGCATGCCCACCTTGCCACCTACCCAGCGCCCCTTCCCGGCACAGTCTTAGTTCCCTTACCCGGTGCACCTCGCAACGTCACCCGGCACACCCCTGGCGCCTGCGCCCGGCACGCCCCAGTGCCTATACCCAGTACACCTGTAATACCCTTCACCGGCACACCCCCCTGGGTGCTCCCAGGGCACAACTAGTCCATGCCCATTTACCGACACACTCCGGAGCCTCTCCCACCGGCACCACTGAATGACCCCTTACCTTCTAACACCTCTTTGCTTTCGTCCGGCACGCCCGGTGCCCCCTTCACACAGTGGCACCAGTGGTGCCCACATTCGCCCCACTGCACCAAGAGAAGGAGAAGCAAGGAAGAGAAAAGGAAAGAGGAGGGAAGAGGAAGGAGGAGCCTAGGGCTCCGTCGTCCTCCGAGTGAGAAGAAGAAGAAGAATGGGAGGAAGAATGAGAAGAAGAGAAGGGAAGAAGAGGAAGAAGAGGGGAGAGGGGAGTGCGGCGCGATAGCCTCCTCACCCCGACGATGGCGACGGCGACTACAACGGTCAGTGGTGGACGGACGGGAAGAAGGAGAGGGAGACGATGCGTCCACCAAAGGAGGGAGGGAGAGAAGGGAGAAGTTTTGAAATAAGGGGGGAGGGTGGTTCAACCCAAGCTGCCCCGTCCTATTTATAAGGGCCACGGCCTGTTAGAGAAATAAAAAAATAAAAAAAATAAAAAAAATAAAAAGAAGAAGAAGAAGAAAAAAGAAAAAAGAAGAAAAAAACAAAAAGGAAAAAAAGGGATGGGTGATCAACTGATGGCAGGTCCCTAGCATGATACAAGAACTTGAGGAAGAAGAGCATGAAGTCACCTCAGCAGAGGTAGTTAGCTCACCCGACTAGAGACAGCCCCTCATGTAGTGGCTCAAATACTAGCAGTTGCCCAAGAAGAGAGAAGAGAAGATTAGGCTGATCAGAATAAAGGATTCCTATGAGATCCAAAACAGGATTCTTTTTTGAATTATGGCCGATGCCAAAAGAAAAGTCCTTCTTCGATGCTGATCCTTTGAGGAGACTTGCAAGGTCAAGAAGGAGGTTCATGCCGGAACAGCAGGTGCACATCAGGCAGGGCCAAAGATGAAAATTGAGATCAAGAAGCTCGGCTATTATTGGCCAACAATGTTTGACGACTATTGCAGATATGCCAAGTCATGTCAAAAATGCCAGGAGCATGCCATAGTTCCTAGATGACCTCCTACGCAGCTCCATCCGACGGCACCCAGCTGGCCATTTGCTCAATGGGGAACAGACGTAGTGGACCCACTGCCCCCATCCTCTTTGAGGTGTAAATTTATCTTGGCAATAACAGATTACTTCTCTCGCTGGGCAGAGGCCATAGTTCTGAGAGAAGTGACAGGAGAAATCATGGCCCAATTCATCCGGCGAAATGTAATATTCTGATTTGGCATCCCCAGTCGGATCGTTTCAGACAACGGAAGTCACTTCCGAAATCAGAAGGTCTACAGATTGGCTGAGAAGTACAATATTGACTGGAGAACATTCACCCCATACAATCCGCAAGCTAACGGATTGGCGGAAGCATTCAACAAAACCCTTTGCACCCTCCTGGTGAAGACTGTCAGCTCCAATAAAAGGGACTGGGAAGATAAGATGTACGAGACACTCTGGGCGTATCGTACCGTCTACAAGACTCCAACGGGATGTTCACCTTTCTCCTTAGTGTACGGTTCGGAAGTAATTGTCCCCATAGAATTGGAGATACCCTCCTTAAGGATCGCAATCCAGCAGGGGTTGGCCAGGGAAAAACAAACAAATGTTGAGCGAAGACTCGAAGCACTCTCTGACCTGGAGGGGAAGCGGCTTCAATCCAAGCAGAATATCCAGGTGTATCAAGCCCGAATAGCGCGTGCCTTTTACAAGCTCGTCAGGGAGTGTAAATTCAAGAAGGGTGACCTCGTTATGGTCAAGAGAAGAGAAATTATGACTGCCAACCCCAAAGGCAAGCTAAATTGAAATTTGCTGGGACCCTACGTGGTCTAGAAGGTGTATGAAGGAGGAGCGTATGTTATCGTCAACCATTGGGGGGAAGTTTAGTTGCCACCCCTTAACGGTAGGCATTTAAGGTTGTATCACGCTCCAAGTCCACCATTCAAGCAATAATTCAATTCTTCACCCTATTAGGGGTGAGATTGCATTTTCTATGGGAAACAAACAACATGATGTCCTGCAATTCTGAAGCTCTTTCATTACCTACCCTGGCTGACAGCTTTCATTACCAGCCCTAGCCGACAGCTTTCGATCGGTTGGCTTTCAAGCCAACAGCTCTTCGCAATCGGCATCTGTGCCAGCAGCTCCCAATCATTGGCATTCAAGCCAACGACTCTTCACCATCGGCCCCCAACCGACGACCCCCAATCATTGGAGCCCACGCCGATGAAATTTTTATAGGTGTCCAACCCCGGAAGCCCATTCAGGGCCAGAAGGAGTGAGATTCCAACTTGCTATAGTACCATCCCCGTAGCGGTGAAGATATCAAGAGACGAAGAAATCATGTTGGTCTCCGACGCTTTGCCAGCACCGACAAACACACACTTGACCCGGACCTTCCGTCCAGAGCCAGGAAGAGAGAATAAACCCTTTCCTTGCATTGACATGAACCCCATGTCGACGAATCCACAAAGAGACGAAGAAACTGTGTTGGTCACCGACACTTTGTCGGTACCGACAAACACCCACCTTACCCGGACCTCCCGTCTAGGGCCAAGAAGAGAGAACCAACCCTTTCCTGGCATTGGCACCAACCCCATGTTGACGAATCTATAAAGTGACAAAGAAACTGTGTTGGTTTTTGACACTCTATCGACACCTACAAACACATACCTGGCATGGACCTTTCGTCCAGGGCCAAGAAGAGAGAATAAACCCTTTTCTTGCATTGGCACCAACCCCCGTGTCGATGAATCTACAAAGAGACGAAGAAATCATGTTGGTCACTGACACTTTGTCGGCACTGACAAACACCCACCTGACCCAGACCTCCCGTCCAAGGCCGGGAAGAGAGAACAAACCCTTTCCTTGCGTTGACACCAACCCTGTGTCGACGAATCCATGAAGAGATGAAGAAATAGTGTTGGTCTCCGACACTTTGCCAGTGCCAACGAACACACACCTGATGAGGACCTTCCATCCAAGGCCAAGAAGAGAGAATAAACCCTTTTCTTATGTTGACACTAATCTCGTGTCGACGAATCTACAAAGAGACAAAGAAACCGTATTGGTCACCGACACTTTACCGACACTGACAAACATACACCTGACCCGGACCTTTCGTCCATGGCCAAGAAGAGAGAAAAAATCCTTTCCTTACATTGACACTAATCCCGTGTCGACGAATCTACGAAGAGACGAAGAGACCATGTTGCTCCCCATTGCCCCATTAGCGTCAGCAAACGCTCACCTGATTTGGACCTTCCGTCCAGGTTAGTTAATGAACAAACTCTTCTCTCTGTCCCATTGGGTTGAGGAATTCACCTCTTGACTTGGACCTCCGGTCCAGGACATTTAATGAACAGACTCTTCTCTCCGTCCCATTAGGGAGAGGAATTCACCTCTTGACTTGGACCTTCCGTCCAGGTCAGTTAATGAACAAACTCTTCTCTCCATCTTGTCAGGGTTGAGCTGCGTCTTTTGACTTGGATCTCCCGTTGGGACATGGTGGAGTGGTCCCCTTGTCCTTTCTCTGAAAGGGCGAGCACTCTCCTATGCGCTCATGTGGGTCCATGACAGGCTCAACCTATGGACTGTCTGTGGACGCTCACCCTCCTCCGGCCACACTCTGAAGTGACTTTAGAAGGAGAAAGGGGTAGAAGAGAAAGGAAGACAGCCAAGAGTCGGCACACAGGTGAAGAACCATATGCATGGAAGCGATAATTCATTCCTTGCGAATCATGGGTTACATGTGCTTTGGGGTAGGCCTGGCAATTATCCGTTTAAAATTCGAACCGAATTCGAATTCGTATTCGTTTAATCGGATAATTATCCGAATGCTCCATCCAAAGGAAAGAGAAAGCTACTCTATTGGGGTCTAAAATAATGTCATAGTTTTATAAAAGGACTTAAACACGGTGAACATGCACTATTAAATGCATTAGGAACTAAACATGTTCTTTTTAGAATGTCAGAAAGCATAACGGACCAAGTTGGGACCGTTACCTTACATAATGGATCAGGGCAGGGGCGTTACATAGTACATAATGCACCTCTCTTCATCCATTAAACTCACCCGAACGCTCAGGTGAAGACAAGGCACATACATGCAGACCATAACGCACCACTACTGGGGCGTTATGTACAGTATAACACGCTTACCCCAGTGTGTTATACTCAACTGAATAATGCAGTGTAATCAGAAATGCAGAGCATAACGCACTAGGCATGGGGAGTTATGCTGAGTATGACGCGTCTCCCATGGCCGTTACACTCGCATGAGCTGAAACCAGAAACCACATGGCATAACGCACCCAGGCGGATGCGTTATGAGACTATAACACATGGGTCCGAGTCCGTTAAAGTCACCCGAACACCAAGAATCAAAAGAAAACCACAGTTTTAATGCACCATATAACGCACAGGGTAAGGTGCATTATATGACCATAACGGATCTACCCTACACCGTCATGCTAACCGCCTTACTGGTCAACGGTCAAATCATCGGTCAAAGATCAAATGGCGGTCTAGTGGGGGTCCGTTAAAGACACCCGAACGTGGAAAATCCACAAGAAACCCATGACCATAACGGTCAGGGAAGGGTGCACTATACTAATCACCTATCTACCATATTCATGAGCATAACGGACTTGGGGTGGTCCGCTATGTGGGCATAACGCGCCAGGCAAGGTACGTTAAACATATGACGGCCACGGGGGTGACCGCCATGCGATCTTGGCGACGAACGGATTCGGGTTGAAACCGAGCCGTTCCCCGGTCGATGAAAATCGACGGGTTTGTTACAAATCCTGTAGAAAATGTGAAAACAAACCATGCTATGCATCCATACAAGCCCACAGAAGTTAGAAAATGTAATTAACATGCCCATTACTAATTAAAAACATAATTTAACATTAATTAATGGTCTGCTACAAAATTTGCCACGATCTCCACGGTGTTCAGCTGCAGTTGATACTCTACGGGCATCCCTGGGATGTCCCCACCAACGTCCACGCCAAATTTTGTGACCAACAGAAAAGCAGAAGGTCACGTTCCAGGCTCTTCTTCTTGCTGCCCACCTGCGCCAGTGCAGAATGGCCAGCAGTCTACCCACCTTTTGGCAACTCCGACGAGACGATTAGCCGACTTCCGTTGGCTTCCCACTTCTTCCAGGAGGTTTGTCACCCACTACAGTGTGCTGCCAGGGATGTTGGCACCTCCCTTGACCTCCGTGACACTTCGTCCTTGCTGCTGGTCCCAGTCCGTACCGGTTCATAGCACGTGGGAGTTGCGGTTCTTCGTCCACTCGCGGCCCGTCACCCCACTTCTCACGACCCTGGATCGCTGTGTAGCCTTTTACCTCCCTGCGAGGAGTGGGCAGTGCTGGATTGTGCTATTTAGCTTTTGTACCGGAGGTCGTTTGATTTGGCCGGGGGTCTTCCCTACACCCCGAGCATGGAGGTATGCATCCGCTTCCTTGCGTGTTTAGCTTACTTATTTAGTATTTACTCTTGAGGCCGCTGCTTGTGTGCGTATTAGGTTCCTAGCCAGTTCTTTATATATATACTTCATTACTGTGGTGAGAGAGTGTGACCGTGCCATGACTCGATCCGAGCACGAGAGTGTGTAGACCACCCTAGTCTCTATCGGTTTCTCAATCGTGCAGATCCGTGCACTTCCCTTCTCTTGGAGACAACTACGAGCTTGCTATTCTTGTTGTGGGCATAGACCCTTCTTGGAGGCTCTTCGTGTCAAGACGAATTAGCTCGGTTGGCCTCCTCCTTGCTGGTCATATTGTCCCCTTAGTCTGGTCACCACCTAGAGGCCCAGGTTCGCACCCCGTCCCGCATCATCTTTGTTCCACCACTTTCTCCATGGATTGTGAGCCAAATTAGGTGCCCTTTGATCTTGGGGACTCCTGGGAATATTATCTATGATTTTTATTTATAAATTAAGAGCTGATTTTCACTGAAAACCCCTTAATCCGAGCTAGGGTTTCAAGGGTCTAAGTACAAAGAATTTTCCTCATGTCGGGGGTGTTTTGGTCAACATACCCTAATATGAGGATTTTTTACATTGATTGTAAAACTTGGGAACTCTTCAAACTTGAACAAGGGGGCGCTCCCAGCAGGTCTTCAAGCTCCAACGAGGGTCTCCAAGCTCCAACGAGGGTCTTCAAGCTTCAAGCTCTACTCCAAGCTCTTCCTTCAAGTCCTCTCTTCCCTTAGCTGGCCTCTCTTATTTATAGGAGTTGGGGAATGAAGTAGAGGGACCCCGCCCCCCTTTTCGGGTTGATTGCATTGATTGCTTGACATTGTGCCTCCAGTGGAAGACAAGGAGAAAAGACTTCCCTCCAATAAGTCACCTTTTAGTTTTTTTTCCTTTTTTTTCATATGAGAGAGAGAGGACTGAAGGGAGCCTCCCTTCGCCTGCATGCAACCGGAGGGAGCCTCCCTCCGATGGTAGGCAACCGGAGGGGGTCCTCCGGTGCTGTGCAAGCTGGAGGGGGGTCCCTACGACTCTGTAGTCTGCACATAACCAAGGGCCTCCCTCCTGTGCTTGGCAATCGGAGGGACCTCCCCCAAGGCTTGCAGTGTCGAAGGGGGGCTCCCTCCGGTTGGGCATGCAGCCAGAGGAGCCAGAGGGGTTCCTCTGGTGCATGTGCAACCGGAGGAACCCTCCGGTTGTGGTGTAACCGGAGGGAACTCCCTCTGATCCTCTGCCGACTTGGGAGAGAGAGAGGGGTGGAGGAGAGGGGGGCTTGTGATTTTTCCTTGGGCTATCAAAGCCTAACCCATCTGTAACGCCCCGGATTCTTCGGATATTTATCGGATCAGGATCCGTGGATTTCGGATCGCTTTTGTGGGTCCCGGATCGAGTTTTGCGGTTACGTGTGTTTTTGTCTGTCGGACTCTCGGAACTCAGTGTAGAGTGAACCGTTGCGTTCTCCGACTCCAGGACGTTACCACAGCGTTGTGCGTTTTTCGAGGATCGCGGGGAATATTTTTCTATTTTTTGATATTTTTTAGAATTTTTAGATTTTTCTATATAAACCCCCACCCATTTTCTCTCTCTCCCCATCTCTCATTTCTTTTTAAAAGATTTTATTGTAAGTAGAGGAATTAAAATAAATAATAATAATAATAATAATCAAATTTTAAAACTCTCTCACATCTCTCACTCTCCCCACTCTCACATCTCACTCTCTCTCTCTTCCTCTCAATTCTCTCTCTCTCCCTCACACGTTCTCTCTCTTCTCTCCCCCTTTAACTCGGTTCGCGACCCATTCGGTCTCGGGTCGATGTGTGGGAGCTACCGACGGGATGGGCTTGATGTGAGGATCGTGACGCTACCCCTCATCCCTCTGGTTGCGGAGCGTGGAGGTGCGTGCGAGCGAAAGGACAGCGTGGCCCCGGTCGCCCAATCTGCACTGATTCGCGGTCTTCGCCGTGCAAGAGGTAGGGGAACAGATTCCTTGTCTCACCAGGAACCCATTGACACCACATGCGCCACTATCCATTGCCATTTTCATCATTTTTTGTGCAAAACTCTATTTTATGAAATTTTGGGCTAATTTCTCAAAATTTATTCCTCTCTCGATTTCTGGTCTAGACGGCCGCTGATCGAAGCGAGGGAGGTACCGTTGGATTGGGTGCGTCACGAGAATCGCATTGACACCCATGTTCTCTCGATCCGCGGAGCGTGGAGCCAAGTCTGACCGAGAGGTGCCATGTCGCCTTCTCACCGGATCAGCATCGAATTGTTGTTTTCATCGTAATCCAGGTAGGGGGATGGACTCCTTCCCTCGTTAGGACACTGCTGGTACCACATGCGTCATGGTCTGACGCTCTTTTTCTCATTTTTCGTGCATGTTCCCGTTTAGTCCATTTTTAGTCCATAATGCTTGAAATCGTCTCCATGAGCATCGTCTTTTAATTCTAGCAGCATGTTTAGGTATTGAATGTTGTTATGGCATGGTAAGGCAGTTTAGAAATGCATTTCCCCAGGCCCACTGTCGATTTCGGTCGATCGGGAGGGGGTTCGATTTCGAACTCTGGAATCTGAAAACACAGACAACATAACGCGCCTGTCCCGGTGCGTTATAGTCATTTGGCGCGCCTGTATAGGTGCGTTATTCCCCTTGTGGCGGACTCCTCTAGGTCTGTTATTTTATCAAACACCTAGACACTCACTCTAGACTTAAGACACTTTCTGAATTTTTTTTTGAAAAATAATGATGATCCTAGACTTGACTTAGACTATGATTTGATACTCTTTTCTTTTGTGGTTTTGGCTTATGCAATGACTAATGCGAGGACGACCCTAGACTCAAACCAGATGCTCTGACATCAAATTGATGCAGGACTGGACCACGGACACGACTCCTTGGATTGTGATCCTTGGACTCTATGCAATCTCGCGATCGTCCCTTAGTGAGGGAAGCACTCGGTCGTGCACGGTTGAGAAACCAATAGTGAGCTAGGGTGGTCGGCTCTCACTTCACGCCCGGATTGGGTCACGGGATGGTCACGCACTATCTTGCAGCAGCGGTGCTATGAAAATATAGTGAGCTAGGTCCTAACACATGCTCTCTAGCAGTGGCATAAATAAGTATATTTGGAAGTGAGCGAAATGCCAAGCAAGGAGCGAATACGATACCTCCACGCGCTTGGCATGGAGAAGACGGACCCGGCCGAAACTCGTACTCCCGGAACAATAATACACAATTTTACAGCAATACAAGTCATTGCCCACTACACGCATGGGGCAAAGGGCTACACAATGGGGTCCGGGAGGACCGAATTCGGGTTGACGGGCAGCTTCTCACGTCTCTTCGGTAGCACCTAAACACGAGACAGTGGGGCCCACGTGCTGTCCGAAGGGGCCGTGTGGGACCCGGTGTCTCCGCTGTGAGGGAAACACTTATGGAAGCATTCCCTGGGCTCGTGGTACAATGGTACGGCGACCGAAGGCCGGGCGGCTCCGTTCGGCACCGGTCGGAACAATCGGCCACGGGTCTATCGGGTCTATTTTTCGGGGAGCGCTCCGGCGAGAACGGACGCTGCGATCAACCCCGATGTCGGATGGTGACGAAACCAGCGCCGTTGGAAAGCTGATCTGAAGTACTTCGATGTTGTGGACTTCAAAAAAATTTGTCGACGCAGTGATTTTGTTGGGTGAATTTTGAAGCTTGCTGTTAACAGGGCCAGATCTGCTGGTGCAGAAACTGAATTTCCCATAAATCAGCATTGACTGGATGGTGTTCCAAAGGGTGCGAAAATATGAGCTGAAGATCAACCCCATGAAATGTGCCTTCGGCGTGCCCAGTGAAAAATTCCTCGGATTCATTGTTTGTCATAGGGGTATTGAGATTGATACATCCAAGATCAAGACCATTCGGGAGCTCCCACCGTCGAAGAATCTGCCTAAGCTGAGATCCCTGCAAGGGAGGCTTGCATACATCCGTCGATTCATCTCGAATCTGGCCAGACGATGCCACCCCTTCCACAAACTCTTGGCACGCCCGGTGTTGGCGTTAATTACGCCCTTCTGAAGAAGGACAACCCTTGATTAAACACCAAAGACAAGAGGCCTCAGGAGGCAATTGAAAGTACTAACGTGCGTGTGATAAATTAACATGTAAGTGACGGGTTTATTCGAATGCACGGATTAGATCCGACAACATGTCCTCCTTGGCTTCAAGTTGTGCCAAATAAGGATAGGAGACCATCCACGCAGTGGCGGGACGGAATCCAAATGGTCGTTCGGGCATCCTCCCTCGATATACGTAATCAAGTAGAGGTACCCAATTTGTTAGTTTTCCCCCGAAAGACGGAGCCGCAGGGGGTACGTATTGATGGCGTTCCCTTGGCTTATTGGGGTTAACATCGTTAAACCAAAATTTTGACAGCATCTCCCCTTACATCGAATCTTGCCCGAGGAAAAATAGACTGTCATCCACGGAGTGTCGGGATGAAAGCCGAAAGGAAGGAGCACTGAATCATCATGCATTGTACATGCTCGCGACGTCGATCGATGTTCCCTTGGAGACCATTAGAGCTTATGCAACGGCAGAGCTCCTTGGTTTGAGGGTTGTATATGAATCTGACTTGGGACAATGGAATGTAGGTGAGGTTAATCCCTCGTTAATTTATTCCATGGGGCTTGGATGGAGATCCCTAGATGCCCTCTATACAGGTGTGATGGGGTAGTCGAAGGTTGGGATGGAATGCAGAAGGCCTCTCGACGGGGTGAGTGATAGGTAGGATGTCGGTGCGGGGTCACGGTTCTTGGCCTGGCCCATTGGTAGGAAAAGGCGGAGCAGCTCTCGGCGCAGGTAAGGGACTCACATAAAAATAAGAAAATACAACATATGACTCGAAATAGATACTAGACCATGCTAGATGCTTCCGAGGTGAAGAGACGAGCCGTGAGTGTGGGCAAGGGAGGTGATGTCCCCATCATACTCGCGGGGTGCGGAGAACTCGATTCCGTCGAGTAAGAGTCCTTCCCTCCTTGGAGGGCGTAGAAGTGGTGCCGCCCACAAGTCTTCCGATGGAGGTCGATCCTCCCACCTGAAGAGATAGTGCTCATATATCTTGCTTATGGTGGCAGTAACCTATTCATCCATTATTCGCTCAATTCGCTCACGCTGGGCTCCCTGACTGGTGGATTCTTGTAATGGGTGGGTGCTCTCTCAATGGAGGGGAAGGGCTCAATATCCTCATTGGGTACCACCGTGGGACCCTTATATGGCACCAGGTCGACCACATTGAATGTGGGGCTCACTCCGTACACCTCAAGAAGAACTAACTCATAGGCATTAGTGCCAGTGCGTCTCAGAACCTGAAAGGGACCAACCCCACGAGGCCTCAATTTGGAGACGGTTCCCGAGGAGAGTCTCTCCATCCTCACCATCACAAAGTCACCCATATGGAATTCTTGATGACGCCGATGAGAGTCAGCATGCCTTTTATAAGTCTTATTCTTCTTGCTAATGTGCTTGCGAAGGTTTTCATGCAATTTAGTGAATGCTGACCTTCTAGGGGTGATGGGTGGACCTCGACAACCAAAAGTGGACCAATTATGCTTTGATGCTATGAAGACTGTGATGCACCTAGGTGGGCCAGGGCAGCCAAAGGTGGCCCTATCATGCATGGATTTTATAGCAAAGGTTGGAGGACTAGGGCATCCGTAGATGAATCTATCATGGATGGGTGTAGCAAATACCAGGAGATCCGGACATCCGTTCATGCCCCTAACACATATAAGACTAATGACAAATGATGGAGGACCATTGCACCCAAATATGGACCACTCATGTTTTCTACTTGATATGTGGGTGATATGAATGAATGGTCCCAGTATAGTGTTCATGCCAAGTGGTGTGGTAAGCCTAGACATATGCATGCTTATCGCAAAGGTGAGAGAGCTAATCCTTGTGGTCAAGGCACCCATTAAGGGAGCTAATTCTACCAAGTTTTCAATGAGTATCGTGGTTATACCGTTGTAATTGCAGTATGTCCTTACATAAAATTTCTATCCTTGTGATTCTATTCCACAAGATCTACCTTAAATTCCTACAAAGCTTATTCTTTTGAAAATCCATATTGGCTATAACTATAGTGGACGTCGAAAACACATGAGCCAATGTCTGCGCATATAGGGCCCGATCTAGTCCTGGGAGAAACACCCGAAAGTACTTGTGCCCATAGGAGTTGATTGATCACGGTGTGGCATTGCATTGAAGTGCATGACTAGCTTGAATTGTACTTGACATGACTTACGTGGCCCGAAAAGGATATTTACTTGCTTGCTTGATAATGTGAAAGTCAATTCTTGACATGACTTGATATTTGTACATGCTTGTTCATCTCAATCTACTTTGACATGAATTCTTCAAAGACTTGCTGGTTCATTTAAATATCACTTGCTATACACTCTCTCTAGTGTCATTTCATGCGAACATACATAACTATACTTGCATTTATGTAACATGTAACTTACTTAAAGTAAGATAGCTCTTAAGATATAATTCCTACTGAGCATTCACTCACCTACTATTTTCCCTTATTTTTCAAGTAATTCTGATGACGAGACTCAATCAGATGGGAATGAACAAGAGTAAAGAGCTTAGAGCCATTCCAACCATCTACGCTATTATCTAGTCCTGTCTTTTCTACTTTCTTGAGTCATCCATTGTAATTTTCCTTTATTGAGTCCTAGTGCTTTCATTAAGAGATTTTAATAGAAATACTTCCATGTTATGATGAATAAAGGATTGGGTTATCGTTACTTTTGCACACTCTATCTATGTGTGTCGAATACACTTACGCTCTGATTGACATGATCGAATATAACTCGTCACGCACTCTGGATTCCTTTCACGCTCAGGCTTGACAGTTTTTGTGGTATCAGAGCCTAGGATATTCAATTCCTAAGAAATCCAAGTCCAAGGACAGGTTATACCTTTAACTAGTGAGATTGGGTAGAACCATGGGTTAAGATAATGGGTACTCATCACTCACAGATGAGACCCTTTGACCCAGTGGTGTTTCTGATGAACAGTGGGGGATGTCCCCCTCCCCGAGTTATTGAAGCAAGGCTATCGGAAATAACCAAGCCCATATATCTAAATCACAGGCGGAAGGAAAGGGGTACACAGCTCAACCTGACATTCGCTTGGTTAACAGATTACCATTCATGGGGTTAGAGTGCCGATGCTCACGGGGTTAAGGGATTAACACACACGGAGATGGGTAGATTGATGTGCAAACTGAGGGGCATGGGACGAGCGGGTTGACATTCATAGAGAGCTAATGAGGGTGTCCTGGACTAAGGCAAAAGGACTCAGAGTGAGGCCTTTAGAACAATTAACATAACGTGGTTATTTAGGCTATGGAGGTGATTCCCCTTTACCTCCGGGTGATGGAATAGTGCAGAGAGGCATTGGGGGGACCGGCCTCGAATCGGGACAGACGGAGGTGCACACATGGGTGTGCCTCCAACCACAAAACCCACATAAAACCATCAAGCCTGGCATGGCCGTTGCATCAGCATAAAGGACCCAGGGAGGGGGGTCATTTCTATAGCCCGTGGGGTTCCAGGGCATGTTCAATGTTGAGAACCCGAATTCAGAAATCGGACACGCGAGGGGAACAATCGGATACACAGATTGAGAGAAGAGTGGGAGAGATAGGCATGGCACCGAACTTTCACTCTCTTAATACATAAGCAACATTCATCCTATTAACAGGAAGCAGATATATGAACCACAGCATTCAGCGCCAGTGTTGTCACACGAACACCGCACATTAGTTGCAGAGGAAATTACATAGGGAGAAGGGAGGCGAAGGGATGGTGAGAGGGGGAGATAGGCTCATGTCATCGCCCCTTCCCCTCTCACTTACATTGTATTACGAAGAGGAATCAGGGAGAAACCTCGGATGGAAACCACAGAACCACCTAAATCTCTTCCCAGAAAATAGAGTATCGGACTCTCCTTCTCCAGCACCGAGAGGCTTCAGCCGAGTAGAGGAAGGTAATGACAAGAGGCCCTCAGAAGGAGATGCTTCCTCCCCAAGAAAACCCTCAAGGTGAGTTGACATTCTTTTTGGGACTATAGGTTAAGCAACTGGAGGATGGTCTCTTTATTAGTCAAAGGAAATATGCACAGGAGCTTCTCAAAAAATTCAACTTCAGTACAGCTAAGCCATAACAAACACCAATGTCGACATCACTTAAGCTAGACTAGGATGACAAAGGTAAATCAGTAAATCAAACACTTTTTAGAAGCATGATTGGCTCTTTGTTATACTTGACAGCCACTAGGCCCGACATCTAATTTGCAATATGTTTATGTGCGAGATTTCAGTCAAATCTGAAAGAATCTCATATGTCGGTCGTGAAATAGATTTTTAGATATATATCTAGCTCTAATGATCTGGGACTTTGGTTTCCCCGCAGTTCTTGTTTTGATTTGCTAGCTTATACCAATGCTAACTATGCGGGTTGCAAAGTGGATCGTAAAAGCACAAGTGGACATTGTCAGTTTCTAGGAGGTTGCATAGTTTCATGGGCCTCTAAGAAATAAAATTCAGTGGCTCTATCAACTACCGAGGCCGAATATGTGGCCATAGGTAGTTGTGTGACCCAAGTGATTTGGATCCAACATCAACTGATTGATTTGGCATCTCTCTCTGAAAAAATAATAATCCTTTGTGATAATACTTCCACAATAAACTTATCCAAAAACTTAGTGCATCATTCCAGAACTAAACACATAGATGTTAACTAGATATCATTTTCTTAGAGATCATATTAGCAGAGGAGATGTGGAAATAAATTTCATAGATACAAATAATCAGATTGTCGATATTTTTACAAAGCCTCTAAGTGAAGAAAAATTTACATTATTCAGAAGAGAATTAGGTCTGTGTAGGATAGAAGGCTTGTAAAAGTCTTGCATATGTTAATGTCTTGCATTTGTGAATGTCTTGCATCTCTTGTCATAGGCAACTTAACCTACATTTCATCATCTAGGCACTGCATTGCACTAGGGATAACATTGCATGTCATGATTGTGCATTTGCATGTTTGTGATTTTCTGGTATATAAAATAGTGACTAGTGGAAGGATGGATTAAAGTCCATCTAGAAGCTTTCATTATGCGTGAGTGCATAACTCCGCCCGGTACCAGAACTCTATACATACTATATGAGTGTTTATTTCCTACGTGATTGCATAACAAAAGGCCACTCCTTGAAGTTTCTAAAGCTAAATATCATCCTTGTTAAATAAGTGAAATCCCCTGGAGCTTAATGATTGAAACTAATGGTTGGAGAGGTTGAAGAATAAGTTATTGGATATAACCCTCTATATCATGAGAACTACTTCCCCACTTGATTCAAACCAGGTCACTTGGACCTTCATAGATTTTAAATCATTCTAAATCAATGTGGGATAGGGCCTTATCTTTTTTAGAAACCCAAAATCACTCTTATATTCAATTTCATCACAAAATCGTAGAGGGTCGACCCCTATTTTTCTGTTCTCTGGGGTAGAGAACACTGCCGCGAGGGTCGACCCCTGGGTTGACCCCTTCTGGCTCCTAGCCCAAATCGCAAAATCGTGATCCGGTCCGGGGTTTTTCCTTTTGAACCCATCTTGGCCCCTGAGAGTATAAAATGTTCTCTCCGCCCCCTACACTTCCTGTCCCGCCCTCATTTCAGCAAAGCCCTTCAAACCCTAGCATCAATTCCATCTTGCGGCACCCACACATCTGCATCCTCTCTAAGCTCTCGAGGTAGTTCCTTCAAGTCTGTACCGACTGGAGACATGCGTGGCGTGTGGAGATCCTGCACATCCATGGTGAGGACTCCATTTTGTTGAACCAACTAGTCCAAACATTTTATTCCAAAGTGTTATGTTGCGTGAGTAGTTCCTATGGCTCCGAAGAAGAGAGCTCATCATGAGGGGGAGGAATCTCTAAGAGACAAGGAGTTAAGAGCAAAAAGCAAGGAGATGAAAGAGATAGAGAAATCTGCAATGCCTGCTAATCTGAGATTGATGGACCGAAAAATGTTGCGCTCAAGGGCTGTTAATTTTGAGGACATAGAAAAATCTCTCCCAGATCTGGTTCAAATGGTGAAATCACAACCGAATCTATACTACTTCATGTCCAAGCATAGGAGAGTCTACTACAATCTTGTTCATCAACTTTATGAAAATCTAGTTGAAAAGGAAAACAAAGTTTTTACAGTTTTGAATGGTAGCGTATATCACATTTCAGCAGAACTACTTGGAAAGGCATTTGAGCATGCCATGTATGAAGAAGAAGATGTCTATTATATGATGACCGGTGAGGAAATGGGGGACAAATTCACTAGCAAGCTCAATGCAAACAACTTCCACCCCCGCTTTAGCGCATCTTACATCATATGATGACTACTATTTTGCTTCCAAGAGGGGGAGGAAGAGATAAAGTAATAGAGTCTCAGAAGTTCCTTTTTTATTACCTCACATCTGGTGATCCGATTAACTTCCCTGTCATCTTTTTTGAACACATCCTCAACTACAAACGGAACAAGAATAGAACATTGCCAAATGCTGCAACTTTATCTTGTGTTTTTCGTGCTCTTGGCATTAATTTGGAGAAGGAAGCTTACCAATCACTCTGAGATGCAGATATCTACACTATCTCATCAATCTGTAAAAATATAGGGTATGAGCTGAATGCCCGTGGCCAACTTGTACACTGCTTGCGGCCAATCAAAGACAAAGATCAAGCTGCCAATTTCGATGAAGATGAGTAAGAAGAACATGCTGATGAAGCTGGACCATCACAACCAACAACAGAGAACATAAGTGAACAACTCAATCCTGAGGATGTCAGAAGGCTACACACAAGATTGGATGCAATGGATAATCGGATGGACACATTTGGGGAGACAATGGCCGTTCTTTCCAAGGATGTTGCAGATTTGATGCTTTACCACGACTCCTATCTCCAGTCTTTCCAGTCTCTCTCAAGTTCAGTTGAAAATATTCAAGAAGCCTTGAATGCTCAATCCAACATGTTCCATGATATAGTGGCTTATATCCGTCAACCACCACCTTCACCTACTCCACCAACGGATTAAATCAGAGAGCTTCAGCAGGGTTCCACATTTTGATCACCCACCTTCTATATCTCTTTTTGATGATGCCAAAGGGGGAGAGTCTTCCTTGGTGGTGCTATGAGTATTATGATATAATTAATGTCTGTGTTGCATGCTTGTGTGCATGCTTATCTCTCATTAGCAATGACTGTGTAATGTCAGTGAGTCATGTTGAGTCTTATCTTAATGTAAGTCTATGACTCACCCAAACCCGTGGGTAACTCGGCGATGCCGAGTGGAGGATGTGAGGGCTGGTCCCTTGCTGGTAGAGGGCCATCAAGGCCAGAGGGTCTCCCAAAGGGTTTGCCTAGTTCGATTGTAAGGGCCAACCCGGTGCCGAGGGCACGGGTACACACTCTCTCCCACGGTGGTCACTAAGGGTAGTCAAGAACCAAGTGTCCCATTCGATCACACCGGAAGCACCTCAGCTCCACCACAGCCACCTAGCAAGGATGGCCAACATGACATCTGTCGCACCTCAGACACTGCCCCGATTGCTCTGATAGGCCATGCCATGGTTGCATGGTAGCTGGTTGTTGTACGGACTTCTCCGACGCCTGCGCCTACAGCCCCTCCTGTCACTGACGCCTAAGCTCCTGATGTCGCCTGACACCACACCGAACTACCTGCCTATCCTTCCTACGCCTCCTCCTATCCCATCTGTGACGACCACAGACAGGGATAGAGGACACAGCTGGCTCCTCCTGAAACACCTGAGGGAAATCCTACTGGAATTGCAATGCCCTAACTTGCTCCTGGGCATGCAACAAGTCTACCTCCAAAATTATCGGCGTACGAAATAGGCACCTCCATGTCAGCCACCCCAGATGCCATGAGGGTCCGACAAATCTCTGACCTCAAATCAGTGATGAACTGTTGAGCCAAAAACCTTCGATCTGCCATGGCCGGTGGCGCACATCGACTCAACTCCATAAACCTCACCCAATACAGGGCAACTAGCAACATCCCCTGAGCCAACGCCAAAAACTAGGTGGATAGATCAAAAAACCCCACTGGTCTTAGCGCACCTAGAGCCGCATCAACCGGAGGGGGCAGTGCTCCATCCTACACCTCATGGGTCCCCACAGCCAGCTCTACTTGGGACTATGCCTCCCCCCTTGCGCCATTGCGAGTCCATAAACACGTAAAAAGATAACACGGTAAGAAAACAGAACACCCTAAGCTGGTTGTTGACTGTACCAGACTCTCTGGACTATTAAACACCAAATTTACTCTACATTTCTATACTCTACTGTAACCCAGCTTTGATACTAACTGTAATGACATATCTACACCCATAAGAACAAGACAGTCGTAGGCAATGACATCGGGTCTGCTTCCATTGTCCACTAAAATGCGATGCACAGTACATTGGTTAATGGTGGCCGAGGCCACCAGAGCATCGGAGTGGGGCATAGTTACACCATCTAGGTCATTGTCGAAGAAGACAATGGGATCTCCTAGATGGCCTGGGGTGGAATTCCAGTGCGGAGTGTTGTCGCCTTGGTCCATAGTGCGGACTGCCATCGCGTACTGTCGCCTACTGCTCATGCTGTATCCCCCTACGGTCAGACCCCCGAAGATCATCATGATCTCCTTCCCGTTGGGCCAGTTGTCGATCGGTGGGGGCATCTTTTACCACCGCTCTGCTGCCTTGGCAAGGAACTTGTCGAGGAGTCCTCTCCGAACAAGGTCCTCGATGGCATCCCTCAAGTTGATGCAGTCGGCGGTGTCGTGGCCATGGTCACGATAGTAGAGGCAGTACTTCTTTTTGCTCCTCGTGCTTGGATCTGACTTCATCCGCGGAGGCCACTTGAGGAATGGCTCCTCGCGGATCTCCATCAGTATCTGGTTTGGTGGAGCGGTCAGGGCGTGTAGTGGCGATAATTGCCCCTTTCCTTCTCCGGGCGGTCGTGACAGTCTCTGTCGCGTCGCCCCCTCTTGCTCCGACCCTCCCGTGGCAGGTTGGCAGATCTCTTACGGTCGATCGATCGGTTCTGGCCACGTGGCCCAGGGCCGTTGTATTCTCCTCGCAGCGCGCGTGCTTCTATGCTAGGGCGAGGAGGTCTGAAAGAGTCATCGGGGCCTCGACCCCGAGAGCGCGCTGAAGGATGTGGTCCTACATCCCCTGGGTGAGGGCCGTGGTGGCAATGCCAACGTCAAGGTGTGGGATCCGTAGTGCCTCCGAGCGGAAGTGAGAGATGAAATCCCACAGTGTCTCTTCCTTACCCTGCTTGAGTGCAAGCAGGGTCACCGAAGACTTGGCCACCTTTCGGCAGCCAATAAAGTTCTCCTTAAATAGCTTCTTGAGCTGCTGGAAGGAGGAAATGGTCTTGACCGGCAGGGACTCGAACCAAGCCCGGGCGTGGAACACTGTGGCGACGGCAGAGGGGGAGACCTCATTAGACTTCTGGTCTCTATTCTGGATTCCTAGCTTGTCGATCAGTAGCAAGGGATACGAGGAGGTGGTGTTGGATGACCTCCATCGTAGTCACACTGACGGGTAGGGTCGATACTGGGTTCCTCACAGTTACCGGTATTTACTAAAGACTTGGAGAGACCTGGCTTTGGAAGGGAGAGAGAAGGCCGTGCAAACTCCTAGGGTATATCTAAAGGTGTGGGTTCATCATTTCTACAATGGGCTCTTTTGCTTCTATCATGAGTTCAAGCGAGATCAGACCTAGTGGTAGGTGTACACGGAGGTGGAGCTACAGTTCAGGACCTACTCTAGATACATCTATGCGCCGCGAGAGGGGTGGAACCCCAGTGGACTGCCAGATGTGACTCATTTAGCAGCTTATCTGGCATATTGGATGGTGACATTCGTGGTCCCCCATGGGGAGGACAATCTTCTGAGGGCCGACTTACTGTGGCCCGCGTGCTTACTGGCGGAGGGGCGGAGGCTGGCGTTGGCTCCTGCGGCGTTGGCCAACATTTACCATGGGTTGTGAGTATTGTCAGCACATCCTGCACCATGAGAGCAGAGTTTGCTTCTACCGACCCACTACCTCAGCGTGTGGGCCAGTTTACTATTTCTTGGGCTGGTGACGCGGATGACAGTGATGAACTTGGCGGCCCCTTTGATATTCAGCTTCATAGGACAGCCAGATGGAGATGTCGTGGCACAGCTGGAAAGAGCTAGGAGGGCTCTGTCTTACTTACCTGGCCGAGGCGAGGATGGGCTCCCATTTGACGGTGCTTCGAGTGACTTTCATCCAGTTCTGGTGCCTTTGCGTGACGGGGCGGCCAGCGCCCTTCCATACCAGTGAGAGCCAGATGCCACGGTGTACACAGAGTGGGTGATCAGCACCCAACTGGTGGTGCTGGCACTACACCTGATGGGGACATCACCTCCCTTACCCACACTCATGGTACGTCTCCTCACCTCGGACGCATCTAGCATGGTCTAGTTATCTATTTTGAGTCATATGATGTATTTTCTTATTTTATGGGGTGTGCCGTTGAAGGGGCGCTGGGCCTTTAATGCGTTGACGCAGGGGCTCCCTGCGTTGGCGCAGGGGGCTTCCTACGTTGACGCAGGAGCCTCCTACGTTGACGCAGGGGCTGCCTGCGTTGGCGCAGAGGCTGTCTTTTGATTGGGTTGACGCTGCCATTATTTTTCCGGGGATGGCTTCACGTCGGCATGGTGTCTCTTTGGAGGGTCCGGACGTGACGTATCCTCCGGGGATTGACTTCTCTGTTGAAGATTTGTTGTTGCTGTTGGACTGGCGGGGACATATGGACGTGTAATTTTGCATGTCCACACCCACCATGCAACAGTACTACCTTAGCTACATCCAACGGTGTGATCAAAGTCAAAGGTTCAGTCATCTCTACATCACCAACCTACAACACCCTGATGGAGCCCCATCCATTCACTCGTTGGGAAGTGGACATCCTCAATCTCTTCCCAGAGGCTTAGGGATGGAAGAAGTTCTTGATCGTCACCATCAATTACTTCACCACATGGGTAAAGGCAAAGGTGCTCTCCAAGGTCACAAAAGAGGCATCTTGGAAGTTCAGCCTGCAAAGTGTCATCTGCTAGTTCGAGATATCATGAGTCCTCACCATTAATGATGTTCGTCATTTCGACATCACCTTCTTCTAAGAGAAGTCCTCGGAATTGAGAATTTAGAACCACTACACATCGGTGGGGCATCCTCAAGCCAACAGACTGGTAGAGAATGCGAACCAAACTCTCTTATAAGGCATCAAGACCCACCAGTAGTAAGTCAGAGAGTCATGGGTCAACGCAGTACCTAGTGTTCTGTGGGCACACTACACCACTACTTAGGTAGCAACCGGTGAGACTCCTTCTCACTTGGCTTACGGGGCAGAGGCAGTGAGTCCAGTGGAGATCTCCAACCCCACGCTCAGGGTGAGCCAGTTCGATGAGGCACACAACAACCAGGCCCTACGAGAGAACTTAGACTTACTGCCCGAGGACAGAGAGCGTGTAAGACCCGTGGATTAGAGGATCCTTACTGGTATTAATCTAGAATTTATTCCATGAATTTATGCTATTTTTATGAATTTAGTGGAAGATTCCCTTAGGCGACCTGAAGGCTGTATGGATCCAGTCGTGCTCGGCTATCCAGATCTGGTTATAACCGGACGAACCATCCATAAAAGACAAGGCCTCATGGCCAGTGGTTGTGTCAATCATCACTTCAGTGATGGGCACAGAGAAGTCATCCTTTGGGCATGCTTTATTTAGGTCACGAAAATCCACGCAGATCTTGATCTGTCCATTCTTCTTCTTCACCGGGACGATATTAGCTAGCCATGTGGTATATTGGTTTTTCGCTAAAAAATCGACATCTATGAGCTTGTCGACCTCTTTGCAGACCTGGTTTATCACCTCCGGTCGCATGCGCCGGGGAGGCTACTTCACCGGTTCCACCTTGGGATCAATCACCAATATGTGTTGGGTCACTTTGGGGCTGAGACCGGGCATTTCTTTGTAGTTCCAGGCGAAGCAATCACGAAACTCCTATAGGAACTTCACATACTCTTCTCTTTCCTGGGGAGGCATGAGGGCACTCAGAAAGGTCAGCCTGGGGTCACTCTCCGTGCCAAGATTAATTTTGATCAGCTCGTCGACAGTAGCCTGACTGCCATCTTCAATTTTCGACGGGGCCAATAGCAAATCGACAAAGTCTTGGTCTTCGCCCTCCCCGGCCTCGAGGATGCCGTAGGGCGCTTCTTGTTCCTCGTGGTTCAGCGTCGCGGCGGCGTTCACCTCGCATCCCTCCTGGATTGCAGTCAGCGGACCCGTGGGGTTCCTTGGCACAGAAAGGCACAAGGCTGCTCCGAAGTCTTCCAGGTAATCATCATAGATGGCTTCGACCAGGGCCAAGGTCACTGTGTCTTTAGGAGCTTGGTGCTAGATGGATATTGTGTAGACTCCTCTTCCGGGGTTGCCTGTCACATGAGGACGCGACAGAGCCACCACATAATCTCCTATTCTGAGCTCATCTCCGTCGCTAAGGCCTTGAGCAATATCTTTGAAGACATAATAGTCCTCAATGGCGTGATCAATTATCTGGTGATAAGGGCAGAATAGTGGGTCACCGCTTCTCCGAACATCTTGAGGCCTCTTGGACCTCGGGAGGGAAAGGCTAACCGAACCAGTATAAAATCTCATGTCTCTATGATTTGGTTACATTATTACTCTTTATATTTCGCTGTACAATCTAAAAAAAATTACAAATGATTATTTTCAAAGATATACCTATTCATTAAACTCTAAGATGTGCCCAGCTACTAACAAGATTCATGGGGGCACTTACTTCCTTCTTGGTGTAGGAGATGCTTCCTACTTGGTCTGGGGTGCTAATGGGTGTATGTTCATTGAGTCGCCCATTGTTGGGCCACCGGCCCGCAGGGCATCTCTCTTGTGCCCACATCGAGCGCACCAATGGGCACATGCCCAGTGCCTTCGGGTGCCTTTCACCCCTTCTTCACCTTCTCTTCTTCTCTCTTCACTTCTCCTCGACGTATGAACCTTATCCCTTCCTATATTTATCCAAGTGCTCCCCCCAATCCTCATATCATCACTACCATCTTCCTCCTTTATAAAGAGGGGGCGAGGGGGGGCTTTGAGTGAAAAAAAAGTAAAGGTAAAGGTGAAGTGAGAAAGTGATCAGGGTTTTGCTAGTGGAGTGAAAAGAGAGAGAAAGTGTGTGAGAAGGACTTGAGTCCAACTTCCATCCAGTGTGCATGTGTGTGTGAGAGAGAGAGAGAACATGCAGAGAGTGTAGTGGGACAACCTTCTCTTCATATCTCTCAATCTTTTCTCTCTCCTGATTATCTCTCTCTGACAATCGGTCAACAACGACGATGATGAGGATAGCATGACGATCACATAGTTGCGCTTCACTGAGAGGTCGTGAAATTTCGTATTCTAACGATGGGCTTGGTAACGGCTCTCGTGGACCATCACTGTAGTCCTACAGATTTGGAGAGTAGACCAACGAGTAAACTCATGTAGCCTACCGCCAACTCCGCTCGAGCCTGTTGGCTTCGCCAATTTTGACCGTGCGTCTCCGCCTCCACTTCGGCTTCTACTTGCATTGCGCTTCCGCTTTGTGCGGACAAAGCGCACCCTTAACATTGTACTTGTGATTTTTTGTAATCATATCTATTTTAGGGGGTTTATCAACACATGGGATTTGTGCCTCTATATGCATACGGTTTAATAACGATGTACCCTTTGAGAGGATCGCCTCGGCTATTTTTGCGTAATTTTTTTGAATTAGTGTATTTTCAGCTTGAATTATAGATTTTTAAAAATTAGAAAAATTCTTAATTTCTTTCTATAAATTCAACTCCACTATCTCTCCTGCTCATTTTCAACATCATGTTCTCTCACTTCGTTCTCTCCCGTCTCTCGACCGTTCTATGCGCGGCGCCCGACCTTGGAGAGCTGGCCGAAGCGCAGACATGCTGGGTTGATCGGTTCGCAGGTTGGAGCAGTGGTTGGAGCATGGCGGGCGCGATCCATCGGTGGATTCCGAGATCGACGTGGTTCGTATTTTGACATTTTTGGCGTGGATTAGTCACTTCGGCGCGTGATTTCTTCAGTGGAGGTAGGGATACGGATCACCCATTCCCCTGTGCCATTTTCCTTTAGTTTTACGCTTTTCGGTGCGAGAATGGGCCAATTTGGACTCATTGGGGTCTTTCGTAGTTCATATGGTTCACCGAAAAATAGCGACGATTTTTAGATCAGCTGGTGTCAATGGACTCCCTGGAACGTTAGCGTTCCATAGTCACTGATTTCGTCTCGATTGGTGGTCCCGTTTGACCGGTAGGGCTCCAGGAAGTCCGGATACTCTTATTGAGTAATTTTGTTAGAATTGCTCGTTTCTTGTGATTCGTGTGTCGTTTTGACTCTAGCCGGAGTCTATGTGATTGCCAGGGTGATTGTGGTTGTATCCCCTTCGTCTCGGGACGAACGGGGCATGGAAAGGCCACGATCGGATGAACCCTTGGGTTTGCTCACTGTGTCGGTTGAGCAGTCGAACTAGAGACCACTCATGGTATGGGCGGCTGGTTTCGGACCAGTTATCCTATGTCGGTTTGAGGTTGAGTGGTCCTTCGATAGACCACTCATCCCCTTGGGCAGCTGGTTTTGGACCGCTTATCGTGTGTCGGTTTGAGGTTGAGTGGTCGCTCGATAGACCACTCATCCCTCTTGAGTGGTCAGATTTGGACCGCTTATCTTGAGTGGTCAGATTTGGACCGCTTATCCCCTTTGAGTGGTCAGATTTGGACCGTTCATCGAAGTGCCGTCACTGAGAGTCGCCATACAGCACGGCTTGACAAACGATGAACAAACAAACATAGAAAGAAGACTAGAAGAGCTTGCCGAGCTCAAAGGAAGACGTCTTCGGGCGCAACAAAACATCCAATTATACCAAGCTTGCATGGCTTATGCTTTCGACAAGTTGGTCAAAGGGCGAGAATCCAAGAAAGGTGACCTAGTGATTGTCAAAAGAAGAGAAGTAATGGCCTCCAACCCCAAAGGAAAGTTGGTTGAAAACTGGGTTAGACCGTATGTCGTCTACCGAGTCTATGAAGGTGGTGCTTATGTTCTCGTAGACCATAAAGGAGTAGTTCAGTTCTCCCCTCTCAATGGGAAATATTTGAAACTGTACCATGCAACTTTCAAAGAATGGCCGAAATCTACCTTGGTCTAGTGGCACTCCGCTCTGGCTGAGCTCTCCAAAATACCCACCCAATTCAAACCAATTTTGAGGACCATTGGCTCGTAATTACAAAAGCCCCCTAGTGTGCACTAATCTCGGGGCCTCTCCAGAACCCCACGTAGTCCCACTAGATCGGCGCATAAACTTCTGGATTGTGGACCTTACTTCTGGATTGGCGCATAAACCCCATTCCATGCGTTGGCATTATCTTCTTGCTGATGAATAAACCTTTTTCGACGTAAGCCTTTATGCCTTAGCCGATATCTACACATTATCGCCTTTGCGGACCCTATGTCCGGATCGACGCATAAACTGTCTCCCTTGCGTTGGGTTTGGGTCAACGAATGAGCCTTCTCGATGCAAGGCTTCGTGCCTTAGCCAATAGCTACATGTTGCTACTACACGAATGAACCAAATAGTCAGAATGGAGCACCATACACCAGCTCATTATTTATTCAAAAAAATGGGACTTAAAATAGAGGTGCCCCACTGGTCTTGTTCAGATATCCTAGACAACGACAAAAATGGCCATACCCCGACTATGGCAAAAACCCGAAAGGGCGTTATAGGTAAAATCGAGTACCCCACTATGTGAAAACCTGAAAGGATGCGTGGGCAAAAATAAGAGGGGGCTGACCCCGGTGAAAACCCGAAAGGGCGCTTGGGTCAGCAAGGTGGTAACCAAAAAGTTCATCTTTACCTTCATCCCTATGAAACTCCAGATAGGATATTCATCACAAGTCCCACCAGAGATCTGCTACTCTCAAACCATTAGCTCGGACCTTTCATCCCAGTTAATGAATAAACCCATCTTTACTTCGGCATTTAACCAATGTCGATGAACAAACTAGCACTGACTCTTGTCATCATTGGCAAGACCGGTCAGTATTCCATTAACCCGGACCTTTCATCCCTGCTAATTAATAAACACATCTTTGCTTCAGCATTTAACCAATGTCGATGAACAAACTAACACTGACCCTTATCGTCATCGGCAAGACTGGTTGGTATTCCATTAACCCAGACCTTTCGTCTGCATTAATGAACAAACCTATTTTTGCTTCGACATTTAGCCGATGTCGATGAACAAACTAATGCTGATTCTTATCATCATCAGCAAGGCCAGCCACCAAACTGTTAACCCGGACCTTTCGTTTGAGTTAATGAACAAACCCATCCTTGCTTCGGCAGTTAGCCAATGCTAACGAATTAACCCCCGCCCGTCTCGATGTCAGATCCGTAAATCGACTCAAAAAATGAGGCTTAAAATAGATATGCCTCGCCAGACTTACCCAGATACTCTAAGTAAGGGCAAAAATGGCTATAACCCGACTGTGGCGAAAACCCGAAAGGGCGCGGCAGGTAAAATCGAGTACCCCGCCATGTGAAAACCCAAAAGGGTGCATGGGCAAAAGTAAGAGGGGGATGACTTTGGTGAAAATTCAAAAGGGCACTTAAGTCAGTAATGTGAATAAAAAATAATACAAAAAAGGGAAAGAAAAAAATCATCATGATCTTGCTACCTCATTTGCCATTCATGCCCCACGGGAACTCCTGTGTGCGGTAGATATATCACGTTCCACCGGCATAAGCCTTACGCCTATGCTATAACAAACTTCTTTGCTTCGGCATTTAACCTATGCCGATGAACAAACCTAAAGTCGATTTTCGTCGTCATCGGTGAAATCGATAAATAAGTCATCGGCTCAGACATTCCATCCCCGTCGATAAACAAACATCTTGCTTCGACATTTAACCCATGCCGATGAACAAACCTACTATCGATTTTCATCATCGTCGACGAAATCGATAAACAAGCTGTCGGCTCGGACCTTCCACCCTCGACGATAAATGAACTTCTTGCTTCGGCATTTAACCCATGCCGATGAACAAATCTACTGTCAATTTTTGTCATCATCGGTAAAATCGATGAACGAAACATCGACTCAGACCCTTCGTCCCCGTCGATGAACAAATCCCTTGCTTCGACATTTAACCCATGCTGATGAATAAACCTACAGTCAATTTTTGCATCATCAGTGAAATCGATGAACGAACCATCGGCTCGGACCCTTCATCCCCGTCGATGAACAAATCCCTTACTTCGGCATTTAACCCATGCCAATGAATAAACCCATAGTCGATTTTCATCATCATTGGCGAAATCGATGAACAAACCATCGGCTCGGACCCTTCATCCCCGTCGACGAAAAAATCCCTTGCTTCAGCATTTAACCTATGTCGACGATTAAACCTACAGTTGATTTTTGTCATTATCGACGAAATCGATGAATGAACTATCGGCTTGGACCCTTCATCCCCGTCGACGAACAAATCCCTTGCTTTGGCATTTAACCCATGCCGATGAATAAACCTACAGTCGATTTTCTTCATCATCGGTGAAATAGATGAATGAACCATCAGCTCGGATCTTTCATCCCCTGTCGATGAACAAACCCCTCTCTTCGACAGTTAACCCATGCCGATGAATAAACCTACAATTGATTTTCGTCATCATCAGCAAAATCAATGAACACACTCTTGGCCTGGACCTTCTGTCTCCGTCGATAAATAAACTTTTTTGCTTCGACATCTAACCAATGTCGATGAATAAATGGTGAGGACATGAGAGCCAGTCACCGATATCAGACACGCAGCACGACTCGAGCGACTCTGACCTCTCTATGGTTGGGTGACAGCATGGAAGTCTTGCCCGAGTATTGAGTTTTTTATGTGTGGGACACTAGTATTTTATTTTGTCTTTATGTCCTTTGGTTTGTATTTATGTCCTTGTTTAATTGGGTGTGCAATTATAAGGCTTTGTAAGCCAAGTTGTTTTGACCGAGATCACATAGCACCTTCTAGCTGTTACCTGGTTACCTCAGACTTCCCCAATACCGTATTTGGTGGGAAACTTCATTTTTTGGTAGTAGGTGGAGGGCACTGCCTTTATCTGGCTGATGATGCCTCGGCCGAAGATGGCATTATAGGCTGACATCCCTTTTATCACCACAAAGTTTGCCATAAATGTAATGGTTCTAGGACGGGTACTGAGAGTAATAGGCAGGCTTAGGGCTCCCTCGGGATAGGTTGCCTGGCCATTGAACCCACAAAGAGAGGTCCGAATCGGGCATAGGTTAGATGGATTTTCACCCATTTTAATGAAACACTCATACGCCAAAACATCAGGGGCACTACCATTGTCCACTAATATCTTATCTACGTTACAATGGTTTATAGTAGCTGAGATTACAAGGGAGTCATCATGCGGGGTAGCTACCCCTTCCAAGTCTTGGTCGGAGAACACCAAGGCCTACTGGTCGTTTACCGACGGGGCTTTAGGGGCTCAGAAGCCTAATAGGCTCGCTCAGTATGACGCTTCCTTCCTCGGCTGCTATCCCCTCCTAAGGCGGATCCCCCTAAAATGACGTTGATGTGGATCCCACGAGGGTTGTTGTCGATTTCTTCTGGGGGGACCCCGCGATCCTCCTGCCACTCGGCCGCATATTGGGAGAGATGCCCTTGGCGGATGAGACTCTCAATCTCATCCTTGAGGGGTTGACAATCCCCAGTGCGGTGGTTGTGGTCATTGAGGAACTGGCAGTGCTTTCGGTGGCTACAATGTCAGGGGTCAGCCTTCATTGGCTTGGGTCAGTGAAGGAGGCCCGAGTTCTTGATTTCTTGATAGATCTCGTAGAAAGGAGTGGACAAAGGAGTGTACCGCTCAAACTTTCGGGGAGGTTCCCTGCCGTCTCTATCTCAGTTCTTCCTCTTCCCCTATCCCAAGGCTTGCTGTCATTTCTATCTCCCTCTCATCCCGAGCTTACTAGATCTCAGCAAGTGTTGAGGACTTCTTCTGTCACGCCCCGAGCCAGCGGAAGATAGAACCCGGATGTGGCGTGACGATGTCTATTATCAATCTGAGCATCAAGAAAGATCATCTCCAGGCTATTCATCATACAAGGATCTATTTCTTCAACCCTTTTACATATATTCCAATGATTTCCATTCAGTTTATGAGCATGTATTGAACATATCTTCATTTTCCAAACTCTGACTCTGTGTGTGTTGAACCGTCTGCGTACGATTGTGGGATTATTATACTGTAGCTATTGTTGCATGTGTGTGTGTGTGTTTTGATCCATGGTCGGAACGTGTAGGAGACGACGTCTACGTGTGTTTAGAGCGTAAGCTCCGTGCACTTCAATTTGAAGCTAGTGGATCCTCACCGATTCGGTGAGGGGTGGATGTAGGGAGTCTGTCGTGGTCCCAAACCACCTAAAAAAATTATCTCGCTCTGTGTGGTTGTGGTTTGATTGATTATATTGTTCATCTTGTTCGTGTGAGAGCGGAGAGTTCGAGAGAACTAGTTTGTGTAGAGTGTAAATTCCATTTGATTATATTTCATGTTGGTAGTTATTTTTATTCTTCTGCGTAAATTTTAAAAACTACCATTGCACTTGGCGGGGACAATTCAACCCCCCTCGTTCTCCATACATGCAACTAGGGACAACAATATATACACTCAATTCTTTCTCCACCATTTCATCTTCCTTGTCCTTTATTTGGAACATGGGCTCCTCAAATATGGGAGGGGAAATTATAGGGGTTTGATCATTAACACATGCATCCACTTCCTTTTCCTCTCACCCCAACTTAGGCTCATCATATTCCTCATGACCCTTCTCGAAGGTGGAACTGGACTTGGGGTCTATGGGTGACTCTTCACTAACTTCCCCTACGTCCTCCTGATCTGACTCATCCATGATTTCCTTCTTATCAGGGCTTAAAATGCTTTGGGTTTGAGGAATCATAGGTTGATTGTATAGCCTTGCATAAGAGTTAGAATCAGGAAATTGATATTCAAGGTTTTGAGTAGAGTAGCTAGATAGTTGATCCCTATCCATGCCTTTGAGATTTTCGGATAGTTGGTCCAATCGGGCCTAGGTGTATTGATTTTGAGCCATGATGAGCTAATAAAACTATTGAAAGCTCTCCCCTTTGTGCACCTCTTCATTAAAAGATAAGAATCTTTGCTTAATCTATGCCTATTCCCGTAATTTCTTCATTCTACATATATTAGCATGTCTTATCCTTCTATTCCTTATAGTTTTCATGCATTGATTATCCTAGATTAGACCCTGTACATCGATTTCTGCTTCTATCTGTAGTAGATAGAAAATGGTCTTGTAGAGACCGCTATCATCAGATAGCGGCCCCCGACAGACTGCGACTTGACAGTAGCGGCCCTATGCTGACCGCTACAGGGTTCCTATAACTAGAACAAACCCCGTTTATTCCTGCAATATAGCTATGTTATATGTATGCTTTAGCTCGTTAATTTTACTCCTTGATCATGGCATATTTCATACTGCGTGATGGCATGTGTTCAAGCTTATTTTACATGTATGTTAATTTCATGCCAAAATCATATAGTTTTGTATCTAAAGAAATTTCCATGGCTTAAGTGCACGTGATTTATGAGTTTTAATCGTTCCCTTTCTCATCTTATTTCTGTTTTATCGAGTTCACATAAAGCGTGTATTCTGGTACGTTGCTATTAGTTTCACTTGCACTTGATAGGAACACTCTCTTGAACTTGTGATCCTCTCCGTCTGATATTTCTTCTGCCAGACTAGGTGATCATGTTTCAAGACCTTTGTAAGTCTCCGCGAGTCTGGGATTCTGACTAGGATGCTGAGCTAGTTGTACCCTAAAAACCCCTTGATCTAGAAAGCACTAGAGTTTTTTGACATTTTCTGCACTCTTGACAAATCGCGCCCTTTAGGTGACCGCCACCTCCAGGTAGCAGCCCTAGCGCTACCACCTTCTACCAAATTATACTCTGCGTCGACCTATTCCTTTCCTGTGTCGACTCTATCTTTGATTGCGATTTTGACTTGACCACTACTACAAGAAAATGGTCCTAGCTCGACCACATTCCTTCGAACCTGTTCCAATCGGGGCTTTGACCCTATGGTTGACCATATCTTGACCATATGATCCTATGATTATCTGATATTCTACAACCTTATTTAATAAGTTATTCATGAATTATGAAAATTAATGAATGTACAATTATGCTATCGTAATTTCTTATTATTTTATCTAATACTGTTATCGGGGTGTTACATTGCTTGTCTAAATTTTGATGATTTCTATAAAGAGTCATCCGCTTAGTGGCCCCTATTGGCCCGGTTAGGAAGGCAATCGAGAGGGGGGTGAATTGATTGCCCACCCGTTTTTTGCAAAATTGAACTTAATTACAGAGATGGTAGTTCAACACAGACACACTCTCAATAAAATGCAGAGATAATGGTATGAAGTGATGAAGCTCTCTAGATGCAGGTTAATTAAGATGATTAAATGATAGACAAACAATCACTCTGAACTCTCTAGTGCTAGTTGATGATCACTCGGATGAAAATAAAGGGGCGAACAATCAACTGAACTCTCAGCTCATCGATCAGACTCATAAAACGAATGGCTGCATAACAATTTTTAGGTGGTTCAGACGCACCCAAGTGCCGTCCTACATCCACACCTCTCTACTTGAGAAGTTCCAACTATAACCACTGCACGATGACAGCAACCACCACACACATGGGCTCGACGGCCCCACACACGTGGGTTCTCGTACGATGACGAGGAACTGCACACACGGAGACAAAGCTCCAAATTCATCTAAGAAGAAAATAAGATAGGAAAATACAAAGCCCACTTCAAGATTGCCAAGCTAAGCTCAAAAGGAATTGAAAAACATAGTCTAGCATAGATCTTCCCCTTTAATCCTCAAACAAACTCGGAGACAAATGAAGGGTGCACTAGAATAATAGAACTGAGAGAGGTGGAAGGATCTGGTCTTGTAGAATCAAACGCCCAAAGCAATGGTCGATGAGGAAGGCGGTTGCGGCCTCCAGATTGATGCTTGGGCTCGTGGAAAATGAACTTGACGACGTCTTCTTCCTCCTCCAGCAGGTGTGCGAAGCCCCTTTTCTTCTCCTGCAGGAAGTATGAAGACATTAGACTTTCTTAGATATCTTTTCCCGATCGAACAAGTGCAGCCACATATATCATAGAGAAATCAAGCCATAAAGACCATAGAACCCCTTCAAAGACCTCTTCATACCACATACGATAGATGATAGAAACCCTAAGGCCAATGTGGTAAAGACAATATGATGGAGGTTAAAGAATATCACTGCGCAGCTACTGAGATCTATTAGGAGTATGGCATTCAAGACAGTGAGGTTGACCTGTATGCAACCATAGAGTCCAAGGAGTGGAGAATAAATTCACTACAGACATCAGTCAAACAGATCATTTTCAAGAGAGTAGCTCAATCTGAAGATGGCAGCTTCAGTTGACCAGAATAAGGAATCTGGTCGACCAAACTAGATAGTAATGGAATAATGAACCAGATATTCAACAACAATTGCCAGAAGCTAGCATATGCTCCCCCTGAATACATGCATGAGCTAGTAAGTAAGATATATCTAGCACATAAGAATGCAAATAGTGATCAAGCATCATTGTGCATGTAAATAGCCTAATGCACATGATCAACCTGCAGGAACTCTCGCAAGCATATGTATATCATGCCATTAGTTCTGAAATTCATCATGAATGTCTTGCACTCAATTTTGACATTAGTGTATGCATGAGTTATGCATGAGACAGCAACTGACACAAGCAATTGACACAATCTGAGCATGTATGCATGAAGCATAAAAACTATCTTGACTAACTCCCCCGGACGTTATGCACTATATGACTGAAATTTGAATGCAACATATGTAATGAAAAACATGCAAGGAGTTTAATGGCCTATGCTCATGAACATCTCACAGTGCTCCATATATGCAATATTGACCCATGGTACTGGGCGGAGGACTAGCCTCTATGCATGATGTGGATTTCCAGACAGACATAATCTATCCTTCTCCCAGCATACCATTTTATATACCATTGGGTCATGCATGACAATGTAAATGCAGTCCTATGTGCATCTTAAATGAATGATAGTTTGCTGACCATATATGTATGCAGATGAACGCAATATGGAGCTATTTTTTAGTGATTGCATACTCAGAATTAGTTGATGTGTCGATGTGGTAACTGTGAAAGATATGCTTCACAACACATGCAAGCATTAGACACATGCAATCCATCCTCAAACCAATATGTACACAGTTTATTCACAATATGCATTGACAGACTTAAGTGCAAATGACAGATGCAAATGTAAACTTGTCTGAAATAGTCGAAACGATCCTCGAGAAGAGTACATCGCAACTGTAGCGTCCTCGAGTCGATGAACTGAGAAATAAACTCTCCATAGGGTTCCGTAACTGGTACGAGAGAAAAACCCACGTGAATCGTAAAACACAACTCAGGACCAACAAAAGTGATCCGAGAGCACTCCAATTAGGATCCGAATGAATCTAATAAGAATCCAGGGTATTACAGTCTCCCCTCCTTTAAGAAATTTCATCCTCAAAATTTAAGGAGCTAGCAAGAAGAAGCAGGGAAGAGCAAACCCAAAACACTAACACCTAGAACTGAACTACACAAATCTTGAAAAACACAATTCAGAGGGACACTGCCAGACTGCAATCACTAGCACACGCTCAGGATCTCAAGGCAAATTGATCCACAAAACGAGCATGGCATACCAGTGAATACAAGTCTGACACCTCTGAAATAGGGCAACGTCATTTATGTCTCACAGGAAAGGAGACACGACCCAAGCCATGAAAATAGCTATCGAGAAAGTAAAATGACAGACACGACAAGCATAAGCTTAAACAAGGAAGCATAGTCCTCTCAACTGATAGCTCCACCACATCGGCTCCAGTGCCAAAAGCAACAATGAAACCTGGCACACTAGACGCCAACGATAGCATTGGACCACAAGCACAATCAAGTCAGTCCTCAATCAGACATTACATCTGATTTGAGTCGCATGCTAACCCTATCAGAAGAGAAGAGTACAACAAAACCAACTGACAAGACCTCGGTCCACGCCGTGCCAAGACAGATCCATAGGGAAACAACGGCCAAACGACAACAATGACAACAACAGCACTTGCAAAATCCCGGCTCCATACTAACCATAGAATCACAGGACACAACTGCATGTTGGGTCACATCAAGACACAAGAACAGCTAAGCACACAACTACGAGGGACTAGTCATGCATCGAGCAGCTCACCAGGAAAAGACCCACGACAGCAACAATAACATCAAGGCACAGGAAGCCAAATGAAGTCACATCGAGGAAAATAATTCTCTCGACTGGCCAGAATCTTCCAACTTCAGGATCCTGAACCCGTGGGTTAAGAGATGGATGAAGCGTATCAGGCAGCAGTTGCAATAGAGCTTGATTTGGCAAGATCTCGAGGCCCTACTCAGGTTGGCTTTGTTCAACCGACTACTTATCAGCTGTCTATGATAGGAGTCCCGTCTGCTACGCCTACTGCAAGTGGCACTTCAAAATCTGAGTTCAGATGGATGTTCAAAAGGTCTAAGAAGTGACATGACCGACAAGCATCTTCTGGTACTGTGCAGCAGCAATTGGCACCTTCTTCTTTTCATTCGGCGTCCTATAATTCCGTTCAGCAATCAGCTCCTTCTTTTCAGCAGCACCGAGATTCTTCAGTGAGTCAACCGAGACTGTGTCCGAGGTGTGGTGGTAGTCATCTAGACGTGCCATGTTCTTTGCCGATAGTTTGTGTCCGCTGTGATCAGCTGGGTCACGTTGTTCGAGACTGACCGTTGAGGTCAGTACCGGTGTAGTTCTCATAGTTTACCCAGCCGCAGCTGTCTCAGTTTCATCTTCCTCCACCACCTCAACCCTAGCAGCCTTATCCGCAAGTTTCAGTTTCTTCCCAACAGTCTTCTGCAACGACCAGCCAGAAGCCGAGAGGCAAGGTTACTCACATCACTCGTCCAGAAGTCGTGGCATCCAACCTCGTGGAAGGTATGATTTTGATTTTCGATCGTACAGCTCGTGTTCTGTTCGATTCAGGTGCTACTGACTCTTTTATTTTTGAGGATTTTATTACTCGTATTGAGGAGCTGGTAACTGAGTTATCCAGTGAGTTGCTCATCGAGTTACCATCTGGAGATTTCATGTCCACTCCATTGTGCCTAGAAGAATCTCCTATTATCATCAATGATCGGCAGTTGCCAATGAGGTTGTATACACTGTAATTAGCCGATTACGATGCTATTCTAGGCATGGACTGGTTAGAGCAATATGGTGTCGTGGGTGATTGCACATGCAAGAGAGTCTATTTTCAACCACGCGGGAAACCAGCTTTCTATTTCCAAGGTATTCGATTCTGTCCTTTTCGTTTACCTATTTCTGTTCCTAGGTGTAGTTTCTCTTCCAGTTTCCTCCTTGTTCTTCCTTGTAAATTTGGCTGCTTAGCCCAACAACAATTAAGTCTGTGCCAGCCTGTGGGTTATTGAAACCTCTTGTAGGCTAGTCCTCGAGGTTTTCCATTCCCACTTTAGTTATCGGGTTGCCGTTTCCGACCTCCCGACAGTTTTAGAGTTCATCTCGAAATCTTCAGTGGGTGCATCTCCTTTTCTCTCCTTACAATTCTCGGGATAAAGGGGAGATGCTGCTGAAATTTATCCAGAGTTCCCAAGTTAATTCACTTTAATTATTTTATTCTGAATTAAGACTAATCACAAATTAATAATATCAATGAGTACATTGCGTGGGTAACCTCCACTGGGGGTCGTGTTGTGCTGTGATGTATGAGAACTGATCGAGTTCACCCTGGAACTGCATAATGCCCATGCTCGAGTATGAACCTCGCACGGAGCATAAACGATAAGGCTGGAATTGATGAGGGTTTTGATATTGTGAATGTAGTAAACAAAGAGAGTCATCAACTCTCCCTCAATAATTCGAGTCCTGAATAAACTAATCATAAAACATTCAATAATATCTTTAATCTATGACATCATGGGATGACCTGGGCCTTTGATCTCCTTATGCCATTTCACCCTAAAACCGTGTTTAGTCCTTCCTTCGTTGACCCCATATCCTCCTGTGTTAACTCCCTGTACTTCCCAAGAAACCCATGTGTTGACCTTAGGCTCGCTTGGGTCGACCCTCTTAGACCTTCCCTGAATCGGAGCCGGCCTTGTCCCGAATAAGTGAACCGACGCAAGGTGATCCCCTTGGTGTGCCGATTCACTCTCCCTCCCCCCTCCTGCGCTTTAAATCATGCGCCGATCTACTCTCTCGCCCCCTTATGATCATGCACCAATTCACCTCATGAGATCCATCTCTTCTCCACCCTATATCGCGTGTCGATTCACCATCATGTCTTCCAAGTCGGCCTCTATGAACCTAAGTCGACTTGTATCCTTTTAATTGATTACCCCTCTTTCAATCGGCAGGTTAATCATTTAATTGTCACCTTTTCCCGTTAAAATCTCACTATTTCATTTTGCTAGGCCCGTGGTCACCCGATAATAAGCGTAGTGACTTAAAAATAAAAGAGAAAAGGGAGAAATAAGAGCCAAAAAATTTGGACGAAGTGCGCCGCCGTCTCCGTCGTGCCGAGCCTTGGAAGTTCACCCCATATTGGAAGTAGACTCCGCCGAGAGGACCAAAGGAAGAAGTTCCGCCAAAGGGATGTGTGAAGAAATATGGAAGAGAGGGAGATAGATAGAAGAAGAAAAGAGAGTTACAAAAATAATAAAAAGACGTGTGTGTGTGTGAGTGTTTTGAAGATAGTGAACGTGTTGTGCCCCTTGTGCTTTGATGATGGCGTGATGTATGTTTTGATGATAGCGACATAATGAGTCACCACATAAGTATGCATGATTGCTTTGATGATAATTTAACTTATGTAGGGGAGATTGCTGTGCCGTGCCCCTTGTGGGAGGTGATGATACTTTGAATAATGGAATTGAATCTCTGGTCATGTGCTTTGCTGCATCCTGTTTAGTGGAGTTGATCATGTTCTGCATCTGCCTCCAGTATGCATATCTCGTCATCGAACAGTCTGTGTGCATCTGTGTGTATTGTATTTTGCTCATCATAGTGAGCCCGTGCAGTCTGTGCAAGGTCTTAGGTCTTAGGGTCTCAAGTCAGTGCATGTATGAGTGAGTGCATACTCTTCATTGAACAGAACAAGCTCTGTGCATATTTGCTCATGTGTAGGTTAAGTTCAATCTGAGTCCATGCATCCCTTGAGTCCATGCACTTTTTCAAGGTCCGTGCATGTTTCATTTCCACAATCTAAAGTTCGTGTAGGTTTCTTGCCTTGGCCACACTAAGTCCGTGTAGGTTATAAGTCCTTGCATGTTCATGCACAAGTCCTTGCACGTTTTATTTATCTCAATGTCCATGCACATCTTGTGTTAACGCCAGGAAACTAAGTCCGTGCACATATGAAGTCCGTGCAAGTTTTTGTATTTGTGAGTAATAAAGCCCATGCACATTTACATGCCAGGTGCATACAGTGAGTCCGTGTAGGTCTAAGTTCATGCATGTTTTTGTGTATGTTGAATTCTCTAAGTCTGTGCACTATGAGTCCGTGCACATGTCTCTTACATGCAAACGAGGGTGGCTGAGGAATGGGGAGGGCAGGCTTGGGGAAGTGGAGACGTGCCCTAAGGAATGTGGGGGGTTGGCTGGGGGGAAGTGGAGGGGTGCCCGTGGGAAAGAGGAGGATTGAATGCTACCTTGGGAAGTTGGAGGGGCAGAATGAGGTGGCGGTCAAACAGGTGACATGGCAGGTGAGCTAGCGGGCTAGGGCTGATGTGGAGGGCAGGTGGGGGTGCTAGGAAGGTGTGGAGGTGATGGATAGAGAGAGAGGTCGAGCTAGAGAGAAAGTAGAGAGAGAAAGTGAGATAGAGAGAGATAGGGAGATAGGGTGGTAGTCTCTCACTCCCAAGGGTCTCTCACCCTAACTTGGCCTCTCACCAAGGAAAACACACACTCACAAGGAGGGAATTTCATAAAATGCTCAATTCCTCATTGCCTCTCCAAGTGGGGGGTTGGGTCCTATTTATCGGAGACCCCCCTTTTACAAGACCAATTTGCCCTTGGCTTTACACAAAATGTCCCTTGCTGTCCAAGGGGACAACTATGGACCCAATTGACGGACTAAAGGCCCATTTGACTCAGAACATAAGTAAATGACTTACTAACCTAGATACACGACTCAAATAAAAGAAAAATTACATGATTATAAGTCCAAAAGAAGAAAAAAAATACACAACATGGCTCGAAATGAGATGACGAACAAGACTATGCACCGTTAGTGTGCATCGGGGTCCCGAGCCAAAGAGAATGACAGGAGATGTCCCTATCATTAATGCCCCCCACGGGACGTGCGTCGGAGTCAAAGATGAGGGCGTACAACTTGTGAGTCTTGTCCTTTGCTTGCCATTATAGCATATTGATTTGTTTCTCTTTATGTCAACAATATTTGTGTATATTGCTAACTTGCTTCTTGCTGGTTTTGCTGTGGATTTGCAACCATTCTGAAATTCGGGAGAGATGGTTGAGCTCACAGACGTGCAGAGATTTGCAGGGACCACTAGGTCTAGAGGATAGACCAACTGATATCGCCATTCGGCCCACCCCCCATCACTTGGGCCAACTTTGATTATTGACCAAGGGTTGACTTTGGTTGTTGAGGGCTTAAACTGAAGGTACTAATTAGGACAAGAGTACAATCGTGAAAGCATATATGACTTGTGAACTTATCTAAAAATCAATTATAACCCTTCATAGTTGATATTTATTATGTTCAAAATAAACTGAAAACAACTTTTAATTGAAAGTTTCACCAAACACATCCTGCTATAATATTCTCACGTCTCGGCTTCCTCCGGTGCAAAGTGATAACCATGCAACTTCTCACAAGTACTAAAACTAGAAGCCCAATCGGTAGCTTTGAAAGGATATAGCTAGGAAGTGGCAGACAACTAAGGGCAACGACGCATCTTAATTTTTTAACCCGAAAGATATGTTGTATGTCCGATATGAGGAAGAATGCAATTTTTCATATGTTCAACCCTGAACATGACAGTTGATGGACCAATGTTCTTAAGATAAGTATCTTGTAGCTAACCCTAGGTAAAAGGAAAAGACTTTGATAACGACGACATGTTTGAGATGAAAACACAAATGTAGTGGAAGCAGCTCCAAGGTCAATGCCCATTGTTTCATTGTGCAAATAATCGATAATAAATGCACTTGTCTTAAGCAGTATGTTAGGCCACTTAGTGGACCTGGGCACTGGTTGAACCAAGAATCTAAATCTAAATCTAAATCTAAACCCGCCATTTATGCCACTGGGATCTTAGATCTTTTTTATCTAAACAAATCCGACAAGCAATTCAGAGGAATCTGCTCTGTGAGAATGAACAGGCTTTGCATATTCCTCTCTGTTTGCCCTTTTGAGAGTGATGGAACAGACTCTTCCTTAATGTTGACGACCCACAAACTTCACAACTCACAAGCAGAAAATTGAACAAGCTGTAATGCGGGTGTCTAGTGTGCCAAACGTGGCTTCTACCCGAGAGTGAATGAAAGTCATATCAAATTGAGAGTGAAGACATAGGCAGTTGATCTTGTCTAGATAGAGTCAATGTAATTTTCTCTTTATTGAGTCAAATGGATTTGAAATAGTTGATGTATTTGACTTTTAAGCATTTGATGTTATCAATAAAAGTGAAAGTTGATTGAATTATTGTGTAATTACATCTTATGTGTGATTGTCTTGTGCTCTGATTATTTCTTGCTTACAAGAGGCTTACTATGCCGACTGTACACATTTCCTCGAGCTAGTCTTCCACTGTAATTAAAGGCTCGGGGCGTGACAGGCAGGCACTCGTCCCCTCGCAAACAATGGCTACAAGTTGACCAGCCCAAGGGAAGGCGCAAGCATTGCAAGGACATGCACACAGAAAAGTAAACATCATACAAGCATCTCCCATCAAAGAGGTACACATTCAAATGAGCTCGCACTAAATGAATTTTATTCTTTAGTCAAGATACAAAGAATACAATAGACCTTATTCTTTAGTCAAAATACAAAGGATACAAGAGACCTTATTCTTTGGTCAAGATACAAAACTGCCAAAGTGCAAGAATTATTCTCGTGAAGCCGTCATGCACACACACAAGAAAATAAGGCCATGGAAACACGATCTCACCCCCAGCTTCTCATGGCAGTAACAGATGACCTTTCCCCGGCCTGCTTGTTCTGAGGAAGTGGCCCGAGAGAGGAAGCCATCTATGCCCGAGAAGGGGGATGAGCTCCACACCTAGCATCCCTTTTGATCCGTGGAAGAGGACCAGCTAGGGATACTGACGGTAGAGAGACCTGCACTAGGAATGAAGACTGGTTGATCCATCCACCCCTGGCTGACGGGGGACACTGGAGCAATAAGGCCCACCCATTACGGAGGCCGACTCAGCGCATTGGCCAGGTTTGCAAACTGGAAAGCAAAGCCAACCACCTTGCCTACCGACATTTTCGGGCAGAGAAGCGCTCCCCCTAGCTCGGGAGAATACCTCATCACACACCTGCAAGCACGAAGGAAAGCGGTCACAGCCATGCGATCCGAAGACAGCAAGAGGGATGATATTCAAAAGCCAAGGGGGTGAGTACAAGGTCATCCTCCGTCCCCTTAAGGACGGAACCTGTCCGGCTCAAGAAGCAGGATTCCCCTGCCAGTATACAAGCGGTTGACCTTCTCCAAGGCCTCCCGCCAGCCATCCAAGTACTCGTTTCGGTATTCCTCAGAAACAGGACTATGCGCTCCCGGTTCTGGCCACGGCCGCCACGGAGCTGGCGAGGGCACCCTCCAGATGATTAGGGGTCGACGAGGAGCATGCAAAGCGTCGTCGTCCGACGAGGTACCGGACTCTCCCGAAGACATCCTATAGGACCTCCTCCCTTGAAACCTTTGTGCCACGAGACGAGGGCGAAAGTCGATATTTATAGGAGGAAAGGAAGATCCCGGAAGGCCAGAGGACTCCTGCCACCTTTTCAAAAGCGCAGGATTCGGAGCAACGGATCCCGAAAGTCGCGCCCCTCCAGGGTGATCCTTGAAGGCGTCGTTCGGTATCCCCAAGAGATTTTGTCGCAACCGAAAGAAACGCACGGCAAAGATTTGGGCCCAAAAGTTTCGATTCCAAAAACAGAAGTTTACAAGCAAAAGGGCGATTGCCCTGCCAGAACAAGGAAAGTACAAAAAGGAGAAATAAGAAGGCGCCCCTTCAAGGGTCCGCCCCAGCAGCAGCGTCACGTGACCCGACCTCTTCGGGTCTGCGCGTGTCTTCACCCAGGCTCGCCACGTACTCCTCCGTGGCAGGGGCGTCAACAGATGCGCGTTCACCGATACTCGGCCCCGACGCAGGTTCCCCGATCTCGGTTCGCACTTCACCAGCACCCTCCTCGTCGTCACTAGCCTCGGAGCCATAGGGTGACGAAGGAGGAGGGAGAGAAGGCACCGAGGCGCCGAGGGCCCGGGCTGCGGCCACCACAGCGGCTGCCCAACCCTCTCGGAAGCCACGATCGCGCGCCAGCCCGAAGAACTTCAGGGCCTCGACAATCAGCTCGTCCCGGTAGGCCGAAGAAGAGCGGAAGTTCTCCACTGCCTTCTCCTCGGCAGCGGCCATTGCCGAGCGTAGCTCTACGAGCTGCACCTTCACCTCCTCGATCCGAGCCTCGACCACCTGGACCTGTGCCTTCAGCGTGGCCGCATGGGTTTCCGCCATCTCGGCCCGAACGCGGAAGAAGTCACAGTCCCGCTCCATAGCGGCGAGCGCCCGATCCAGTTGGCTGAGCTGCTCCCGGAGCCCGACGACCTCAGCCTCGGCCGCCTTCTGGCGCTCCTCGAGCACCTCACAGTTGGTGGGCCAAGTCAGTCTGCACGGCTTGACTGGCCTCTAGTTCCCGTGCAAGACCACCAAAGTGGTGCCTCCATAGGCCGAGGGCCCTCGTGACCGCACACAGGCTCTTGGCAGCCAAATCCGTCAACTCCTTCTCGGCCCCTGGGCCGAACACCCCGACGCGCTCGCGCCATCCGATGCTCTTGTTCATGAGATCTACCACCGTTGCAAGCCCCGCATACCCAACTGTGGCCTCCTCGAGCGGGAGGAATTGGGCGTGCAGAGAGACCTCCGACGACGAAGGGGGGACAGCATCATCGGCTAAACAGGCCTTCCCCTTATCACGCCCCTCTGAGGGGACAGGAGCAGGGGAAGGATTCGCGGGTTCGTCAACTGGCGGTGGCGGTGGTACCTCGGGGGGAGGAGGCGCTTCGCACGACGACGGCGACAGAACCCGATCACGAGCCGGGGCCGAGACTCTCCCCCGCTTCCTCGAGCGACGTTGGTTGTCCAGCGCCGCTAGCTCCTCCACCGTTAGTGAAGCTCGACCGCCACCAGCCATGGTGGACCCTTCCGCCGCGGCACTAGCAGTTCCTTCGGAGGCATCCCTCCTAGCACTGGAGTCGCCGCTGGCTGTAAAGGCTGCCGCCGAGTTCACCAAGGGAACCCCTGCAGGAACGGGATACTGTAGTCTCCATGGGGCAAACGCGACCTTGGCTTGGGGAGCGACGACAGACACCTGACCGGCTCCCGGCTCGACGTGGTCCACAGGACCTGGGGCGCACCGTGGCAGCAGCACCACCTCGTAACTCCACACTGGCACTTCAGGCGCCCCTGAAATCAGATTAAGCAAAGTTAAGACACTTCGACACTATCATAGCCTGAGGATGATTCAAGATCGGTACCATGCGGCAAAGGGGGACTCAACCCCAGCTCCCAAAGCAACCCCAGATTCAGCTCTAAGTCAGCGTTGGCAAGGGGAAACCAAAGGATAGCATCTATCTTCCTACGATCTTCGACATTGGCTGGGGGCTTCCTGTCGGCCCAGACAGGGCGGAAACCCCTATGCCTCCAGATGCCGGAGGAACCACGGTCACTAGATCTGGTGATATATACATACCGCTGCGACCAGCCCTTGAGGTTAGTGGCGACAATGGATACCTAGATGATGTTGCGGCCAGCTTGAGCCTTGAAGTACGCATAGGCTGTATCAGCCGGACACTTCTGAAGGTAATAGAAGTGGTGGAGGAGATGGACGTTGGGTTCCACCGACGCTCGCTGGCACGCATAAACAAACCCATAGAGGATATGGTAGGAATTGGGGGATAGCTCCCTTAGATGCCAGCCATAGAAATGGAGGATAGAAGCAATAAAAGGATGGACGGGAAGATGGAAGCCCGCTTGGAAAGATGCTACCGAGACCATGATACCCCCCGAAGGCAGACTTTGTTGGTCATCATCAACAGTCGGGAAAATAATGTCGAACTTGGGTGAAAATTGAAAAGCTTCTCGTAACCCGCGAATCACCCTATACGCGATTAGCGGCGGGGAGCGAGGACGACTAGTGTCGGCGCCCGAGGTGCTCGGGGCACTGTCATGGTCGGGATCCACTTCTTCAAAAAAAGATGTGGGACTGACATGAAGGGTTCTCCTATGGGGAGGCATGACTGCGGAAGCTTAAAGACGTAAAGGGGGGAGAAAACCCTCACCAAGCAGAGGAAGGAGAAGAAGCCTACGGCAAGCACGGCAATCGACAGGGCGTAAATGGAGTCTTCGGGGGAATCCCACAATGACTCTTATAACTGCCCACGACAAGTCGACGCTTCCCAGCCATAGGGCAGGTGAAAAGGCACCCGTCACTGTCACGCTACGGTTGCCCACACTAAGTGTCTGTTTGGAGCCCGCGCTCCCAGACAAAATCGGGCCTCCGTTATGATGACAGGCATGGCACCTGCCACCACCAGAGGAACCTTGCGCGCCACGTATACTGCTAGTATTCGCGCTACAGGAGGATCGACTTCGAATATTGCACTCCCATGGACCTCTCTCATGTTCAACTCTCAGTCCCTTGCAAGGTGCTCGGCAACTGAGAGTGGGGGGGAAGTGAGGAAGGTAAATCCGATTTGACCCAGGACTGGCCTAACGACGATAGGCCCATACCAGACCCGCTTCTACAGCCCGCCCAGGAGGTGCCTGGCGGTTACGGCCCATCATGAGTGGCCCAATCCGACTTGGCCTTGGATACCGCTGCGTACTAAAATTGCAGCCCAAGCGCGGTGATCGTCGGAAGACCCTCCAATGACCGACCGTTACCCTCCATGACGTCGACCTCAACCCCATAACGGGTGAGCACGCCCCACGAGCGCCGTAAGACTCACCCTGGGACCAGTCGACGCCGGGGGAGTCACCCTCCAACGGAAAACTCTCACCGCTATAGCGGGAAAGTGTTATTCCCCCATCTATGTCTTTCTCCATCAAGGATAAGGCTCCTCGCTCCAAGGCAATCCCTATAAAAAGGAGACCAGTGAAGAAGAGGACACGATGGTTCATTCTGCCAAGATCCCTACACAGAGAATTGAGCTACAACAATAGAGTGGCCTTGTTGCGCTACGTCCAGAGAGAGAACCACTCCTCTACGACCTTACCACCCAGCGAGCACCCTTTGGGTGTCCACTGGGAGTGGCGAGCACTCGTCGAGAGGGCATACTCGTCACTCGGATCCTCTACTACAGCCTTTCTCTCTCTCCTCTGCTCTCCTCTACTCTTCTCCTCAAACCATCGCTAAGTTAAGCATCGGACAGTTGTCCCCTAGGGTAACACCCAGGGCTCCTTCTAATACCTCTTTGGCTTCTGGTGTTTGCAGGCTTCCACGGGCGCGAGATGACTTCCCCACTCAATAAATAGAGAAGGTGGTACGTGGTATAGAAATCATTTACTGCCTCTACACTTCTTGGCACCGTCTGTGGGAACCCCAGCAAAAAGCTATGGCACCCCGTGGAAGCCTTCGAAACATCAGTCACAATGGGTGTGGTTCCCATCAGGGACCCAACTCACATCGGGGCTCGTAGGACGCATCCTCCGCCCATCCTCGACAAGAGGTCAGCCCTGGTGACCTAGAAGAAATCTGCCAATAGATCCAGGCCTTGACGGGACTTTGCCAGGAGCTCTTGAACTAAGCAAGAGAACCTCGGTGCGTCCTGCCCGAACGACGACAAGACCAGGTGGCACAGACCAAGGTGAATCTTCACCAATGGTAGGCGGCCTCCCATGCCTCTCTCGCGAGGACTCGACAGTCGAGTAGCACACCCGCGCTGAGGGTGCGTAGCCAGCTGCACTCCAACCCCGAGATGGATCATCGGCTCTAGCACATCGACGAAATAGAGGACAAGGTCTGAGATTTGGATGACGTCCCCCTGGCCGCTAAAAATAGTGGTCTGATCGATGATGACTAGGACTTTCATGCCCCCTTCTCCAGGGAGATTATGGATGTCCCCATCCCACTAAAGCTCCAGCTGCCGTCATTCACCTTCTACGACGTCACCACCGACCCGATTGACCACATGTACAGTTTCGAGTTCCACCTGGTGTTCCATCGGGCCTCGGACACCGTGAAGTTCCTGGCATTCGTTACGAACCTTAGGGAGAACACCTGGGCCTGGTTCGAGTCCCTACCAGCCGACCATCTCCTCCTTCCCTGAAGTCTTCATCGTGTCGGCTGACGGCACGCCCATTTCCTCCATCGGCCGCTTCGGTGGCACGAAGGCCATGCCCATGCCCATCGACGGCGAGGGCAACGCCATCCAGGAAGACAACGTGGCCGTGGAATTCAACACGCCCCCGTGCAAGTCTGCGGATGACTACATCAAGCACATCCGCAAGAACCTGGCGTTCATCGAAGAACGCGCCGCCGAGCAAGGCTTGAAGGTGCTGGTCACTCCGAGCCTGACGTTCTCGGACGCCGAACTGGAACACCCCGACGCGCAGACGTTCGGGTGCGAGCCGGACTTCAACGCGTACCAAGGCGGTGCTGTCAATCCCCGCCCCCATGCCGATGATCCGAACTTGCGTTCGGCCGGTGGCCACATCCACGTCCAAATCGACGACAAGGACATGGACATTCTGACCGTGGTCAAAGCGATGGACGTGTTCGTCACACTGCCGCTGATGCGCCACGACAAGGACAATCGTCGTCGTGAACTGTACGGCAAGCCCGGCGCGTACCGCAAGAAGTCCTACGGCGTGGAGTACCGTACGCCGAGCAACGTGTGGATCACGTCGGACGATCTGATCCGCATGGTGTGGTCGAACACCGACCGTGCGCTGGACTGGGTCAAGTCCGGTGGCTAGTTCACCGAAGACCAAGAGTACCGTATCCAACACGCCATCATGACTTCTGACATGGCGTTGGCCGAGGAACTGATGGCTGAATTCGGAGTGTAAATGAACACGCAAGAGTGCATCCGCGAATTCCAGAGGAAGTACGAGGGGACGTACTTCTTCCTGCGGCGTCCGGACGATACGGACGAAACCCTGGTGTACTGCCAAGAGATATCCAACAACCAGGATACGGGCGCGCAGTTGGTTGTGAAGTCGCTGGACTTTGGTACGCTCTCTCTGAACATTCCGTCCGAGCAGACGCTAGTCTTCCGGCCGATGCCCACGGGTGTGTTTCAGGTTGGGCGGCAGGCTGTGTGGACGTGCCGTAAACCCGCCCGTCAATGGGCGAAAGGTATCTGCTCTGGTAACTCGGTCATGATGCCTACCGTACGGCAACTGGTTCGCGTCGCTGGGGCAGACATGACCCTGCCGAACCTGACCAAAGTCATGGAACGTAAGACGTACTCGTTCCAAGAGGGTGTGCAGATGTTGTCGGGCAACTTGCGTGATTACGTGTCGGTGGCCGTGGGCGGGGAGTTCTCCCTGTGCCATAACACCCGGCCTGATCGCAACGTGCTTCTGGTTCTGTACCGTACGTGGGTAGTTGCCTCGTACGATATCAAGAAGGAAGCGTTCTCGGATGGAGCGAACAAGGCGTTCCTTCCCCAACTGAAGAAACTGAGGGCACAATGACTACCATCGGTGAACAACTCGGGCTGCGGGTAGCGGTACTCCCCAGCAGTGCAGTGAAGCTGTCTGCACCGGACCTGCCTGCCGTGGACTCTGACACGATTCTCGGAATCGAGGTCGAGGTCGAACAGCACGCGGTCAAGGAACGGCCGCACGCTCTCTGGCAGCCGAAGCCGGACGGCAGTTTGCGCAACAACGGGATCGAGTATGTGTCCTCGCCGCTCTCGGCTCGGCTCGTCCCGGCTGCGTTGAAGAACCTGCTCGTCGATACGTTGGACCAGTCGGCCTCGTTCTCGATGCGGACGAGCATCCACGTCCACATGAACGTGCAGGACATGACGCCCCAGCAACTGGTCAATCTGATCGGGGTGTACTGCCTGTTCGAGCCGTTGCTGTATCGGTACGTGGGGCGTGGTCGGCACAAGAACATCTACTGCGTGCCGATCAACGAGACGATTCTCGCGTGCGAACTGAACCGACAGCGGCTGCGCCAGTCGTGGGAGAAGTACACCGGGCTGAACTACAAGACCGTTACCAACCTTGGTACCTTGGAGTTCCGTCACTTGGCGGGCAGCTTCGACGTGCGGTATGTGGTTCAGTGGGTCCAGTTGATCTGCGCTATGCGTGACTACGTGATGCTGCGTACCACGGAAACGCAACTGCTGGAAACGCTGGTGAACATGGATGACGATTTCGATCTGATCCTGTTCATGCAAGAGGTGTTCCGTGACTACGCTCCGTACCTGCCGTTGTCGTGCCCCGATGATCTGCGGGGCCAGGTAGGGAAGATGAAGGCGATCTTCACGGATTCCCGCATCACCACTCGTGCCACTCCGGCGCTGGATCACCCGCAGATGAGTCCGCTGTATTGTGCAGCGACTCAGCGTGAATATACCCCCGACTACAAATAAGGAATTGATATGTGTGGAATCGTTAGCTTGATCGCTCGCAAGAGCATGGGATTTTACCATAAGGACATGGAAATCCTGGAAGCCTTGCTGGTGCTGGATGGTCATTTCCGTGGCCTGGATTCGACGGGTGCCTTCCAGGTGCGGGTCGGCTGCGACGTGCAGTCGGCCGGCGACGTCCGCAGGGCCATGGATGCCGGCGAGCGCTATCTGCGACGCCTGCTCGGCGAGGGCGAGCGTGCCGAGGGTTGCGAGGAACTTCTTGAACAACGGTTCGATCTCCTGGGTAAGGGAGTTCGGGCACAACCGTCCTGCCGCACGCGTTTCGGGCACACGCGGATGAGTCGGGTAAGGCTCGAGCGCACCGGGTTCGGGTTTGCCACGAGTTCTTCGGGTTCTCGCAGCACGGTGCAGTGCCAACCTATCCTGTCCCCACAAATGCGGACAAGGGTACAGCCGTCCCCCGCGGCGCCCCAGTACGGGGGTCGCGGACGCGAAGATGCCCCGGTCCCCTCGGGGGAATGGGACCGGGGCATCGGCTCGTCGTGCGTCAGTCGGAGGTGCGCTCCGAACGGCGACGCACGATCAGGAAGGCACCGCCGAGGAACAGCATGCCTCCCGCGATCGACAGCACACCGAGCCCTGCCGACGTGCCGGTGAAGGCGAGCGTCGTCAGCTGCAGGCAGTCGAGGCTGCCGGTCGGCGCGATCGTGAACGTCCAGCTCCACGAGCCGTCACCGACCGCGGAGCCGGTGGTGCCGTAGACGCTGTCCTCGGCGAGCTTCGGCTCCGCCGTCACGGTGTAGTTCCCCGGGGGGAGCTGCGTCGTGCCGGTGATGTCGATTTCGAGGGACGGCAATTCGGCGCCGTCCAGGTCGGCGGTCGTCAAGGCGGTTGTCGTCAGCGTCGCCGGAACCGGAGAGACGAGCTGGCCGTCCGCGTCGAATTCCAGCGTCGTCGCCGCGAGAACCTCGATCGGCGTCCCTTAGTTGTGGACATCGTACCCCTGGGAGGGCAACCTTAGCCCTGCTAGACCTCTACTAGCTAGGGTCTTGATCCACCACCTCCACTCGGCATCGCCGAGTCACCTCGGGTCATGTGTGTGCAACGGTGGTTCGGCCACTTTCGATGACCTCGCTATATTGTGATTGTGTTTACGTGGTAGGTCTAAGGACCCTTGTCTCTCTACTGCATTGATCCTAGTCATGTCACATCACTATCATAATCCCAGCCATAATCTAAATTCCTCTTGCCTCCCTAACCCGCCAGTTATGATCCCAATCTCCTCCTGCCACGACAGAGTGGCTTCCAGTCCCATGGTTAGATGATTTGTAATCGCCCTTATTAACAGTGGGACCATATCCAGTCATCTACATCCTCCAGTTCCAGGTTACGTCCCTGACAGCAGTGTGCTACAGATGACAATCTCTAGATTAAAAAAATAACAAAATAAGAATGCGGTTAAAAATAGAGATACCTCGGTGGCCTCAGACAACTCCATCTGCGAGGTTACTGAGGGCAAAAGTTGCCACCAACCCAGCTGAGGTGAAAACCCGAAAGGGCGCCTCAGGTAAAATCGGGTAACCCCTTAGTGTGAAAATCCGCAAGGGTGCACCAAAAAAAGTAAAAGGGGGCCAGCTCTACGAAAATCCTCAAGGATAGTAAAGTTGGTAAAGAGAAAAAAAATTCTCTCTCCCTCTCTACTCCTCACTGATGAAGGTTGTCGACCACAACGTCTCACCGACGACAGGCTCAACATCATTCCACAACAATGGTGGCCAACGCACCCTCGAGGGTCGGCCATCACCAATGGCAGTCCCAATATTCTAGCTACCATGCCTTCACAGGCCAGCCGTCGAGTTTCAGTCCCAATTCTAGTCCCAGTATTTCAGCTACAACGCCTTCACAGGCCAGCCGGCTGCGGACGCACTTTTCGACGGGGGAAAATTTTAATGATTTGTTGGGAATGATGTTTTTCTGGTTTGTTGCGTGCGTGGGCGTGCCAGTCACCGAGGTGACAATTTATTCGGGCTCCGCGGAGCCCATGGTGCGCTCGATCTGACTTCATGAAGTGTCGTCAGGCTACGACTAGTGGAGGCTCACTAGACATAGAGACTCAAAACATTGAAGTACAGACAGGCTAAACACGCCCCTGTCACAAGTACCACGAAGCATAAAGTAGCACGTAAAAACTGCCACCAGACTCAGGATAGACAACCAGACCTACTCACAATGATCCTCGAGTCACACGACTTAGGTCAAGATCATCACACATCACGGTAATATACCACTTAATCAGCCTAGTCCTTGGGTCAAAAACCATGAGAAAAATACAAGTCCTCGGCCTCTAGGCCACTCAACAGACTCACAATTCCCTATAACAAGAAACACGGAACACAAGGGATCACCATATCCCTCGTGCCACATGGACATGCAAATTGAGGTAAGATTATACCTCCAAGCGTCGAAAACATAGTCTCGATCTTTACGGGATAACCAAGACACTCACGAGGTCATGTGTCAACCACTAGGTCACAACCGGGTTGACCAGAGACTAATCGATCCTTAAACTAATTCTCGAAATACATAGCACATACTTCAGAATTACGGCACTTCTGAACACCCAATAACACGGTCACAGCCCTCATAGGACGTCCACGACATCCATGGAACAATGGGCTAACCAAGGGGTCAAAGCCAAGCCAACTGGCAAGAAAATAACACTGCACACTACTCGAGATAAAGCTGCTCTTCTAGGATCCCTTGACACACAATGTCGCTCACGGGACAGCCAAGGCATCCATCGAGCCAAAGGCCAACAAGACATTGAATCCTGGGTTCATTGGAGCCCGAGACAACTCAAATAAGACATGAAATACAAAAAGCATTAATGCACCTATACCCAGCGTCACGTTGATTAACGCGCCCCTACAGAGGGTCGCGATGTCATCAGAACGAGCCCATCACTTGGGTCGCGATCACATGTTGACGTTGCACTTACTTGGGTCGTGTTAATAGATGCGGCCAGAACCTCGAGTGCGATAACACATAGTTGCAGCCTCCTCCTGGGTCGCGTTAACATACGATCATGCCCATCACAAGGGTCACGTTCCTTACCACCCTACTGTTCATCCTTTACATGAGACGCGGCCTACGTCCACCCCTCACTCAACTAAGTGAGGCTTCACTAGTGCAAGCGCACTACCGCTGATTCACAGCTTCCAACCAAGAGACAAACTCTCTCCAATCCGCTGCCAAATAGCTTAAGGGTACACAACCCAAATCCCACAGACTAGTAAGCACACCATCTGCCTTCCTACACGTAGGTGGGGAACAATATTAGAGTATTTATTTTGAGAAAATCAAAACTGAAAAAGGGTAACCAGACAGAGTATGGCTATGGAGTTCTATGGGAGAAGAAGGCTCCTGTCTGGGTGAGAACTGGATGAAGCCTGGATTCTCCTCTTCTTCTTTTTGGGTCTTCACCACGAACATGAGAGGAATGGTAGACCAGCTTCCCAGCTTTCACAAGCACCTGATGATGCTATCTTCCTTGTCGTGAGAACACCTAAAGTTGAAGAAGATGATCTGCTCCATTACAGTCATGCCAGCGGCAAGAGGAAGATGATATCTCTCCAAGAAGGCTACTTCACTGCCTGCTACTCACATTGTTCCTCAGCTCTGCTTGCCCTGGAGAGAGAGCACTTCTTCTTCTTCTTCTTTTTTTTTAAAAAATCTCCAGCCTTATCCTCTGCTTAGTTCTTCATCACAGGACATCGCATTCTATTTCTCCATTTGCTTCAACATACTCCTTGTCCTTTTTTGCCGTGCGCACCATGTACGTGGGTAGGTAGGGAACCAAATCTGCAAAGGGGACCCACTCTTGGAAGATTCTTCTGACATTCGATCAGTTCCTCTGAAAAGGTGGGCTTCTAGAAGGTTTTTCAAGTGCGATCGGATCCTCCACGACCGGTTACGGATCTTGCAAAGCGGATGCTTCCTGTTTCAGATCCGTTCTTGCGCGAACGTGTTGGTGTCGACACCTTTGGACAAAGTGTCGACATGTCCCTTTGTATGCTTGAAGAAATTTGCTACCTTCAATCAATAGGTCGACACTCCAATAGCTACAGGTCGACACGGGTGCCAAACTTGCGTGCATATGAAACCTTCTTTAAGGTTGTTATTTCATCCTTTTTCCTCTTGTGTTTTGTTAACAGAAGTGTTTCTTTTTAATGCGGTCCTCCCTGGACCGTCCAAGCTAAAGGCGGTCCACCTTGGGCCGCAAGCCAAAAGCTAAACGGTCCACTCTGGCCTCAAGCCAACTAAAACAGCCGCAGAATGACCGCTACTATCTGGAAAGCACGGACGAGAGATGGTCACCTCCCAGATCGTCCCAGAGCTTGGCGGTCTGGCGAGGACCGCATAGCTAAGCATGGCGGTCTAGCCAAGACCGCATAGCCCCAAACACAATCAGAAACTAGGCGGTCCCTCCTAGATTGCCTGGAAGAATGGCGGCCTAATACCTGACCGCTGGGTGTCACCTAGCGATCATTCGCATGGCCGTTATGCTTCTCGACCTCACGTGACTCAAAACGGGGAAGGCGTCACCCCCTGACCGCAAACCATACCCTGGCGGTCTCCTATAGACCGCATAGCCAAGCATGGCGGTCTATCGAAGAACCGCTGGCTAAAACACGATAAGATGAGTGAAAGGCGGCCTCCCAGAGGGCCATCTCGCCCAGTGGCGGTTCCTGTTAGGACCACCACTGTCCTAGAAACCCTAAAACGGAGAGTTCGGAGAAAAACTCCGTTCCACGCCCCGTTCGCACCCACGCGAAAGGGAAAACAAGGGGAAACTCATCCCCATCCTCTCTAGCACCGAGAGGACCCATTCAAATCCCGAAAACACGGTTGAATCGCTAGATTTGACGCACTCCGTAAAAATATAGATTTTTTCCAAAATGCCCAAACCAGCCCACTCGGCTCACCACGACCTACCAAAATCGTGGGAAAGGATGTGCACGAGCTAGGGGTCCATCTCCCTACCTCCACCGAAGATTTCGCGCACCGTGGACGCCGATCCGCGAAGAAAACGCTGTTAAAGTCTCGCCAGTTCACAACCTCACGAATCGCCACCATCCTCTCAATCCCTGCGCCGTCCTCGCCGGCCTCCACCCCACGGACCTCGCCGCCTCGACCACCCCGCCTCCGTCGGCCGCCCGGAGCGAAGGGAGAATGAGAGAGAGCACGGTGGAGAGAGAGAGGGAGAGAACGAGAGTGAGGTCTAGTGGGGTGAGGGAGGGTTAAAAAAAATAAAACTAAAAATAACTTGATATATTTCATATTACAGGTCTGGTTTTTTGAGCACACGCGGGTATTGCAGCCACTAAGCCAGGTGGCATTTCCTCGACTATTCAGGTGGGGGCCATTTGTAAATAGGAAATTAAAATTCTCCATTGGATCCCTACGAGACCAACAAGTATTATGAGTACTAAATTGGACTTCTTCTTTGTCATTCAACATTAATTAATTAATAACCGAAGTGATGTGGTTTGAAATGCGGGTGATCGAAGAGCCCCTTGTTGAGCCAAGTGATAGGGTGATGGTGTATAGTGGTCAGATGATGACCCGACCCAGTCATGAGGAGATGTCCTCATCAGCTCTATACATGTCTGTCCTATAGGATATTGCCGCTACATTGAAGATCCAGTAGCGGCTACTTGAGGAAATGAGGCCCTTCTTTCTGACTAGGGTGGAAGAGTCTCGCAATGTTACAGAGCATATGCATCCTAGTTTGGAAAACATTATCGCTGATGCAGCACCTCCTAGGCCCGTCGAACAAGTGATGGATGATCCCACGCTACTACAGGCAGCGCTTGGAGAGGAAGTGCAGGGGGCTGAAGATGTTAGGGAAAATATCTGTCAAACTTTGGTGGGTATTGCCGCTGATGCAACACCTCCTAGGCCCGTCAAATAGGTGACAGATGATACCATGCCACCGCAGGTAGCCCCTGGAGAGGGAGTGCATGGGGCTGAAAATGTTAATGAAGTTATTTGTCAAACTTTGGTGGACATTACCGCCATTGTCCCAGCTTCAAGGCCCCTTAAACAAATTATGGATGATACTGTGCCATGTAAGGTAGAAGAGGATGTGCAAGATGATATCCAAGCTGAGGTGGAGGCGACCAATGGCCATGGTGACCATCGTCCATGTGTCTTTTCTCAGTCCCTTCATCAATGGGACGAGAAGCCCGTGAGGTAGCCAAGGGCACCTACAAACAAAACAGTACGGGAGAAGAAGAAGGTCAGTATGAATTTGATCCTACTTCTTATAGTATAGAATCTACGATTGGTATATTAACATAAATGTAGAAGTGAGATGAAGCCGACCATATCTAAAAGCTCGTGGGCTAAAACATGGCATAAAATATATCCCATTACCATAATGGGTCAAATGCAAACCCCGAGAGCTCTCATCTTGTGTTCGAGATGAAGAAATTAGATACTCACAACAAGCTAATAAGGAAGGGAGTATTGTACCGCAGTTGTGGAATAGTCGGAAGCAATCCGTGAAGATTGGAGCATCTTTTAATGGCAAGTGACATCGTAGAGAAGAGGAACCCAACACAAAAAATCTCGGAGACGTCACTTTCTTGGCCTCCACGTGGCTAAGGCACATAAGTCAGGAAGAAATAAAACGTGGGGCCTTTTATAGGGTCGCCTGTCTTTCTCCCTCTCCCAGTCCAGGTAGCCCCCCAAAGGGCCTACCTGAGTAGGCCTCTTGCAAAATTTATCTGAGGAGGATAAAATTCATACGGCCCATGCGCGGCTGGTTAGCGCTAGGCTTGTATCGGCCCGAGGTCTGCGATGCGCGTAGCGGGCACCCGACAGCCGACGACCCATGCCAGGCGACCCAATAGGGCCAGCCATCGGATTCGTCAGCCCACGAGGGGCATCGACCCGGGTATATCGGATGCCAGATGACCCTCCAACGGCCGAACGTTACTCCCGCCATCATCGACCCCAACTCCAGTAAAGACGAGCATGCCCCACAGGTGTCATAAGACTCGCCCGATCTCGGATGAGCGGACGCACAACGAGAAACTCCTCACGATCGCAGGAAGACGTTATCGCAAGGCTCACGTCCTTCCCTGTTCAGGGATAGGCCTCCATCGTCAAGACAACCCCTATAAATGAACCTTCGACGGGGACACGGTGAGATAGACACACGCATATTGAGACAGGTTGACAGCTATAGAAGCTCACGGACAGAGGGAGCCTTTTATAGGGGAGAGTCTTGACCCGCTTCCGAGCACGCTTTCAGCCTAGCGAGCACTCTCCGAGCACCCGTTGGGTGTGGCAAGCACTTCCCCGGAAGTCCGATCTTCACTCCAGGCTTGATCGCTTTGGTCTCATTCTCATCTCTCTTCTTCATCCTCCCTTGATCCCCACGTAATAAGGTCCTGACTTAAGAATCGGAGGGTTGGTATAGATTTAGATAACTTAGGCCGGGAATCCTGAATAGAATGTGGTACAAAGAAGCACCACATTCTCAGTAGAACACGTCGTAGGTAGGCACCACATTATGATCATCGCGGCGTATCTTGGCACCGCGATCTATGCTTTCAAGATTTTTCAAAGGTGGTAGATAACGCGGTCATGTGAACCACCGCATTCATTCTTAACGCACTACCGACGTCCACCGCTTTAATCAAGAATGTGCTCATATGGTCCTGCGCATTCTCAACAGACCCAGTTACGCCCTTGGTGTTGATTGGTCATGCATCTAGGATGAGCTATTAATAGTTTTGCATTAATTGCTACTTTATATCACATTTATTTTCCCATGTTGAGTGATTTTTCATTTCTTTGTGACGGATCCACTAGTCGTAGCCCGATGAACCTTAGAGTCGGCCCATCGAGGAGAGGTGGTGGGGTAGTCCCAGTGTATGATTTTTAAGCTAGTTCTCGTGGGCCCCCTCGCTTTTCAGTAGTGTCCAACTGGGCGGGGAGCTAGCTAGAGACTTGGCTCAAGACATTGAGCTTGTGTGTGCACACGTGATCAGGGGCGTGGACTTGCACTGACGAATGTGACCCTGACTAGTCCTTATCTTTGGTTACAGTTATGGTGGAACTAGCTAGAGACCTGGCTCAATGCATTGAGCTTGTGTGTGTACACGTGGTCAGGGGCGTGGACTTACATTGACGAGCGTGACCCTGACTAGTCCTTATCTTTGGTTACAGTTATGGTGTCTCAGTTACCATGTTCGAGACAAGTGGGAGGCACCTGAGGGGCAGTGTAAGTCATTAGTGGATGTGTCTGATCTTTCTTCTAGTGGTCGCTCTTTCTCTTGTCACTTAGTTCTGTGAAAAGTTAACTCTAATGGTGAACGCATGATTCTTGTGTTTAATTACGTGCTTTATTAACTATCTTTTAAATTGCTAGTCTTGTAGTGCTTTCTTAAATTGTTACATTTGCACATTACCTATTTCTTTTGTACTTTTAGCTGCGAGGTAGGGATCTACAGGACCCCTATTGAGTCAATGAAATGAGACTCACCCTTTGACTTCCGCCAGGGCGCACCGTTGAAGTGCCATACAGGCGTGCCGGGGAGAAGCCCCTTTCAGGGTGTGCCGCTGGAAGGGATAGCAGGATGTACTGTTGAAGTGCCATACAGGCGTGTGTGTGTCGCCAAAGACACCCACAGGGCGTGTCGGCGAAGGCCCACTCAGGGCGTGCCGGGGAAGACCCACGCAGGGCGTGCCGTTGAAGGTGCCTGGGGGCATACCGCTGAAGAAGGCACGATGTGTGCTGGCGAGGGAGCACCTCAGGCGTGCTGGCAAGGGCTGGGCAGGAGCGTGCCATTGAAAGGGACACGAGGTGTGCCAATGAGGAGCCCAGAAGGGGCGTGCCGGCGAGGGGGCACACAGGGAGTGTACCGCTGAGCTTCGCGGGGGTGTGCCACTGAGGGCACCCTGGGGGTGTGCCGGGGAAGACCCACCAGGGTGTGCCGCTGAGGGCATGGGCTGGGTGTGCCGCTGAGGGTGGGGGCCAGCCCTGGTGTGCCACTGAGCGACGGCCAGGCTGGGTGTGCCGACGAAGGGGCGTGGCGGCCAGGCTGGCGGTGCGCCACTGAAAAGGCACCAAAGTGTGCCGTTGAGGGCTGACCGAGGCACCGTTGTTACATGTTTGAGCCTGTTATGAGCACAAGTTGTAGTTTATTTGATTTTCTTCGGGGCCCATAGATTGTGGACTTCCTAATAGTTGATTTCTCTTTGCTGTTGTGACTCCAGAGACTGCTTCACGGTAGTGTGTGTTTGTTTGGAGCGTCCGGATGGGACATCTTCTCCGCAGCTTCTTTAGTTGGAGTTGTTTGTTGATGCAAGATTGGTCGGAACATATGGATGTGTAATTTTACACGTCCACAAATGTCCCCCACCCATGGGTAGCACAGGCGAAGGATGAGCCGGGCGGTACCCGTGGGTGCATCTATTAGTCGAGGTTGTACTCGAGGCCTGCCATCCGAAGACGACGATCTTGGCCCGTGCTTGTTATTCATACCTGCATACACACTCAGGGACGCTCGCCGGCACATGAGAGCGTGCGGACGGAATGCTCCCACATGTGTACACTGCTCATGGTACATTTTTTATGCAGCATTTTACTGTTTAATGGATCTGAGAGTGGTAGTGAAAATGTGCTTCTCATCACATTTTCTGCTAGAATCCCCTTGGACATTCGTAACCTGGCATCTTTTTAATGAAAAAGAACCATCCATCAGTTTCAACCAAAGAAAGAAAGATACCATAACTTTCCTGGGAAATATGTGGATGTACTGGCCAGAAGCAGGTCACTCCAAAGTGAAAAGTTCACCTAATTTCTATGTACACAAACGATGAAGCGTACAATTTGCTGATCCAGGAACTGCAAGGTTTTTAACTGCACAAATTTTGTTCACCGACAAAACCCATTGAAGAAAACCGATGCAGATGCCAGCAAGAGCATTCTTAGATTCCATGCTTACCGTGACCAGCTCCGAGATTAGAAGTGGGGACAACCCCACGTCGGCCAACTCCTCCCGCAGAGTCCTGCGCGTGAGACCGTACAAACCTGACCACTTGAGCATCTCCTCTACCGTCTCAAACACGGGCCGCGAAGCCAAGTCCTCATAGTACAGCAGAAACTTCTCCAGCATTGTCTGCCTCCACATCACCATAACCAGCATATGCATCAAAATTAGAAATTTGGAAGAATGTAAACCAAAAGGCGACAGACACACGCCCAAGACTGGTATTTGATCAAACACCTGGACGAACTGGTTCATCCGCAAGAGGGAGAAACCGTATCTGCGGAAAATGAGGAACGAATTGATGAGGGAGTGAATCTTCTTATAAATAGCGGAGCTGGACTCCGGCGGGGGCGCCAGGGTCTTGAAGACGAAGCCGCTGCCGTCCCAGATGCCGAACCAGGAGGAAGACGGGGAGGAGGCGTTGGAACCGGCAGCGCCGCCCTTGACCTTGGGCTGGAGGTGCAGGAAGGAGGTGAAGTTGAGGGCGTGGAGGTTCCTGGGGTGCAGGATGGTGGCGCCGGCCTCGAAGGTGTCCCCGCCGAGGGTGATAGTGGCCATCCGGCCGCCGACCACGCCGTGCCTCTCCAGGATGACGATGTCGTCGACGGCCCCGCGGCTGTAGTCCCTGAGGAAGTGGGAGACGGAGGAGCCGGCTATGCCGCTGCCGATGACGCATACGCTGGTGCGGCTGGCGCCGCCGCCCTGGAGAACAGCGGAGATGGAGTAGAAGAAGCCGAGCAACAGCGGGATGAGCTTCACGCCTGGCCGTGCATCCTGCCACTTTTTGTTATTATTATTCCCCTTAGTCTTGTTGACATGATAGAGAATGTGGTAACTGGCGACGGCGTAGCCCGTGTATGTTGATAGTGTGACATTTTCCCCCCCGAGTCGTGATAACATAGTAGGGACATTGGACTCTTGTGGTCTCATCTTCTTTATGTTGATATCACCTTGTCATGATTCGTAGGCCTTCGTAGCCAGATTTAGAGTCACATGAGGGAAAATTTTGCCAAAGGTGTTGGTAGATAGTCTGTACCCTCTGTAGCTTTCTTCGTTCTCCCGTGTCTTAATGGCATGGCGGAGAATATAGTTGGACTCATTCTTTTGCCCCATGAGTCTTAATGACATGGTGGGGAATATAGTTGAAAGCGGTGGCAAGCAACCTACGCTCTTCAATAATGTGACATTTTCATTCTTAGGTCTTGATGACATGACAAGGAATGTTGCCGATGGCAGACAACTTATGCACTTGGATAAAATGACCTTTTCACCTCTGAGTCTTGATGAGATAGCGGGAATATGCCGAACATAATAACAATCGGCCCATGTCCCACTGCACTATTATATGTTTATCCCCAAGTCTCGGATCAAGTGCATGCTTCAAAAGAGCTCTACACTTTCTAGACCTAGGAGTCGATTGGTTTAATGTCGCGTGGACGTGGCCTTTTGTGGTCTGTAACTAGAGTGTTAGATCTTAGTCGGCTGACCTTTGTGATTTTATGGTCGAGGGTAGAGGTTAGACTCAACTATGCTTTGTGATTTTATAGCTGAAAATTGGGTTTGAATTTGGATTTTGGCTAACCTTTGTAGTTTGAAGCCAAGAATTTAGGTTTGACTAACCTTTGTGGTTTTATGGCCAAAGGTTTGGAGAATGGAGTAGACCTACCCCTGCGAGGTTTATTGGTCTGAAGTTGGTGTATACCTGTCTTTACGAGGTTTATCAGGCCCCTACGAGGTTTGTCGTTCTGAAGTTTGATGTTGACCGACCGTTGGGACGTGTTGACTTGGATTTAGTTGATGTAATTGTTGGTTGACCCTGAGGTGTGTTAGCCGGACGTTGATGTTACTGGCCAACCATTAAGGTATAACCAAAGTTATAGTAGATCGACTCTTGGGGGTGTATTGGTCCAAGTTGTTGTAGATCGGCCTTAGAGGCATACTGGTTTGTGGATGGTGTAGATCGACCCGTGGGGCTATATTGGTCTAAGTTGTTGTAGACCAGGTGTACTGGTTTGTGGATGGTGTAGACCAACCCGTGGGGGTATGTTGGTACGTGGTTGTTGGTCACGGAATTTATTTTTCACGTAGGAAAAATAGAAGACGCACATTTTGTAAAAATGTACGCTTATGCTCTTTTTGAAAAGAAGCATTCCCCTGATACAGAGGGTGATTCCGTGGGTGCGCATCGTATCAGACGATTTGGGTTCGGGTGCTGGACCTCTCCCCACTGACCGGAGTCAGTGTTGATTTACATCGGTCTAACGTCCGAACACCTTTGTTTAACTGTCAAAGAAATTCCAAAGCCTTCTATATAGGTCCTGAAATTTGAGGGCACTCTCGCTCGGATGGCGCTCGAGGACCACGCATTTACCACCAACATATTGACTGAGTTAGGGTTAAGTCTGAGCGAAACCCTAGGGTTGAGGAGTAGGGATGCAGATATGCGAAAGCCGTAGGCATTTTTGAAGTGGAGGGAATTTTCTGGACCCCGGGGGTATTTTGGTAATTTTTCAGGCCGGGGGCATTTCTAGAATTTCCGGACTAGAGCGAGAGTAGGATCGGATTCCTGACTCTTTGAGGCTCTGAGGCTCTTTCTGGAGGGTTTCAGGGTCTATTGGGCCATTTTTGGGTCATGGGAGTATTTTGGTAATTTTATCGGACCCTACACCTAGGTTTGAGGCGATACCTGAGTGTTGGACTGAGCTAACAACATTTCCAGACCAAAAGAATGACAAGAGGCTTCGTAGAAGACACATATTTGTCAATTTAGCTGGAGAGAGGGTATATATGCAATTTTGGAGGGGTTTTCTTACAATTTTCCCTCGAGGGTACACATGGAGCATGCTGTGGGAGAGTGTTGGCATGGATTTTATCATGGGTTTACCTAGAACCCATAGCAATTTTGATGCAATTTGGGTGGTTCTTGATCGTTTGACTAAGTCTGCACACTTTTTTCCTATTAAGTCTAAATGGACGGTGGATGTTTTGGCTGCCCTGTACATGAAGGAAATAGTGAGGTTGCATGGAGTTCCTGTATCCATCATATTTGACAGAGATCCTAGGTTTACCTCTCATTTTTGGAAAGGTCTATAAACATCATTGGGAACTCGTTTGAACTTTAGTACTGCTTTTCATCCTCAGAGTGACGGACAGACTGAGAGAACAAATCAGATTGTTGAAGACATGTTGAGAGCTTGCATGATCGACTTTGGAGGTAGTTGGCATGAACATTTACCTCTGATTGAGTTTGCCTACAACAACAGTTACCAGCCCAGCATACAGACGGCACCATTTGAGGCTTTGTATGGAAGAAGCTGTAGATCCCCTCTTTCTTGGGAAGAGATTGGTGAGAAGCAATGGCTCGGACCAGATCTTGTTTCAGAGTCATCCAAAAACATTCAAGTCATTAGAAATCGTTCAAAGATTGCTCAGTCCAGGCAGAAGAGCTATGCTGATAACAGAAGAAGGGATTTGGAGTTTCAGGTCGGAGAGCATGTGTTTCTGAAAGTTTTATCGCCAAGAGGAGTTTGAAGATTTGGAATCCGAGGTAAGTTAAGCCCAAGATTTGTTGGCCCGTTCGAAATCTTAGAGAGGGTAGGCGAAGTTGCCCATAGGTTGGCATTACCTCCATAGTTATCAGGCGTTCATAATGTATTCTACGTATCTATGTTACGGAAGTATGTATACGACCCTTCGCACATCATCCAACATACGGATCTAGAATTGAAAGAAGATTTATCTTATGAAGAGAAGCCTGTTAAAATCTTAGATCGAAAGTAGTAGCAACTCAGGAACCGATTGATACCGATGATCAAAGTCCAGTGGAGTCGACGTGGAGTGGAAGAAGCTACTTAGGAATCTGAGGAAGTGATCAAGAGGCAATATCCCAAATTATTCCAAGGTTAGTTTCTATAATTCTTCACCCTACGAGAGTTGGCCGCCATCTTCGGCCCGTTCGGATTGCTAGAGTGCTTGCTTGCGTACGTCTTAGGTGGTGTCACATCACCTACCCAGGAAGTCCCCCATTCTGGAGATGATCACCCTTAGAAAGGGACAAAACTATGAGGTCGATAGGCCAAAGCGGACAATACCTCGATAGTATAGAGTACGGGGTGTGACATGACTTCACTTAGGCTTTTGGTAGATTGTTCCCTTTTTGGGCTATGACTTACACCTACTACAGTGGCGGGTAGGTTTGGTGGTCTAATCGAGACCTCACTCCTCCCTCGTGAACCGAAGAGAAGAGAATGGGTGATACCCTTCACTGTTGGTTTGGCTTTGACTTACCTCAAATTCTATGCCATTTGAGCTTAAGAATTAAGCGTGTTGTGTGTGTAGGTATTGCCCCAAAGTTAAATTACAAAGAATGATGGATGAATTAGAGATTTTGATCTTTCGAGTCTCTCTTGGCCTACATACCATGCCAGCCTCTTTTGACTTTGACATTGATTGAAAACCCAGGATAAAGGTCTAGACTACCTCTCTTGATCCAATTAAGAAGCACTTCATTTTAAAAATTTGTATGTAGCATGAATGAGATATTGAAAATGCACACTTATGAAAACATGTTACCTTGCGACCTTCTATAGAAGCAGTGACTGTCGGAGGCGATCTTGATCATCATGGGATTTTCCCTCGATGGCAGATATGAAAGGAAGTAATGGTTTGAAGTGGCTTAACAATGAAGGAGTACTTGCATAGACTTCCTCTTGCCAGAAGGTAAACATGCACATGCCTGATATGTTGAAGGAACCATTGCACAGACCTTCAGTAACGTGCTCAGATCTTGTCTTCATATGAGGACAGACCTTCTAGTGTTAAAGGAAGAATGTGCATCGACCTTGATCTTGTGTTGAAGGCAGGACGTGCACCAACCTTGTTGTATACAAGCCAAATGTTCACCGACCTTATGGTAGAGGTGCACGGACTTGATTTGTAGCATGTGTGTAGACCTTATAAGGCATGAGGGGAAATGTGCACCGACCTGATATAGACTAGCCTTGGATGTGCACCGCACGTCGAAGCTCACCATCTGGACCCCAATAATAGCCCATATCTGAGAAAATCTTGTGGGCATAGTAGATATCCTCTTGTCTAACTTGAATGAACATTTCAGCACCCAAATTGACCCCAGCATAGATGAAAACTCCTGTTAGCTGTGAAGCATAAGGGAGAGATCGTCGTAGTTGGGTTTGGCATATGCCAATCAAATCATTCATGAGCCGACCCAAATTTCTCAAATTCCCATTCATAACATGGTAAAATAGGAATCTATGAACCTCCGTTACTTCATCTCTACTCCCACCTTTTGGATAAATCAGTGAAGTAAACATATGGTGTAGAATACACTGCGGTGGTGGGAAATAATTGGCATTTAACTCAATTAGATCGCTGACACCATAGACATAATCACAACCCGTCATAGCTATAAATGTATCTTCGACTTCACCATGACCGAAGGTCATGTCTGCACCCTAGGCTGAGACTCCTAAGGCATGCCTAAAAAGGTCGGGTGCAATGTTTATCTCAATATCTTGAACAACTAAATACAACTCTCCATTTCTCTCAACTAGATTACCATAGAATTGCTGCACTAGGTTTGGATAATACCTAGTATGTCTACTGACAAAATCACTCCAACCTTCTTGAATATCAAAGAGTGCACATAAATCTGGCAGAATATTATTCTCCTCATTGAAATCAACCAGGAGAGGATGGATGGAGGGAACCGAGGGGCGCGAGGAGGTGTCGGAGCCTACCGTGGTGGAGTAGCCAGAGCCTCACGTCTCCGAGCATTGGATTCCCCTTGAGTAGGACGTCGAGAACTCCTTCTAGGCGGCATCTTAGACTAGGAAACCCGCTGTGGAACCCTTGAATAGATAGAACTCAACCCTTGGGATGAAAGTGGACCAAAGGACACTCTGAGGGCTTGAGATGACCGTCTCCACACTCTGGAACGAAAGAAGGAGCTTCACGAGCACACGGGCAACCGCAGAGATATCATCTCGAAATCATGACGAATTCGTTGAAACTTGTGTGGATGAAAGAATGGTGAGGTTTTAGGGCTTGTAGAGTGGGGGTTTTGGTGTTCTAGGGTTTGACCGCCAAGTGTCTGTGTTCTCTGTGTGTGGTTAGCGGCCCTTTGGCTGACCGCTTGGCTTACCTAGTGGTCAAGCGATCGACTGCTTATCCCTAGAGTGCTGTTTTCCCGATGTTTTGGCTTCCAATTATCTTGGCTCAACCTTGTGGTTTGCCCGTTGTCCTGTGGATGTCTTTGACATCTTATGAGGGATATGACCATGTTATAAGGTAGCTAAGAGTGCGTTTATATCGATTAGTATTCTGTACTGCTTCAGAGTCATTATTAGTTTCTGGTCAACCTGGTAAGATGCAGTGGTTGACATGGGACCTCATGAATGTCTCAGAAATCTTGTACAGATCGAGTCATGATTTTGGTCTCCTTGAGGCACTATTTTACCTTGGTTTACGTGTCTAGGTGCTTTGCGGGTCTTTGTGTTCCCTTAGGTCTCCGTGATTTGTGTTATGCAGATGTATGGATCCGGTGATCCAATGTCGTTTCCTTTAATGGTGTTTTACCGTGACTTTGGCTCAGGGATTAGGTTGATTGGCGGCTTGTTATCGCATTCGTACGACGTTCTTGACCCCGAGTCGTGAGACTCAAGGATCATTATGTAAATAGGTCTAGTTGTTGTCCTGAGTCTGGTGGCAGTTTTGTTTGCTACCCTGTGCTTTGTGCTTGGTGTTTCGTAGTACGAGTGATAGTGCGTGTTTAGCCCGTCCGTACTTCAGCACTGATGTTTCAAAGTCTCTGTGTCTAGTGAACCTCCACTAGTCGTATCCTGATGACACTTTCCTGTGTGATGGCACACTTGGGAGTGATGGCAAGGCATTTCCTGAGAGACGATTTTTTGACTAGTTTTCGTGGGCCCCCTTGTCTTACAGTAGTGTCCTTTTGGGGGGGAAAATTAAATAGAGGTCTAACTCAAGGCATTCAACTTGTGTGTGCACACGTGGTTGGAGTCGTTTGGACGAGCGCCAATGGGCGTTGTAATGCCCTGACTTGAGACCCAGTCTAGTCATAAAGACTCACGTCGGATTCTGAATCGGAACGTGACAGTGGGACAACCCAAATGGTACATTCACGGTAGAGAATTTCACATATCTCCTGGTTCAGAACCGGAGCTGAGATTGCTCAAGTGTTGAGCTACATTTCCCATTTGGGATCTCTGTGTTTTCTTACTTTTGTTTTTCTATTTTCTGAACCTGTTCATTAAGCTGTTAGTCAGCAGAGGTTAAGCTGTAACTCCTCAGCGTGTAGAGAAGGGTTCTCTGGTCGGGTTAAGCTGTAAGTCCCCAACGCAAGCTATTAGCCAGTGGTGTTGGCAAGCTGTGAAGCCCAGTAGATTAAGCTATGTATCAACAGAGAAAGCCACATTCCAGTTGGAGTGTGGGGTGGACGTAGATCTCTAGTTTGAGATCGAACCACGTTAAAAGCCTTGTGTCTACTGTGTGGTTGAAATTGGTGTTTGCCTTGTTTAAGATCCTTGTTCTTCGCTCAGTAGATGTTTGATGAGAATCGTGTGAGATCCAGATTATAGAACCTGTTCAGACTTAGTTCTCATTGAGTGGTAGGTGACTGTCCTGCAGTAGCTTGTTCTTATTCTACATTTGATTCTGCTGTAGTTAAATTTTTAAACGGGTGACTGATCCATTCAACCCCACCTTTCTGGATCATCTACAGACACTCCATCTGTAGGAATTGGTCTCTAGGCATCCATATAGACTTATCAAGCGTGAGAGAAGGCAGTGAAGAGAGGGGACAAATGGTTATCATACGACCGCTAGATGACCCTAGCGGTCGCGCGATAGACGGCAAGGGGGAAAACACAGCTAAACCCGAGCGAGACTCTTTGGGAGAGTCCTAATGTGCGGATAATAATGCTCAAACCACACCAAGACCCATTCTAACTCAAATTGAGGCATCCCAGCCTCAATCCTAATGCAATAGGACCATAATTTTAAGCTCTATAACTAGGAATGGACCATGAACTTGTAACTCGCAGAAAACCTTCTCTTTAAACCCTGAAATCTTTATTAAACACACCCAAATTACCATGACGAGGGCCTTTGAAGCTAGCACAATGCGTGAGGGCGTCTACAACAGGCCAAGACCGGCTAGGAAGGAGTAGGGAGAGCTGCAGCGGCTGACTTCCATCCCCAAGCATCTAAGCACTAGTTCTTCAAGCGTCATGGTGTTAAGAGCTGTGGTGTACTGCGTTCGTCGTGCCGTGTCTAGCGGCCGATGTGTTGTGAAGGCTCGATAACTGTTTCAAGACGTGAAGGTAAGCTGAGATTAGCATTTCTCCTTGGGCTTTATGCTGAAACTGGTACTCTCCTTCCTTTGCACTTAGGCTAATTATGATCGGTTGTTCGCTAGATCAGTACTCGTGACATGTTATATCGCGATTTTCATGAATTGCGATGCCACCGAGTATGTGCTGAGATGCGGATACCGAGATTTTTCTGATGCCTGTGTGCAATGTATGAGTGCACGGCGAAAGCGTGTGGGCTGATAACCCACGGCCCGAGGATCGTTGTTGTGAGATTCTGGCCAGTCGAGAGGTTTGTCCTTCTCGATGTGACTTCGTCATGGCTTCTTGTGCCTTGATGTTATCTGTTGCCGTGCTGTTGCTGGAGTTATTCTGTTGTTGACATTGGCATTTGTGAGTATTGGCGAATTTGACAGCATTTTCGCTGATTGAGTTGCCTCTGCTCCTCTATAATTCTTTCTTGGGCGTTATGTTCTCAGGACGTGATCGTGGTCTTTGAGATGCGTTCCCTGAGATTGCTGTTCTTGTTGTCGTGGGTCTTTCTTGGTAAGCTGCTCGATGCATGACTAGTCCCTGGTAGTCGTGTGTTCAGCTATCATTATGCCTTGATGTGACCCAGCTTGCAGTTGTGTTCCGTGGTCCTGTGTCCCGTACGGAGCCGGGATCCTGCAAGTGCTGTCGTTGTTGTCATTTTATCACTGTTTCTCTATGATTTTGTGTATCTGTCTTGGCACTGTGTGGATCGTGGTCTTGTCGGTTAGCTTGTAGTACTCTTCTCTCCTGGTAGAGTTAGCATGCGACTTGATCAGATGTCATATCTGAGTGAGGACTGACTTGATTGTGTTTGTGGTCTGGTGTTGGCATTGGCGTCCTCTGTTCCAGGTGTTCCCTATTGCCTTTGGCACTGGAGCCATTGATGTCAAGCTGTCAGCTGAGAGGACTGTGTTTCCTTGTTTAAGCTGATGCTTGTCGTATCTATCGTTCTGTTTTCTCGAGATCCATTAAGCAACTAGTGGTGAAACATGTCAAATTTAAAATTTAAAACAATTCTGCGAGGATGAACAGTTCGTACAGAACCTTTCAAGGGTCTCTACGGTCGTTCCACAAGTCGTTCATGCCCTGCAGGTCAGGGACCCAGCAGAGGATGAGCGGTCCATAGATGGCCGCACAGGTCTTTGGGCGGTTCTAACATAGCCGCTTGTCTCATAAATAAAACAATAACGCGATAAGATAAACGGTCAGGGTAAGGCCGTGCATTTAGGCATGCGGTCTATCGCGTGGCCGCACATGTCAGAACAGTTTCTCTACTATCTACGCCTTGCCCGCCTCCAGTGAGTTGGCTAGGGTTAGCTTAAATAGTTAAATACACGCTATATAAAACATAAAAATTAGGGCTTTTGCAATCAATGGAAAGAGCACAAAAAGTTATATAAGATAGCATGATCAATTTCATATTTAGTACCTGAAATCCCTACTTAAAACGAAGTGGAACATTGCTAACCCTAATTCTATCATGCTTCCATTAAAACTCAAAATTCTCGCAAGATACTATATAAGATTTAGGACTTTTTAGATCAACCGAAAGAAGACCTAACGATGCTTCTAACTATATATAATACTTAAGGTTTGGTCTGCTATGACCTACCTTAATCGAAGGATGAAGGAAGAAGAAAGGAAGCTGATGCACCAAGAACAAAACGTCGGTTATCGCCCAAATCCTCCCTCAATCGAGTTCCTCTCCAACCGCCACAGCTTCTAAATGATTCTAGGGTGGCAGAGGATAATTTTTATAGGTCCTATAGGGGTCTGGAGAGTTCTAATCGTGGAGATAGAGTCCACGCAACTCAGTCATGCGCGAAACCTGCAGATGGGATTGACGCCACCCTTGTGCCGCCAAATACGCCTCCTAGGCTTAGGGTTTCACAAAAAAATGAGAGAGAAAATGATCTACCAATCCTATCCATTCATTTGCAACTGGTTTGGGCTTAAATGATCAAGTATTGGGCTCGAATTTCATGTTTTAAGGTCCGGTTAAGTTAAGTGTTTAATTTGGCCTTAATCTGCTAATTCGGCTTGTTTAAGACCCTGAGGGTTTTCTCTTCCTATCTCTTAGCCATTTTCTTTTCTCTTTTCTTCGTAGGACGAGTGTTCAAGTTATTTGGTTCACTGTTCAGTTCGGTCCTCGTCATGTTGTCCGTGGTTCATTCATCTAGATTGATGCGTTTCATCATTTATTCATTTCATTTGTTTGTTGCTCCTTGTCTTTATCACATGATTGGTTTTCAACAAAATTTCAGCATCATCTCCCCTTGACCCGAGCGTAAGGGAGATATAGGGAATGCATCCACATGGGATGGCGGAACCCGACAATTGGAGGTGGGCGCTTGAGAGTGGCAACACCTTTGATAGAACCTCGAAAAACTCGGGGAACGGTGAGTGGGGGAGGACCCTGGGATTTGCTGCAGGTGCTAAGGGATGAGGCATAGGGGCTGGTGTGCCGGCCAAGGGGACTCAGGGGTGTACCGGGCTAGCAAGCTGCGGGTTAGGCTGTACCGGCGAAGGGGTGTTGGAGCGTGTACCACTGAGGGGCTAGGAGGTTGAGGGTGTACCGGCCAGGGGTTTGTTGACACCCGTTTTTGCCGATAAGTCGAGTCATTACTCTTACTTTTATTTGTTGATGCCTCGAGTTGTCCGTTGTGTGTCAGGACTATTTTCTAGCAATTTTTGGGCTTATTTTGTGCAAGGCCTCCCTCCCAGGCTGGGTCTAGTTCAATGCAGGGCTTAATGGGCCTTGGAATTACATTCTTGACCTTTTTACTAAAAATTCTAGCGTTCAGCACTTGTGCGGCTGGTCACGGACCGCCCATGAGTGATTTTTGCTATTTTTAAATTTTTTTGAATTATCACCGATGAGCACATGTGCGGCCCTCTCATGATCGCATGTCATGTTGTACGGTGTGAAGGCAGTCGTATATCCCTCAGAGTCCAACGCCGAACTCTTCGGCAGGTTGAAAAGATAATTTGAGGTTTTATAATTATCACCATCAGGGTTGTACGGCCTACTGTTAGCCGCACAAGTTAGTTATGCGATCTATCGCAAGACCGCATATCCTCTCGAAAATGGAGAAATTAAAGATTTATCTCTCTCATTTTGGGTGATTTGTTCACTCCCAAACCCCCCTTCCTTCTTCCTCCTCCTCACACCCTCTAGGGACACCAGCCCCATTCCCCTCTCTCTCCTGCGTCCCACCCCACTTCTCCCCTCCTCCACCATTGTTCCATCTCCTCCACACCTCCTACACATCCCTCCCTAGGATTCCCTCCCCCTCCCATCACCATTAGCCACCTCTCCCTTTCCCCCACTTGTGCTTGGAAGGTTGCCCCTGCTGTCCAGTTCGCTACCCAGAGAACCTGAAGACTACAGAGGAAGATGTGATGTCATCCAGGTGTTCCAGGAGACGCGAGAGCTACCTCTGGAAGCGTCTTCGAGTTGTCTTCGCAACGGCAGTCGTCTCGTCCCATTCTGAGCTCGTGGCTGTCCGAGAGAGGCAATCTACTCCGACTGTGCAGAAGGGTCCTGATCAGCTTCTAGAGACGACTTGCAGTAGTTGCCACGCCTACTCATCTGAAGATCTGGAGGCAGGGTTTCACCGAGACCATCTACTGCGAGTATCCCTCCTCCTCCAAGAAGCGGAGCCCCATTCGGCAACCCGAGTGATTTCTTGTCCCTTTTCTCCCCAGAGTGCGCAGTTTTGTCCTCCTTGGGACTGAACTGACACCCTGTCAGTGTTCGGGCTGCTCGATCTGCTCCAACATCGGCTGGCACCCCCGTGGGTCTCACTTCGAAGGCCACTCGTCAACGGTTCCAATGCCACTGACCGTTCTCAATTCAGAGTTCGGGACTGTTCGTGGTGGCTTCATCTTCCAGATGCTGTGGTGTTGAGACAGTCCAAACCAGAGAACAGAGCCTCTGCTTCCAGATCCACCACAACCAGCGACGGCTTCCCTATCTCCCACAAAAATTCCAGCACCCTCCTGGGCCAACCGATGAACGTTTGGCACTAGTCCCGCTGGCAAAGTAGTTCGGGAGCACCCACAACAATTCCTACATCGACTATTTGTCCTCTGTTCCTGAGAGGGGACAGAATCGACTCCGACATTGTGTGAAGCTCTCTATCTTCATCTTTCCCCTCCCCGCTTGGCCGGCTGAAGGCCCCTCCCTGTGCGGAGGTAGTTTTGGTTGTAATCAATTTCGCGCGCGTCCTGCCCCATCGCTGCCAGCTTCGCCTCCGCCGCTTCCGCCCGCGCAATCGCTTGTTCGAGACGCAACCGCAGCACATCGGCTCGGTGCATCCCCAGCTCTTTCGACGTGGCCGACGCCTGCACCCACTCGGTGCGCTCGCTGTATTCCTCCCACGCGACCTTGTACCGCTCCGCCCGCGCAATCGCGGCGGCGAGGTCGGATTGCAGGACGAGGGGTTCTGTGCATCCGGTGGCGTCACTTCGCTGGAACGAGAACGCAACGGGCGTCCCTTCCTCGATCTGCACGTATCCGACCACCCCACCCCCGCTCACGGCTGATCTCCTTTCGCCAGGTGGATGACGCCACTCACCAACACGCCGGATGCTTTGTAGCGGTCGCTGTTCGGCCCCAGCAATCCAGCTTCGACATTCCCGTATTCGTTGACCGCCACCCACGCGAAATGAGTAGCGTCGGTGAGGCCGAGAATGCTGCCTTCCTTGCACCCCTGTTCGATCAGGTCCGCAAGGTCGCGCAGGCCGGCAGGGATGTCCTGCACGTTGCCGCCCGTGAATGGGACAACCGTCAAGTCACCCATTTCTACGCTCCTCCTGCTCGGCAATCATCTGAAACGCACTGCGCTCGCCGTTCACCCCGCCCTTGGGCGCGGCGGGAGCGGCGGCGAGCAGGCTGCGCACGGTTTCGGCAGACATGACAACCGGGCACGACAGGCTTTCCGGGAAGTCCTGCCCGTCACCTTGCCAGTACCACACCTCCTCGTTGCGCAAGTGAGTCATCACTCTGGCGCGGCGCTCAAGGCCAGATAGCGCCATGTCCTCGACGAGCGTGTACCCCTCCGGCACCACCGCCGTGGCGGCTGGGCGGGTGCTTGCTCGGTAGAGTGTGACGCGCGCACGGACCAGCGCGTTCGCCTTCGCGTAATCGCCAGCGTGTCGCGCATCGTTGGCTGCGTCGTTCACCACCATCAGCGCATCGGCCACCGCCCCATCGCCCTCGGCAGGTTGCGTAACCTTGCCGCCCCAGTAAGTTAGGGGGCGGCCCTGCTCGTCGGTTGCACCCTTCGCCCCGCCAGCGTTTATTTCTAAAACTATTAAGAAATGGGTTTTAATCCCTTAAAATGGCCCATTAAGCCCATTAAAATTTACTAAATTCATGGATCTTTTTATATTTTGATACCATTAAGGATCTGTTAACGAACGGATCTCACATAGGGAGCCTGTTGTTTCAGCATATGGAGCCCTAGGTTGATACATGGGGTGAGATGAAGGTAAAACTCCGGCAAAAGTACCTTCCTGCCACATACCGCCAGTGACTCATCGATAGGTGACAGAGTCTTAGCCAGGGAGACCGGTCCGTCTCTGAGTACACCACCAAATTTGATGAGTATTTTTTACGATATGACATAACGGAGGAGAGTTTCATGCCTATTTCCCGCTTCCCACATGGTTTACGGCCACACTACCAGTATGAGCTTTTTCGCTGCAATGTAAAAACTTTGGAAGAGGCATATCAGGTTGCTCTGGAGTTGGGGCAATTTGAGGCAGAGTTCGAGCCTACCCAATGATTGGGACCCTTTCCTCATCATGGGGTTGAGCCACGTAGCTCGTCAGGCCCATATCAGAGGGCTCCCATGGCTCGACCACCGGAGCCCGCCTGTCAGGAGCCACCCACCCCAAGGCCTTGCCCTCCACCACTGAGGGATATTCCACCCCAACCATCTACACCCTTAGCCCGACCCTCGGCACCCATACCTTCTACTCATCCCCTATTGCCTACACCCCCACCCTCTGATCATCGACAGTTGCCTGCACCCCCTGTTCGTCGGGAGGATAAGGGCAAGGGGCCACTTATCGAGGAGACTAGTGGGTCATGACAACAGTGTTATCACTACCAGGGGTTTGGCTACTATTCAGGCCAATGGCCCACCCGTAGATCACTCGTCATTGCGGACACATGGGTCGGAGAAGCCTCAGGGTTTGTGTCTGTTAGCTATGAGGTAGAATAGGAATTAGCTAACGAGTTCCTTCGTGAGGAGGAAGATGTCTAGGGGGATCCCCCAGACCTCCAAGATGCTCAGTAGCCAGTGTACTAGTTACACATGAGGGTGGCCAGGACCACCACTGCATTATGGTATGAGTCTAGGGTCATGTGTGAGTCTCATCTCTTGAGGATAAATGTGTAATTTGTTTGTTAAGTGTGCAGGTTACAGGTTGCAAGTGTTCAAGCTTCCTTCCTTTACCTTTCGCACTACCTCCCACTCTGTTCTCATTTCTTCAATCTTATCTCTTGATCTGTGTTGGAGCTTATGTCCTTCTCTGCTTTCGCTTACTCGCTTGATCATATCTCCATGAGAGGGCATTACCTTGCGATTTTGAACCTGGCGGTTCCGCTTCATCTGATCTTGGGCTTTGATTGAAGAGCATATTTGTCATGTCTCATGTCTCGTCGTGTCCTTGTCATATGTGTCTATCTTTCTCTATGTCTCTGTCTCATGACCATGTTGTGTCCTTAGCAAACATGTCATTGTCCCTTCGTATTGTCTTTTGTCCCTGTGGTTGTCGTCCTACGTGTCTTTGTCCCACCACGGTCTTGTCCCACCGCTTGTGCTGCCCCCACTGTTGTTCTTTGGTCCCGCTCAAGCTTATTGTTTGTTCATGTGATGCCTTGCATATGTTGTTTATGTGATTTCATCCTTCGTTATATTATGTAATGTTATCTTTCATCCATCTTTGTGACATAGTGTTATAGTGTCTTTCATTCAGTCGATGGTTATGTTATCGTCGTTATGTTATGTTCATCATGTTCACGTTTGTTGGTTATCTTACATGCAAATCCATAAAAATCAGAAAGTGAAAAGTCAAAAAATGCCATTTCACATGCACAGGTAAGTCAGGTATGGCCCTCTATCCCTTCTCATTGTTGTATTACTATATGGTATCTATATTGTTATATCATCTCGAGAACCGGCTGGTCATTTATGTGTTCTGGGATCTGACGTTCCCCTCTAACAAAAATGATGATGATTTAGGTGCACATGTTTAATCATCGGATAGGCCATTAAGTTGGGAAAATTTGGGAACGATAGTTCTATCATGCACGCCATGGTTGCGGATAGTGTCTTGACCCTCATTGTTCTAGTCTAGCAATACTATTCTCGAGTATTTTCTATTTTACCTTTCTTTGCATTTATTTTAATGATTTTTTTATTTTAGCCTAGCATGCATCATGTCATTTTGAGCATTGACATCCCTATTCCACGATCAGGAGAGCACCAGACACGAACCGCCCTAGCCACGCTACTAGGAAAACATCACGATACCTCGGTCGCAGAGGCCTGCCCTCCCTAAAGAGTCCAAGTCGAAACGTCACGGTCTAGAAATACAGTCACGACCTCACCGTCGTGAACTTAACGCTGTCTAGGGAAACCCTCAGTGACGCTCACCGAAAACCCCAGACCTCGACTCCGGGAACACTCTCGAAACCACACACGAAATCCCATCTCGCAGACGGGAAATAAAAATCCAGACACGACAACTCACGTCACGTGACGGGAGCATTACCCACTAGAAGAACGACCAGATGCGTCCCCTGACATCTTACACCGCGTCACAAGTGTCTAGCTACAACGCCCCTAGCGGAGACTCAGACACACTCAGTAACCAGTAGTACCACAAAACAAGGACTAGTTGGGGTCGCGCCCGCCAGCACTATCCGACGCCCCCAACCTCTTGTGCACACTCAGACCATATGCCCTAGGCCTGTCCTCTAGCTGGTAATTCCCCCTAAGTCCAGACTCGACTGTACGCGGGGGCCCTGTGGTAACCAGCCTACTTACCATCTCTCTCAGAAATGTCGCTCAGCCACTCCCAGGTGAGCCAGCACACGCATGTCGTGGGAAAGCTACGAATAGTGGACGTGTCATAAAACGTGGACACAGAAAAGGACGCACGCACCCATTGCGAGTAACACGGAGTAACAGGTCGCACAACGGCACCAAATTCTGGATAGCCCACTAGACCTACTAAACTCAACGGTCCTTGAGTCACGAGACTCGAGGTCAAGACCATTGCACATGACGGCACGACACCGTCAATCTAGCCTAGTCCCTAGGTCTGAAACCATAGTGACACGATTTCCAAGGTAGCTCACAAGCCGTCAAGTGGATCTCTCATCCACGGGACACACGGAAAATCTCTAGCCGCAGGCTGGTTGACTGAACTCACAGTTCAAGGCCACACACATGGCCCACACGTGAACGCTTCTCGGAGAAACCCATGACGTGCAGGGAAGTCCCACCGCACTCGTACCGACTCACAGGGACTCGATAGAGGATGCCAGAGACCTATAGTTTCTGAGGATTTGTCATGCAAACCAGAAGTAGTGTGTAATGGGGAACGTGTGTCATGATTCCTTTCTGATCGAAGTGTATGAGTTCTTGTTGAATCAACCCCTGCTGTGTGTGATGGAGGTCTGAGACAGGCCATCTCATGGCCCTCCGTCCGCTTTAAAAGGGGAATATGATGCTGTTGCACGGGCTCCATTCAGTAATCACTCTGTGAATCTTCTGTGGATCAAATTACTTCCCCAATAGTTCACTCAACAATCCTCCCTAGGGCCTCTAAAGTCTCTGAAACCCCACTGAAATCCTATTGAAACTCTCAAATCCCCATCTCAACCATCCACAGTGCATAACCAAATTGGTGCCCAAGTTCACCCCACCCCGAACACGAACACGCCGAGATGACCCGTGCCGACTTCCCACTAGGCCGATATCCCTCCACGTGCTGAGATGACCCGTGCCAACTTCCCACCAGGCCAATATCCCTCCACGTGATGAGCCTCTTGCCGCACCGATTAGCCTCCGCACTGAGCCTCGCCCATGCCAGTTCTCTATGTGTGCCGAGCCCAGTTACCTATCGGTAGTCCAGCCTGCCAAGTCCTTCTTCGCCTCGCCACCTTCTGTTTGAAACCTATACTATTCCAGGGAGACATCATGCCTCTCGTCTTGACCTATGGGAGCTAAATTAATGGGGTTCTACCCCTATAGTCTAACTATCTTCGGGACCCTGCCAACCTTAATGACCTTCAGAGATCTGCCACTCCATGTTCTCTGATGGTTCCTTCTAGGGGATATCAATGAATACCATGGCAGTTGGACACTGCGTCATAGCATCTTGACACTTTTTGGGGATTTCGGGCAGAGGATTGCCCGTCTTTCTTTCGCTTCCATCTCGACACTCCGTGGATGGATGCCCTATATTTCTCGGGCATAATCCAAAATAAGGGGAGATGCTGTCCAAGTGAATTCTGATCTCCGCTATATCAAACCATCCTCATTTCCAAACCCACTGGATCTAAAGAGGTCTGCCTATGCATGTCCTCTATTGACTCCCTCCTGGGGATAATAATAAAGAATCCAGCCAAAGGAAAATTCCTATGATTCCAAGTGTTCGTAGATCGTCAAGAGAGCTTCGCAACGGCACCAGTTTCGTGTCGAACCAACTTTGGAGCTGAGTGCAATAGTCAATCTTGTCGGGGGGCGCAGTTCTGAAACTGTATCACAGGTTCGGGACAGCAAGCTGCCGCTCGAGTAGCAGCGCACCGGAACCATCGGAGCTGCCCCAGAAGCCATCTGTCAACCCAAGGGCGATACTCCCGGGTCCCATTGTATCCCTTTACCTCCCTGCGTGGAGTGGACAGTAGAATTTACTTCTGTAATCTTTGGTTAATTGTTTGTACCGGGAGTACGAGTCTTGCCCGGGAACGTCTTCCTCACGCCCGGTAGCTTGCAGGTATCGTGTTCCCTCCCCTCTCGGCAATTTGCTTTATTCGTATATTTTTTTTTATGCCGCTGCTTGCATGTGATAGGATAAATTAGCTCATTTAATAATTTTAATCACCGCTGCGAGTGAGAGAGCGAAACCCATCCTGCGACTCGATCCCAGCACGAAAGTGTGAATTTGACCACCCTAGCTCATTGCCGGTTTCTCAACCACGCAGATCCACACGCTTCTCTCGCTTAGGGACGCCGGTGAGCTAGAGTCCCAGACTTGCACCGAATTGGTCTCAGGTTCGCTGTCCGTCCCACATTAAATTGGTATCAGAGCCATGGTTGAGTCTAGGGTAGTCTTTGCATAAAAAAAAAGTGTCTTGGTTGCATTTCATCCCAGTACCCAGTATATCAAAAGATGTTACTGGAAGGATAGGTTACGTCTATTGGGAAGGTAGCCCCTTGCGTGAGGTTTCTGCCTCCGCCATGTACCGGATATTGGTTAAGTCTAGGTTCATCATTTTTACTTTAGTCCGTGTATCCCAGTCACTGTGTCATTTGCATGCCCACTCGTAGAGGTACCCAATACTCACCACCACTACCATCTATGGCAGATCCCTGAGTCCCTAGTCCTGATGAGTCATCAGTGGTCGACATGTTTCGAGCTCTTATGGGAAAAATGGATGGGTTGAGCACACGAATGGATGAGTTGAGTATACGAGTGTAAGGAGATCCCTAAAGCAAATATCTATAATATGGATTTCATCTCTAAGTTCTTGAAACTAAAGCCATCTTCGGCCATTCAAGAAAAGGAATCATCTGTGCCTAAACTACGGCAGCAACCAGAGGTACAAGGTATCTTCGCTGAACAGCCTCAACAACAACAAGTTGAAAGTGAAACTGAAGATCCTCAGTTGGAGGAACATGGTCAGGGGGAGGAACTGCCAGTAGAAGCTGAGCAGGTAGTTGCAGCAATGACAGAACAAGATGTTCAAGTAGTTTTAGAGCACCAAGAAAATGTTATTGTAGAAATGGGAGTGGATAAAAGAGAAGAACATGAATAGCCATTATATGATGATCAGTTCTTACAACAATTGGACCAACATATTGATCGTATAATTGAAAGGATGGGTCAAGAGCAACAGCAACAAATATATGATGACCAGGATGAACAAAGAGTTGAACAGCAAAGGGAGGAAGAGGTTCTGGAAGAGGAATTGGAAGAAGTTCAAGGAGACTTATAGGAAGAACCAAGGGAAGAAGAGGTTTTGGAAGAGACTCAAGAAGAGCAACTCCCTGAGGTTCAAGAAGCTGAGGTCAGAGCTCCACAGGGACTATATATGGGTCCTGCTCCCATTTATGGACCTCAACTTGGGCCACTAGCCCCTTCAGGGATTGAACCTCCGTTATCTCCTGATGAACAAGATATTTCACTAGAATTTTAAGCTTCTAGCTCTGCTAGACCCAGCTCAGATCCACAAGTCACTGAGATGTTTACTACTCCAGTAAATCTTATTTCAAATCAAAGCAGAGTCATGAATGCTCAATTTTTGCACTTACACTCAGCCATACAAAGACTTGATGCCAGAATGCTACACGTGGAGCTGACTGTGAATAGCTAGTGGATGAAGTTTGTATATGATAAGCACAAGTCTGATCAGAGGTTACATGGCTTTTTGGACTCCTTATTCACTGCATTTCAGAAGGTAGGAGAACTCTTAGGTAACATGTCAGACACTCAGGCTACATCATATGTCAAACTTACTCAGTGTCTTGTTCATTCTTACGATATCAAGATAGAGCTGGAAAATTTCATAGAAACATTCTTGATTCCTTCCCTTACGCTTCTAGGATCCATCTAGCAATCACGATGGCTGCGGAGCGTGCACAATTGAGAGAGATGCAGCAAACCGTGCATGACCTGACTCAGGCTTTACAGCAAGTGGCACAGGGAGGTGCTCATCATGGTGTCGGTGACCTTCATTAGAACTTCCGAGGCATGAACCCACTGAGGTTTAATGGTTCCCTCGACCCAGACAAGGTGGAGCACTGGGTGAAAGAGATGGACCATATTTTCTGCATCATGCAATGTAGTGATCAAGAATGGGTGCTGCTGGCAACTTTCCAGCTTGAACGAGATGCCCGCACTTGGTGGGAATCAGTGGAGCCCACGTTAGAGAATGGCCCTATGACATGGGAGGAGTTCCTTGAGCACTTTAATGGTAAATACTTCTCTGACCGAGTCCAAGAAAAGAAGGAGGCCGAGTTCGCTTCACTACGACAGAGGAATTTATCTGTGGTAGAGTACGAGGCACAAGTGCTGGATATGTGCCACACTTGTTGTACACCGAGAAGATGAAAGCCAAGTGGTTCCTCAATGGGTTGACACTTCAATACATCAATCAATTGGCACCATTGGAAATCCACAACTATGCTGAGATTGTGCAAAATGCACAAGTGCTGGAGGATACCATGGAGATGACCAACCAGATTAGAGGAAGAGACAAGAAGAGGGAGCAAGCAACTTGCTCCGAGAACTTCAAGCCGATGCTTGGCAAGAAGTGGCCCAATAGTCAGCCAAGTTTTTCAATGGATAAGAAATCAAGAGAGAACGACAAGAAGAATGGGCTGGCTGCCCTATCTAAGGTAGTTTGCAAATATTGTAACCAGTTAGACCACAAGATGGAGGAGTGCTGGTGTAAGTTAGGCACTTGCCTATGATGTGGGAGTAGGGACCACCGGATCCCTGATTGTCCCCTTCTTGCTAAACAAGCTTCGACTGAAAAGCCACAAGGAAGTAAGAAGTAGTAGGGCAGGCTCCAAGCCCTTCAAGAAATTGAGTCTGAGGCCACTGAGGAAGGTGGTGTGGTTGAAGGTACTCTTACTGTTCTTTTCTCTCTTCTTCTTCCTCCTCCCACTCTCGAGAAAACCAGACCACCCCCCTCTCTCCAGTGCCCCCCTCTCCTCTTCCTACACCTCCACCACATCCCTAGCTCCTCCACACCTCCTACACATCCCTCTATGGGTTTCCCACCATCTCCCATCACCATTAGCCACCTCCCCCTTTCCCCCGCTTGAGCTTTGAAGGCTGCCCCTACTAACCAATTCGCTACACATAGAACCTGAAGATTGCAGAGGAAGTTGTGACATCATCCAAGCGATTCAGGAGGCACAAGAGCTACCTCTGGAAGTGTCTTCGAGTCTTATTCGCAACAGCGATTGTCTCGTCTCATTCCGAGTTCATGGCTGTCCGGGGCAATCAATCTACTCTAGCTGCACAGAAGGGTTCTGATCAGCATCTAGAGGCAGCTTGCAGAAGCTGCCACGCTTGCTCTCCTAAAGATCTGAAGGTGAGGTTCGACTGGGACCTTCTACTATGAGTCTCCCTCCCTTTTCATGAAGCAGCACTCCATTCGACAACCCGAGCGAATTCTTTTCCATTTTCTCCCCAGGGTGCGTAGTTCTATCCTCCCTGGGACTGAACTGACACCTTGTCACTGTTTGGGCTGCTGTGACCTACTCTGACATCGGCTGGCACCCCCGTGGGCCATGTTTCGAAGGCAACTCGTCAACGGTTCCAACGCCATTGACCGCACTCAATTTGAAGTATGGGACAATTCGTGGAGGCTTCATCTTCCTGATGCTCTGGTGCTAAAACAGTCAGAAACACAGAATAGAGCCTCAGCTTCAAGTCCCACCCCGACCAGCGCCAGCTTCTAAAGCTCCTACCAAAATTCCAGCTCCTTCCTGGGTCAACCTATGAAATTTTGGCACTAGTCCCACTGACAAAGGAGTTCGGGAGCAACCACAATAATTCTAGCAATGACTATCTTTCCTCTATTCCTGAGAGGGTACAGAATCGACTCCGACATTCTTTGAAGCTCTTTGTCTTCTTCTTCCCCCTCCCCGCTTGGCCGGCTAAAGGCCCCTCCCTGTGCGGAGGTAGTTTTGGTTGTAAGAGCTTAACCCCCACCCCGTTGAAAAAGTCTTATATTTTTTTGAGCAAAACTTTGGGTGATTTTGAAAAAGAAATAAATTGAGATTGCATAGAAAAATAAATCTATCTAGAGAATGTTGGAGGGTTGAGAAGAGAAATTTGGAGGAGATGGAGAGAGAAAATAGACAATTGTACTAATGAAATTTTTATTGCTAAGATGAAAGATTACAAGTGCATGAAATTACAACATGAAATCACTAGAGAAAAGGGAAGAAAATAGCCAAGTGATTGAAGAGTAGCGTCGCCCAACGCCTTGCCGAGCCTTGGAAGTTCGCCACGCCTCACCGTGGACACCACCTTAAGAGGGCCGAAGGAAGAAGATCTGCCTTTGGGATGTGAGATGAAATAAGAACAGAGGGAGAGAGATGGAAGAAGAAGAAGAAGACTTTAAAACGTGAACAGTAAAAACTAAAGATAGAATATTGAAAAGGAGAGAATAACTTGAAAACTAGAAGGAATTAAAAGATGGCGAAGAATAAGAAATTATAGAGGATAAAAAAATACACAACTTTCATAAAAGGATCAGGATGAGAAGATGGGTAGAATATAGAGAAAATAGGGGGAGAACAGAGAAAAGTGCTATTTACGAATGCACAGGACAGAATAGTGAAAAATGAAGAATAAAAATAGAGCTAAAAGAAAATTGAAATAACTTTCAAATTGAGAAGAATTAGGAGATGAGAAAGAAGAGAAAGTTGAAGATCTTGAGGAGAGAAAGAAGTTTTGTGAACAGTGCAGAGGGAGAAAACGTGCAGACAAGGATAAAATTGGGGGAAGAAGAGAGTGATAAACAGTAAAAATGTAAAAGATAGAATCTTGGAAAACTTGAAATATCTTTAAAACGAGAGAGAATTAGAGGAAGAGGAAGAACAAGAAATGAAATATCTTTAAAAACCGAAGAATGTTTCTGAAGAAACTAAGATGAAAAGAGGAGCAGAAGGGTAAGAAAATTGAGGAAGAACGGAGGATGCATAGATGAATAGTAAAATGTAAGGAACAGAGTTTTGAAAAATGAGAAATAACTTTAAAACGAAGAAGAATTAGTTAAAGGTGTAGCAGAAGAAGTTGAAGAACTCTTAAAAAAATAACTTTGATGAAGGAAGCAAAACAAAAAGATGAATATAAAAGTATGAAAATAGGCTAAGATCTTCAGCTGGTTGCTCTTGGGCGGGTATTTATAATGTGTAGCGACTTCCAATCCAACAAGGCCTTGGAGATCAAGCTTCACTCTAACTTTCCATCATCAAATCTTGTTCAAACTAGGCCTCTTGTCATGGATGGAGTCCTCCTTGCATGGGATATGGAAAGATAACTCTGTTTTGGTCGAGATAACTCCAATTAGAGCAGTCCGCTTCCGTTTTGGCTTCTAATTGAAAGGGCGTCTGGAGTAGTGGGCACAAATTCTTAAAATGGCACCTTCCAACACAGTCGCTCATTCTTTATTTTCTCAATTTGACATTTTTTTTATTTTCTATATCAAAGAATTGGCATCTAAGAGATAAGGCACTCATTCTTTTTCTATTTTTTCTTGGTTTTTCTTTTGTTTCAAATATAAAATTGACGTCTGTGCACCACGTCACACATTCTTGAAGTTGGTGTCTTCCGTCTATGTCGCACATTAATTGGCGTCCAGACTTCTGGTCGCTTATTATTTTCCTCTTCAAAGAAATGACATCTATCACCTAAGACGTTAATTCTTATGAAGTTTAGAAAATTCAAATAATCAATGTTCTTCATCCCAAAATGTATTGTGACAATTGTGTAATTTCTTAAATAATTCTTACACTATCATTTTGACTCAAAATGATGGTTACAATATATGTAAACTCAAATTGATGGTGAGAATGAGATTTGAATATATTAATGCACGACTATACTCACTAAATGTTCAAAGATGATGAATGTGATGTAAATTATGATATGAAATATGACACTTGTCACTGCCCTTGAAGAGAGCCACTCCCCTTGTGCGTTGAAGTAAATCGGTGAGTACGAATAGAAGGGAAGGTGAACAACCCAGCACTAGGGCCGACCCAGTCCAGTGTTGTAAGAGAAAAGAAAATGAGAGAAGAAGAAAGGAGAGACGCCTAAGAGAGAGAGCAGCTATAAAGAAAGCCTGAAGAGAAGATCCATTGGATCTATGTCTGATGTTGCAGCCAACAGTTTTCAAACTCCTATTTGAAGCTACAGCCGGAGTTCTTCGTTGCTTTATTTTTTGTCTCAATTCTGATCCACATTTCAGTGTGTGTGCCCGGTGCTTTGGTCAGAGACTAGAAGAGCTTTGCTACACTTGCAGCTTATTTTCTTTGTTTTGTGTCCGTGTGTGTGTGTGGTGGATTTCCTCCCCATGTGTGTGTGTGTGTGTGTGTGTTGAGGACCTCGTCCTCGTGTAGAAAAGTCTCACCGGATTTGATGAGGGGGGAAACTAGGTCTACAGGTTTACAGACTGAACGACATTAAAAATTCTTCTGTTATGGCCTGTGATTTATGTGATTGCTGCATGTTCTCCATCCCCATTCAAAAGTTTATGTGCCAGTTTCATCGTATTCAAATCTGATTCTTTTTCCATCGTACACTTTGACATTCGGTTCTGCACATTGTGTGTCTCCCTCACTGCACTTGCATTTCCTCAGTTTCTTGCTATACCCTTGCACACAGGCACTAGGGAGTCCACCCAGGACCAGGGCAAGTTATTCTGTTCACACATACACCCGTAGCTTGATGATCAGTAGTTCTATCTTATTGTTGGACTCACAAGGATCCTGTGTCGACTCAAGAGGGTGGGTGTGTCGACCCCATGCACTCCTCAACCCCTTCCAGCAGTAGTCCCTTGTTCTCCTATGAATGGTATCGAGGTCTACTATGTGGACCCTTTTATTGAAATCATAGTCAATGTTGATTAATGTGTCATTTGCATACCAAGTTGAGGATTAAGTTTGAACTGGGTTTAGTTTCTAATAGGGAAAGTTTTGAACTGGACCTATTCAACCACCCTTGTAGATCCAATTGCACCCAAGGGACCTAACAATTGGTATCAGAGCCCAGTTCTATTACACTCAGATCCAACGATCTGCAGAGAAAGATCTCAGTGCATTTGATTTAATGGCTTCTCCATGGATCAAGTTTTAATGAATTCGCTGTCCTTATTTGATGGTTTTGATTTTACCATGTGGCGAGGAAAGATGTGTGCCTTTGTCAACTCCATTGATACAAGGTTATGGAATCTCATATACCATGGTTCATCACTACACTCCACACAGGGAGGGGAACATGGGGATGGGCAATTATTACACAAACTACCCTCACGCAGGAGGGGGGGAGCAAGGGGGAGGGAGTCTGGTCAGTCGATCTGCGCACCACCTTGTCGGGATGAAGCCTACTTGTTTTGTATTGTGTGCCTAGCTCTGACATTCAAATGAGGTGCTGTCAGCTCCTGGACAAAGCCTGGTGGATGCCGAAGAGCTCCTGAGATTCTGACGTCGACCTGAGATCGCTGGAGGGTGGGGATGGTCATAGTCGAGGGTCTGTACTGTTCTATCCCATCGGACAGGTTTGCACGATCGAGGTGCGATGATTGGTACACCCGCTGTAGAACTCTGAACATGGCGGGACCAACACAGTGTGGTGGCAGACAGAGAGTACTACGTACCCTCAGAAGTTGGCCACTGTCGAATCCCCTTGCCGGTCGTGGTCACCGAAATGGTTGGCTTCTGGTTCCTTGGCGAGCAGCTAGATAGGTCGACGATGGCTGTGGTGGAACTTCCGGTGCCGATGTTGGAACAAGACAAAACCATGTGGGTTGGTTTCGTATCATCGAGGGGCACAACTTCTGAGAAGACAGCACGATCCAAAATGGAGAGGAAGGGGATGTGCTGGGGTCGATGAAGTTGCAGTCTGCCCTGGACTGATAGAAACTTCTGGGACTGGTGCAGTCATAGAAAATTGGACGCCCCGGGCGGAGGCATTGTTTAAAGATAGCGCGACTGCCTCTGGATCGTTGGAGACTCAAAGATGAAGAACTCTTATGAAGGGAGTTCTGGCCGATTCACACAGGGGAAGATGGTACCACTGTTGCCAAATGGTACTCAGAAATTGGTGCAATTCTGACGCGGTTGCACAGAATCGTCGGTCATGGTTAATGCCGATGATGAAACTATGTGGGACCACATCAGGAACGTTGCAGACGTGAAGGAGGAGGACTTTGCAAAAGAAACCTCGAGCCAATTCCCATTGTGGTCGCCAGGAGAATTTCTGTAAACTGGGCTTTTAGTCTGCCTGAGAGTTGGGAGTACCTGAGCTGACTTCGGGCTCCACCGAGAGGAGAGGGAGGAGGGATTTGGGCTCCCTTGACCTCCGGAGGAGGTATCTTATAGGGTTGCTCTCCCCTAAAGATGATGTTGTGGTTGGTGGGCGGCTGGCACCCCCATTTTCGGCCTGACTGGGTTGCATGAGCAGCGGTCACGGCTTCAGCCTAGCTTGCCCCGACAGTAGGTGTGAAGCATATTTTCTCTTCGTCTTCCTCACTAGGTAGATTGAAGAGGGAAGATAGGGTATTGCAGAAGAGTACTATCTCCTTCTTGGCCTTGCAGGCTCTTCTTTTCTTCTTTTGCTTCTTCTTCTTATCTCTGGCTGGTGCTTGCCCCCAAAATAGACTGTCATCCCTTTCTGCTGCTTTGTCAGCTTCTTCTTTTTATTCCAGCGAGAGTTGTTCCAGTTCTTGTCATGGGACATGGTCCCTTATCTTCAAAGGTTTTAGTTCGAGCTATTCATATTCATCAATCCCATTTATGTAGTCCTGAAGCCAGCAGGCCTCGAGACTAATTTCTTTCACAGCCGGAAGCGGAGTCTGTCTCCTCCGATTATGGGTGTGTATTCTGATTACCACAGGCGGATTGGTCCAAATTGGTGCTAGTGCCGGAAGAGTAGGTCGTGGCATGATGTCATGGATTTATGCCCCCACCCTCGGGTGAGGTGTAGCTTTCTTCTTGTTCTTTGCAGGGATCTACTACCACCCCTATTGTTCCTTTGCTGGCTTTAGAAAGCAGGCCTCGCAACCATGCTGAGTGTTGGCTTCTGCAACTTCTTCAGGTAGTGCCTGGTACAAAGAAATCATATTGGCCGCAGCTCTCATCAGAGGCTCTTCATAAGGCTGTGGAGGGTCAACCTTGTACTCTCCCAACTCTATTTCTTCTTTCTGTACCATGCCTTCAATGATGTCCTTGAACACATAGCAGTCTTCAATCGGGTACCCCAGCATCTGATGGTAAGGCCAAAACCTTAGACTATCTCTTCTCTTCAGGTCCTCCGGCCTTTTTGGCTCAGGCAAAGTGACCTTGTTGTACTGGGTGACCCAATCAAATAGAACCTTGGTCTTCTCCTTTGGAAAAGAGTAGGCCTTCTTCATTTTGTACAATTATTTTTTTTAACCGTCGCACACCCCCTCTCCCTTTCACTTTCTCTCTCTCCCTCAGCCTCTCTCTCTCACGCGCAGACATCTCTCTCCCTCTCGGGGTGCGGTCCGTCCGGGGTGCAGACGGAGACGTGGAGGGCACCGTTGGATTGCTCGTGACGCGAGGATCGTGTTGACGCCAGCGTTGTGTCGATCCGCAGAGCGTGGAGGCGAGTGCCGGCGAAGGAAGGCGCGGCTTCCCTCGGTCCGTTCAGCGTCGAATCATCGGCTTCGTCGCGCAATAGGTAGGGGGATGGATTCCTCTCTGTGCTAGGATTGCACCGGTACCCCATGCATGCCCATCGTGCTTCATTTTCCTAGGTTTTGGAGCAAAAATGCATGGACATTGTCTTTATGTTTTAATTCCTAAAAATTGTTGCATGGCCATCGTCTTTAAGTTTTTGATGGATTGAATGTTGTGGAATGAGGTTTGGGCATGGCAGGTTAGCTTAGTTGTTTTCCCGTCGATTTGGATCGACCGGGAGGGGTTTCCATGGAGGATTCTCCATTCTCGTCACTGTGGTAATTGCACGGTCCTACCAATGACCGTTTAGGAAATCACGGTCTTCTCCTAGACTGTTTTAGGCCATTAAACGGGTAGCATTGAACTGTGTAGGATTTAGAACGGCTGACACTTGACCGCGTAGAACCATTGAACAGTAAGGCGGTGAAACTAGCACGGCCCAAAGGGGTCTGTTCAGTCCGTTGAATGACTTGTCATGGAACCGTCCAGGTGCTCATTCATCCCATTGAGTGGCCAGTCGTCAGACCACTCAGTCCATTGCACGGCTCAGTCCGACCGTGCTATCCATGGCAGTGGGAACCGCACGGCCAAATAGTGACCACTCAGGTCACTGCACGGCCCAGACCCAACCGTGTAGATCTTAGAACTTTATATGGTGGTGGAGTTGAACGGCTCGGTGGTAACTGCTTAGGTCCATTGAGCGGCCAATCGTCCGACCGCGTATGACTAGAGCGGCCCTGTCTTAACCGTTTAATTCCTACAGAGGTCTAATTCATGCATATCCATTTTATTATGCTTTTCATGACTTTTCATCTAGGTTGGCACATAAACCAACAAAAATTCTTCTACCATCAACATCATGACCTTCGGTCTAGGCCGACGCATAAATCAACAAAAAAAACTTCTACTAGCGGCATCATGGCCTTCCGTCTAGGACGGCGCATAAACCAACAAAAAATCTTCTATCATCGACATCATGACCTTTTGTCTAGGCCGGTGCATAAACCAACTATCAACATCATGACCTTCTATCTAGGCTGGTGCATAAACCAACAAAAATTCTTCTATCGTCAGCAACATGAACTTTCTCTAGGCTGGCGCATAAACCAACTGTCAGCATCATGACCTTTCATGTAGGCTGGTGCATAAATCAACAAAAATTCTTCTATCATCGACATCATGACCTTTCATCTAGGCCGGTGCATAAACTAACTGTCAGCATCATGACCTTCCGTCTAGGCTGGCACATAAACTAACAAAAATCTTTTTATCATCGACATCATGACCTTTCATGTAGGCTGATGCATAAACTAACTATCTGCATCATGACCTTTCGTCTAGGCTAGCATATAAATCAACTATCAGCATCATGACCTTCCGTCTAGGCTGGCGTATAAACAAATAAACCCTTCTATCGTTAGCATCATGACCTTCCGTCTAGGCTAGTGCATAAATAAATAAACTCTTCTATCGTCAGTAACATGACGTTCCATCTAGGCTGGCGCATAAACAAACAAACCTTTTTATCGTCAGCAATATGACCATTCGTCTAGGCTGACGCATAAACAAATAAACCCTTCTATCATCAGCAGCATGACCTTCCATCTACGCTGGTACATAAACAAACAAACCCTTCTATAGTTAGCAAAATGACTTTCCATCTAGGCTGGCGCATAAACAAACAAACCCTTCTATCGTCAGCAACATACAAACAAACCCGTCTATCATCAGCAACATGACCTTCTATCTAGGCTGGCGCATAAACAAATAAACCCTTCTATCATCAGCAACATGACCTTCCACCTAGGCTGGCGCATAAACAAACAAACCCTTCTATCGTCAGCAACCTGACCTTTTCGTCTAGGTTGGCGCATAAACAAATAATTGAAGAATTGACGTTCTCAGGCAAATAGCGTCTTACATAGTAGCCACTAATTCAAACTACATCCCCAATGCCAGCCGCTGATTCTTTTACATTTTCTTAATTCAAAATTTGAATATCAAAAATCAGCCACAAATAACACCTTTCAAAACAGACGCTCATTCCCCAAAATATTCATTGTTAAATTACGTCCTTTCACAAACAACATTCTTCATGGAAGGCGCCAATTGATTTTTTTTTTAGAAAATACAAATGGCGTCCACTGAGGAGGACGCTTATTCGCTTCATAACTGAAGCTATAATGGCCGCCTCCCATGCCCTCCTCTTCTTCTTCTTCCTTCCTTCATTCGAACCCCCCCATTTCCTTCTCTCCTTCTCTCCCAGAAACCCAAAACCCGCCCATCCTCTCTTTCCCAACAATGTTTGTGAGTGGGTCCTCTCCGGGGAAGCACCGGCATGTGACCGCACCCAAGGTCGTCGACCTTGGGGACAGTGGTGAGGCAGCGGCGGTTGAAGGTGGAGCGGCGGTGGTCATAGAGGAGGAGCCTGCGGTGGAGGCATTGTCACCGGTGGTGGAAGATGAAGGTGAAGGGGAGGAGACTGAGACGGATGGAGGTGGTGAGGGAGAAGAAGAAGAAGGGTAAGAGGAGGAGAATGATGGGGGGTCGATCGCGGCAGAGGGCACGATGGCGGTTGCGGTTGAGGGGAGCATGGTGGTAGCATCGGCAGTGGTGGAGGGTGTGACAGAAGAGGCACGATGGCGGCAACGGCCACTGCGGGGGGCGGTGGACGAGGCGGCACCCAAGATGGTAAGCCCCCATGCCCCTTTCTCTCTTTTTTTTTTGTTTAAAATGGTTGGGTTGAAGAAAGGGTCGGGAGGAAGTAGATGATAAAATAGCGTCCCATCTGAGGAACAAAAAAACAAACAATGCCCACAATGGTGGACGCAGAATATTTTATTTGTTTAGAACATAAATAAACAAGAAAGTGAAATGGCGCCATAGGTAAGGGATGTTTAACATAAACAACGTTCACAACACTAGACGCAAAAACCACTTTTTTATTTTATATTCGAAAACATAGAAAGTGAGTCGGCCGCCAATTACGGCCCGTTTGAGTTGCGAATCGTGCTTGCTAGTAGGTCCAAGGTCGTGTCACATCAACCTTGCTATAATTTCTTACTCTCCTTCTACAACTCTCTTTAATTGTTGTGTCATCAAAAATAAAAATGAAAAAAATACCAATTTTTAAACTCCTTAACAGCGCATTTTCTTTGAGGAGACCTCCTACATCTCTCACGAGTGTGCCCCTACTTACGGGCCATTCGTTCAAGGTCCCTTGAGCGACCTTCTTTACCCCTCCTCTGAGGGGTCTGTTTCTATACATTCTCCAGAGTCTTCTTCTTCTTTAGAGCAAGTCAGTCAGGTTAGGAAAAATGCGTCAAGGTTAGTACCTAAAAGGAAATCCAAAGGTAAGTAAATCCCTCGCCGATTCCTTCTAGATCTAGCCAGTAAGTGTCAGGCGTGCCTAGACATCCCTCAACTGTTACAAAATCCTATCCAATTATCGGAGATAGAATGTGAGTAAAATTTCACAATTGATGAAGGGTATGGAGTTTACGAGATCACTAATGAAGAATACCTTATTAAAGAAGGGGACGAAGAATATGAAGACGTGACTGACGCATATGCTAGTGGAATGAGGAGATTTGATGAACCGTCAGTCACTGTAGAAGAACCTACCAAAGAGATCAACTTGGGAACTGAGGAAGACCCTAGGATCATCCTCATGAGTGACAATTTACCATCATCTGAAGAAGAGGCATTAATTAAGATTCTCAAGAAATATAGGGACACGTTCGCATGGAGCTATGAGGATATGCCAGGTTTGGATTCGACCCTGGTCGAACATCGTTTAACTCTAAAACCAGGGTCCGCCTCGGTTAAACAAAGGTTAAAGCATTTCCACCCTCAAATGGCTTTGAAAATGAAGGAAGAGGTCGACAAGCTCCATAAAGCTAGGTTCATTAGGGTCATCCTTTATCCTCAATGGGTGGCAAACATCGTCCCGGTCATGAAGAAGGATGGAAAGGTGAGGATTTGTATCTACTTCCGGGATGTTAACCACGCGTCTCCAAAAGATGATTTCTCCTTCCCTCATATTGATGTACAAAATTTTAATTTTCTTATTTCAACCCCCCACCCTGTCTCTCTTCTCTCACGCCACCTCACTCTCTCTCTTTCTCGTTCTCTCTCGTTCTCTCATTCCTTCGACTCCGGATGCAGATGGAGGCGACCGCGGGCGAGGTAGCGACGCCGGGAGGTTGCTGAGACGCGTGGTGGAGCGAGGATTAGTGCCATTTTGGCGCGATCCCAAACGGTGGATTCAAAGCCGATGGTTTGGTTCGCGTGGTGGTTTTCAACGTGGTTTAGTCGCCTCGGCGCTCGATTTCATCGGTGGAGGTAGGGAGATGGATCGCCACTTCGTCCTCTACGTTTTCCCTATAATTTTGCGTAGATTGGTGCTCGATCGAGAGAGATCGGGATAGTTTAGTAAAAATTGATATTTTTGGGGTTTGTAGGGTTCGTCGAAAAATGGCAGCCATTTTCAATGTAGTTAGTGTCAAATTGACCGCTGGGATGTCAGGATCCCAACCCCACCAGTTTCGTGTCGATCGGTTGTGATTTGGGGCCGGTAGGAGTCGGGGAACCTCGGTGACTCGATTTGGGCCGATTCATTGAAATTGCCTCGATTTCTTATTTTAGCGCATGCATGTGGTGTTTTTAGCCTCCAGGGGTTATTTTCATCGCGCGACATTGTTTTCCCTGCGCTTCGGCGTCAATGGGGCGTGGAACGGGCCGATTTGACTGTTCCCCTATTTTGCTCGCCGGATTCGTGTAACGGTCACTCCAGTGACTGTCACACTATGTGACGGTCCCCCGATAGGCTGCCACAATCGTGATCATTTCACGTTCTTCGAGGTAGGGGTCATGTGACAGACCAGTACTGGACCGTGACATGACTATAACGCGCCTATGGTGGTGCGTTATGCCCTTGGTGTGACAGACCAGTATAGGACCGTCACATGCCTATAACACACCTTGCTTGGTCCATTTTGTGCTGTGATTTTTGAGGCCTGCTGCTATGTCAGACCCTCGACGATCGTGTCTACCTCGAAGAACGTGTTAGTCGATTCATTGTAACGGGTCGCCCCCTGTGCATTATGCTTAGGTAACGCACCTGTGTGGGTCCGTTACGTTGTCCTTGACTGTTGTTTGTTTGGCTATGGTGGTTGGTGTGACACGCCTACCCCCATGTGCCATGTGGCTGTGGCGGACTCAGCCTGGTCCGTTATATGCCTCTTGTCCGTGTTAGTGTTTTGGGTCTGTTGGCCATAACGCACCTGTCCTAGTGCGTTAGGCTGGTGTAACGCACCTATATAGGTCCATTACATGCCCTTTCATTTGAGTTTTGGTCCGTTGGCCATAACGCCCTATCCAGGTGTGTTATGCTAATGTGGCGTGCCTGTCTTGGTGTGTTACATGGTCTGCATTAGATTTTAGGTCTGCTTGCCCTAACGCCCCTGTGCTGGTGCATTATAGCAGTGTAACGCCCCTATAGAGGTGTGTTACAGTCCTGTTGTTGGCCGTGATAGCCGTTGGTCTGTTCATATGTCTGTCTGTCTTAAGTTTGTATTTTAGGGTGGTGTCCCTGTGTCAGTGGTTTCTGGATCGGTCGGTTCAGGTGACTGGGTGTGGTCTTTTCCTTGACTGTGGTAGTTCCCTAATGACTTGATCTCGACCCGCCAGTGTCTTTGTCTCTGGTCTTACAACGGCTTTCCTTGACTGTCGGGTTCACCTAGAGGTTGAGTGATGGTTTGCTCTACCCCGAGTGTAGTCGTTGTCCACTGCTCCGATTTCTGCTTGTCTTGGCTTGATCTCGTGGTTTGTCCGTGACCCGTGGGTGTCTGTTGACATCCTATGAGGGCAGTGACCATGATGGGATGACCAGGAGTGCTTGTGCATGCAGTGTGTGTATCTGTGTGTATGTGTCGTGTCGGGTTTCGGTCAACCTGGTGAGACCAGGGGTTGACATGTGACCTTGTGTGCGTCTCGACGGTTCTATCCAATTCGAGACTGTGTTTCTGGATGCTTCGAGGTATCATCCTACCTCAGTTTATGTGTCCAGATGTGTTGAGGGTTGTTGGTGTTCCCTCGGGTCTCCGTGAGTCGTTTCCTGCGGAGCGTCGTTTCCTCTGGCTTAGGAGTAGACCGATTGGCGGCTTACTCCGTTGTCTATGGTAATCTTGCCTCCGAGTCGTCTGACTCAAGGATTGTTACGTGAGTAGGTCTAGCTACCTTGTCCCGAGTCTGTCAGTAGCTTCTCGTGCTACCATTGGTGCTTTGCAGTACCGGTGACAGTGCATGATTAGCGTATCTGTACTTCTGCACTCATGTTTTGAGTCTATATCTTGTGAGCCTTCACTAGACGTAGCCTTACGGCACGCTTCGGCGTGACGGCTCTTGTAGTGGGGCACTTTCTCGATTTATGGTTCTTACGCTAGTTCCGTGGGCCCCTCATCAATCGTAGTGTCCTTCCGAGGGGGAATACTAGCTAGAGGCCTGGCTTAGGCGATAGCCAGTGTGTGCACACATGGTCAGGGGCTTTGGACTTGCATCGTCAGACGTGACCCTCACTAGTCGCTCGTGTTATGGTACTATTCTCGTTCTGACACTATCTTTGTCTCGGCCTAGTCCTTGCGGTAGGTGACGTGGACAAGAGGCTAGTAGGCGCAGCATAAGACGACAATGGAAGCAGCTGGCTGTTCTTCTAGTGGTGAGGCACTCTAGTCGCGTGGCACGTGACTCTTCGTGGTTTTCTTCACGTTCCTCACACGTCGTGACCTTTCTGGGTTAGCCTTCTCTTGACTTTTCTCGAGGTCAGTGTTTGTTGCCTGCACGATATTCTGGTCGTGCATGGGGCAGTGTGCACGACGTTCTAGTCGTGTCGTTTGGGTCTGAGTTTGTCTAGATTTTCCTAGGCTTTGTCAATTGTTCTTGCAGGTCTTCGTTTGGAGCCTGGCGTCGTGTTGACAGTTCAGTAAGCTTCTGACTTTTCCTAGTTCAGAGTTCACCCTTCTGTCTTTTGTTTGGTGTAGTGTCTGCTTGGAGTAGTTTCGGGGGCCGAGGTTAGTTCGGTAGTCATGCTCGTCTGGTACAACTTCTTCCCTTTCCATTTAGCTCCCCTGTACTTAGTTGCTCCCTATTCCTGCTACCCTTTCTTTACAGCTTTGTAGTTTAATTTTCATGCTTTACTACACCTGTTGCTTACCTGTTGTTTACTTGCTGTTTTACTGTGTTACTGCGTGTTTTCCAGTGGGGATCCGCGTGACCCCTACTGAGCCAGTGACACGAGACTCACCCCTGCTTTTCTTCTTTTTTTACCTCTTTTTTTTCTCTCCCCTTTTATCCTTTTTTTCACTTATTTTTTCCTTCTTTTCCTTCTTTCCTTCTTTCTTTTTTTTATAGGACTTAGTAAGTATATCTGTAGGCTGGCTATTTTATAGGTGGGTGGTTGATGCCACGGTGATGGAGAGAAGTTGTTATATGTTGTGGTGAATACCCCGAGGGATCAAGGTTTGGTGTGGAACCAAGGGGGGTCTTTTTGTTCATTGGCTCGGAGAACAGTTCTGGGCCAACGGTAAAATAACAGTTTGCTTAGTACCAAAGGTCGTGACACCGAAAGACTTGACTTGGACGTAAGGTCATGACACCAAGGGTTCCTTTTATTCATTGGTTCAGACGGTAACTCTGGGCCAACGGTAAAATGACTATTGGCTTAGACCAAAGGTCGTGACGCCAGACGACTTGGCTTAGACGTAAGGTCATGACGCCAATGGAGAACTTTTTAACCGGCTTAGGTGGAGAGCCATGATGCCGGACAACTTGGTCTAGACGGAAAGTCATGATATCAAGATTTTTGTAGGTTTATGCATTAGCCTAGACGAAAGGGTCATGATGCTAACAGTAGAAAGAGTCTTTTTGTTGGTTTATGTGCCAGCCTAGACAAGAGGCCATGATGCTAACGATAGGACTTATGCATCGACTTAGACAGAAGGTCATGATGTCGATGATGGATTTATGCGCCAGCCTAGATGAAGGAGTCATGATACTAATGATAGGGTTTATGCATCAGCCTAGATGGAAGGTCATAATGCCTACAATTGATTTATGTGTCAACCTAGACGAAGAAGTCATGATGCTGACGATGGGTCTATGCATCGGCCTAGACAGAAGGTCATGTTGTCGATGATTGATTTATGGGCCAACCTAGATGAAGGAGTCATGATGCTGACGATGGGTTTATGCATCGACCTAGACAGAAGGTCATAATGTCGACGAATGGTTTATCCACCAGCCTAGACAAAGGAGTCATGATGCTGACGATGGGTCTATACATCGGCCTAGACAGAAGGTCATGATGTCGATGATTAATTTTTGCGCTAGCCTAGACGAAGAGACTCTTATGATCCGTGAAGACTTCAAATTTAACCCCATAAAGATAGTGCCTCCAAATTTTCAGTGCATGAACAACAGCTGCCAAATCTAGATCATGCGTAGGGTAGTTCTTCTCATGTTCCTTCAGTTGCCTGGAAGCATATGCCACAACCCTACCATTTTGCATTAAGACACAACCAACTCTGACCCTCGAAGCATCGGTATAAAGAGTGATGTGTCGATGCTATTAGGCAACACCAACAGTGGAGCTGATGTCAAATAATTCTTCAACTCTTGGAAACTTTGCTCACAGTCCTCAGACCATATGAACTTCACTCTTTATCTCCAACATGAAAGTTGCCAGATTGACCTTCTCATTCTCATCACATCGAATGGTTCGGAACACCTTCTCTATAGTCCACAACCAATGCTCCGCAACTAGTGGTTGGGTCTCCCCCTTAAAAAGATGGCTGGTTCATCCGTTGTAACCGCTCCATGACCGATGGCCCGTCAATGACCCTTTGAACTAACTCCGGTTGCGGTGGAGCCTAAGTGAAGAACACCATAGGTTACTTACCCGGCCCACTCAAATAAAGGTACACACTCGAACCAATCTACCATACCTGGACTTGAGCCTGAACTTGAGCTTGCAATGCAGCTTACGCGTTGGCCTGGGTTTGGATCACCCATACCAATCCTTGCATGAACGTACCATAATCCACCAATGGCGGTGGCGGCGGCGCCGGCAATCCTTGTTGACCTTCAACTCCATCTCTCCTCAGCTCCTCCTCACGTGCAGGGGCAGTAGCATGGCGACCATGGGATGTAGTAACCTTATCAACATAGTTGATTAATGAGGTTGAGTTACCTTATGACAATGTCATTTCTTTATAATTATATTTTTTACTCAATTAACTTGTGAAGCTATCTAGATTTTGGGATAGGAATTTGGCTAATGGATTGCTTACTTATGTAAATTCTCAACCTTTGGCTCTGATACCACTCTCTGTAACACACCACCTTATAATCCGATTTAGTTTCCAACTCTCATTAGATCTTCCAACTCTCATCGGATTTAGGAGAGATGTCACAGTGGGAAAAACAGATGCTCACCAATGGGCCAAGCCCAACCCAATTAACCACCCAACTAGTATATGTACGTGAGCCTCCCTATAAGTAATCAAAACCCAACAACCAAGCACATACAACCCGTAGATATATAAATGATGCTATATGAAACCCATTAAGACTCAAGCAAAATAAAGAAACCTCTATATATATATATATATGAGCCTCATAAGTCAATCACTTAAACCAAAACCCACCTATACTAAAGCCCAACAAGCTAACCTTGCTAGAAGACGAGCCCAATACAAACCCACTGTAGCCCACTTGCATCTTAAACCCACGAGAATCCTTTCACTAAAACCCACCCAAAGCCATACACATCCTTCACCCTTATACAACCCACGTACGATTCTCACAAAGCTAACCGAACCCAACCGTATGCATGGTCGATCGTGCATGGGGTTAGCATTTAGGGGTTTGAAAACCAAATTGGGTAGGCGGCGGCCTTATTAGCAGGAGATTTAACTTAATGGAGCAATGCCTGGAATAATTTTAGAAACCTGCCAATCTTAACCGTAAGCCTTCTGTTATCGAACGAAGAACCCTCTAGAAATCCCACCTTCTTATATAATGAAGCATCGTCGGGCATGCAAACGCTAGTGCCGATTCGCTGTCACGATCGTCTTCCACCTCTGCATCCCCTTCTTCCTGTTGCTGTCGAGGATACAAGAAGGAGCATCATCCTACATCCTTCTTCATCCTCTCCTTCCATTTCGTCTTCCTGTGCTGTTCGTGAAGTCGTCAAGAGAAGGGGAACCCTCTTCCTCTTCCATTCTTCTGCCCCCCTGTGCTACAACCGAGAAGAGAACGTGGGGAGGGGCTTCATCTTCTTCCTTCTTCTTCCTGTGGCTACATACCTGTGATAACGGCCAAGCATCTTCTTCCTCTCCATCCCCTGGGCATCGTTCTTCAACTGTTCACCCGTTCAAAAGGTAAGTTTTCTCTACCCCATGACGCAACTAAGATTAAAACAAGTTAAAATTGATTATTGCATGCATCTTTATCATATCGTTAACTCCTGGAACCATCATTTTCAGTTCTTGTTTTAAAAATAAATCGTCTACATTAGGAGAAGATTCTCTAGCCCTTTCTTAAGCCTTTCTAAGTTGATGTTTATTTTGTTCTTGATTTCTGGACGGTCAAATCTGCATATCCTTCATATATTCTGCTAAATCCTTGTAGTTAGTGTGTTCGCTGCAAGTGTGTAGTGGTATGTGGAGTTTGCTGTGGGCTGTGCAGCTTGTGGTCATTGGCTATGCCTTGTAGCATGATTGTGTGGTTTGGAGACATCGTATCCGTTGTTTATTGGAGATTCTCATCTCTGTTGCTACCCTAAGTAGTGTGTGGATTCTCACCATATTGGTGGGGGGTGGACGTAGGCAGACGTTTTGGTCCGACTGAACCATCTTAAATCCTGCGTCTCCTGTGGTTGTTTGCTTGAGCTTTATGAATGGTTTGTAAATTGTGTGTGTGAACGGTGATTTTGAGAGAATTATCTTCATGCAACTTAATTAATCTTGTGCTTACTTGAAATTGTTTCGAGTTCATTCTGGTTAGCGGAGATTTGGGGGTAAATAATTCAACCCCCCTTCTTGTTCACCTTAGTCTGGGCCGACATGACTTGACTAGACTCTTGATAGCTAGGGCTTCTCTCATTCTAGTGGACCATCAATCACTCTCGGACCCGCTGCTTGCATAATCCCAATCTGACCCACTGGTATTTCCTGAAAAATTGAGAAAGTGGGTATGAGCACACTTGCCTAGTAGGTATCTTCGCATCATCATGAAGGTAATATTTAAATGATTAATGATCTTAGCTCTAGACTTTAAGGTAAAAATGAGAATGTAATAAATAAGCGATATAACCAAGATAACCAAGAATATAGAGAATCATGAGATAACTGAGCAAGTAGACTTGAGCAAGTATCTAAGCAAGATTTAATCAAGTAGATGTAAATTGGTCTTTCATGACAAGAATGTAACAAGAATGCACTTTTCATAACCATAAAGGCTATGCACTAGAAAGTCACTTAACACGCAAGAATGTAATTTCACTAGATTACCTCGTGATTTTCACTCATTTATAAAAGAAAGTACTCCCAGCGTAATGCGACGCTAGTATCATCGTACCCCATGGTTTATAGATCCGAATAGTATCGGGTCGTTCCCGATATCTAGATCTTGGGTCGTTAGAGTTGGTATCAAAGTATGGTTGTGGTAATGCATGGGAATTCAAGATAAAACAGTGAGTATGAGAATAGAGAGTCCAGTACAGTCGGCATCTAGCTGAGGGTGTTTTGCTTATTCACCCCCTTCCCTTTCATTTTTCACATTGTGCTGAGGGTTGGATGGCGCTGTGGGGGCATGTTCGAGTGTAGTTAGGAGTGCCGATGGGAGCTCAGGTGGAGCCGAGTAGGGAGGAGTCAAGAGGCAAGTCTCCTCCTCTGGAGGTATCGGCTCGAGGTGTGCCAGTTTGGGCCGAGTTTTGTGCCGACATGCTTTGGTTCTTGTGCTGTAGAAGAGTGGGCAGTGTTGGTCAGGAGGTTGGCGAGGACAGCTCGTCGCGTGGCGGTTGTGAACGCTCTTGCAAGAGTTTTTGTGATTTCACCACTGATATTTGAAAGCCAGCTGGATCCTGATGCAACGAGGTCGTGGAGTGGCACGTCGGGACGGGTGCTCCGGTCCGTGGCATGTGCTGAGGATGAGGAGTGTCGATTGGGGAGTTCTAGTTGTAGGGTCCAACCTTGTCATGGTGGACCATTCAGTGGGCAAGTGGTGTCTCTCCCGTCTCTTAGTTTGAGTTCCTTCCCTTCGAGGTTGAGGTTTGGTCGGATGACTAGGTTGTTTACAAGGAGTGGGGCTAGTAGGAGTCACCAAGAGCAAGAGGAGTAAGTGTCCGCAGTATGTTTTCACCATCCAGTGGTTCGACCACAATGATTTGGTGTGAGTGAGCAGCCAAGATGGTGTCTGAGATGTGGTAGGCTTCTCATGGGCGGGCCGTGCGCCGTGGGTGGGGCCGAGCTGGACTATTTTCTGGTGTGTCACATTGGTCTTGTTGCTCACGAGTGCCTATGGCAGCCGCCCCTGTTCTAGCCATTTTTGTTGCGTTCTATTTTCCTGGCGAGTTAAGGTTCTCGGCGTGTGCGAGGCACTTGACCGGGTGGAGTTGTTGTGCTCACTTCGTGGAAAGTGTGCGTGGTTTTTTGGTCATTGTATGCCGTGTTTGCTCGATGACAATGGATATCAAGATGGCTTTGATGCTGAAGCCGATGAGACCGCCCCTCGGGGGGAAGAAAGAAAAAGAATCTCAGTGTTCAAAAGATTAACCTTCCCAGAGCATGCAAACAGGAAGGTTCATAGACAAAGAAGAAGGATGCTGATTTTCACCTGCAACATGGTTGGAATATCTAGCCAATATGGGAGGCTGCCTGAGGAGCCCCAGGAGCTGGTTCGATTGGCCGAGAGGCTAGGACCGAACACTCGAAGGGTGGAGGCCGTAAGAGAACTGTTGGCAGCAGCTAAGGGAAAGTAAGCCCTGGCCTAGCACCAACAATATGATGAAGCCACTATTCTGACCGCCAATGTGGTGACGACAGAAGAAGAAGATGATGTCTTGCTTGACATCTTGTCTAAAGGTGCATCGAGCGAAGCAACCGAGGCCATCCCCAGCACAGCAGCCATGGATCCGACAATGTTGATGATGCTTCAAAGGTACCGATAGGAGATAGACCTGCTGAAGAAACAATTGATGGAGAAGACAGAGCAGTCTTCAGCCTCCAGGCAGCCCGAGATGTAGGGTGAATCATCATGGGGAGCCATCAACCAGAATGACCCTCCGCCAATTTACACCCTACCCCAGCCGGTAGAGCCCAGCTTGGCAACTACACAGCAGCGCACATCACAGCCTCTAATGCCGCCAGTGCTGCCGCAAGTGCACCAAACACCCCTGGCGCCTCCACTGCTGCGACCTCCTCCCCAGGCGACCACCCTGGTCACCCCCTAGTTACAGCCGGTACAGTTCTACTCAGAACTGGTTGATTCGACCGTCAGGAACAAGATGACGGTGGAAAGAATGATCAAGTTGAAGCTCACTGAAAGAAGTGAAAGCGGCTACGTCGCATTTGATGCATATAGGGTGCCTTACCCACCGCATCATGCTGCTAGGCGGCTCCCTCCTGAGGTCAGTAAGCCACCAAAGTTCAACATAATTCAACGGGAAGGGATCCCTGAAGGAGCATGTCGCCTACTACATGGCCATCATGGGTGATCTGGCCACCGACGAGTCATATTTGCTGAATTTTTTTGGGTCCTATTTCTGTATTGACATGATTTTTAATAGGGTGATTCATTCACCCCCCCTCTGAATCCATAGCACCTACCCCAACATATCGAACTGGTGCGTCTGAAGCGACGTGACCAATTGAAGGTACCGCTGGAAGAGTGAATTCCACTGTGCTGTCCACGGCAGCCCATATCTCGGCATCCACCGTAGTCGAAGAAGAGGGAAGCGCCACGGCCAAATCACTGGGTCCTCTCGCTTCAAAGGATAACTCCCGGTCGGCCACCGCAAGGGGAGCAGGTGAGACCATCGCTGGATCGATTGACATCAGCCCTTCATGGCCTGGCAAGGCAGGGACCTCGCTCTCAGTCGGGGGAGGGATGTCAAAGGAAACTAGGCCAGACATTATTGCCAGCAGACCCACGGCCCCTTCTGCTTGCGCTTCCTCCTCCCTGGGGATGGCCATGCTCGCCAGGATTCCCAGCAACAGCTAGGTCTCCTCCAGTGTCGAGAGCGTTGGAAGAGGCAGAAGGGGAACCGTCAGCTCTAGGCTAGCCCCTGACTGCAGGAGTGACACCAGCGGCTCCACCTCTGGCCCCCAGAGCGATCTCAGCCTGTCCGCTCCCGCAGGACCGAGAAGCTCCCTCCGCTTGGGGATGGCCCTGTGAGTTTCGACGGCAAGCGCTTCTGAGGGCTCTGCCTCCTCCTGAATATACAAGATAGGGTTAGTCACCCATTACCTGAGGTGAATCGCCCAGAAGTCATAATAAGACAAAGGGAGAGCTGAAAGGTCCCCATGCTCATCGCGGCCACTGGGACTATGCTACCCTTTGGTGCAATCTCCCCCTCCTCTAGAGGCTTGTCCATTGACCCAGGGGTACCAGAAGTTTCTACAGTCACCTCCCGCCACATAACTTCAAGTAAAGACCCCAGCTTGTCAGGGCCCGCGTGTACTCCCTCCGGTCCGCTGACCGACAGGCCCGGGGTGGTGACCTCTACAACCTCTAGTGGGGGCAGCTCCTGAAAGTCAACAAGTAGCAGACACAAGATCAGTGGATGGTCACGCAGGGAAGCCCTAAGCGAATGGACTCACACTTGCAGGGGGTGGCTCAGGAGGTGGTTGCGGTGGTGAGGTTGCATGCAGAGAAGGTGAGCGGGAGACGGGGCGTGGGCGTAAAGTGGCAACGACGGTATGGGAAGGTGAGACAGGGAGTTCGATGGCTCGCCGGTGGAGGTGGGAGTGGTGGTCGCCGGCGTTGCGAGTGCGGGGTCGTGGGCGGCGTGCAGGTCGACGGTGGAGGTGAGTGAAGGCCGGCGAGGTCAGCCGAGAGGGTGTGTCCGGTGGTCGGAGTCGCAGGGTGGCTAGCGTCGATTAGAGGGGAGGCAGGGTGAGGGGCGTGGGTGCGGAGGTCGATTGTGGCAGTTCGCGGAGGTGCTGGCAGGCGGGCGGTGTCGACAGGGAGGTTGGTGAGGAGAGGCGGTCACAGGTGTTAAGTGACAGGGGGGTCTCAGTTGGCTTGTTGTGGAGGCGCTAGAAGCCGCGATGGAGGACTAGGTGAAGAGAGAGGGGGATGGAGGTCCGGCTGGGTATGCAGGGGGTTTGCTGGGTGGGGTTGGGTAGCAGAGAAGGAGAGGGAGCGGGGTCTGTGGTGTTGCCACGGTGGCAGAGGTCGGCGTCGGGTGGCCGGTGGCCGATGGGCTATGCTAAGAGGAGAGTGAGACGAGGTCTTCTGCGATGGAGATGAGATGTAGTGATAGGGGGAGTGGTTGTTGGGATCATCGGCGGTGGGGGGTTGCGACTGTGTTGGCCGGTTAGGGAGGGTGGTGGCCGGAGGTGGTGCCAGGACGGAGGGTGGGCGACAGGGGTTCACGGCGGGGAGGAAGGTGGTGGGAAGGATAGGGAGATGGTGGGCAGGCCGCGGCAGTGAGGCAGGGAGGTCGGCGGCAGGTGGTTGTGGGTTCTGCTACTATGTGCGCATGGGGGGGGAGGTCGGTCGGCGGCGTCACTGGGGAGGTGTAGAGAGGTGGTGAGAAGGAGGTCGCGGGGAGGTCAGTGGTGGTGAGGAGAGGCTCACCGGTGGGTTGAAGAGAGGGAGGGGGCGCTAGGCCTGCATGGGGGTGTATGGGTAAGAGTTAAAGAAGAGAGGGATGGAGGGGGTGGACGCGGTTTAGAGGAAGAGAGACGCCGGCGGGGTTCGGCGGTGGACGACTTGGAACAAGAACCTACTTCTCTAGACCTAGACCCTACTTTCCTAGACTCGACAGACCCTACATCTAACCTAGAGGAAAGCAAATCTATTGGGAGGGGAGAAGTAGGGGTCTCGTGCCCCTGGGAGGCTGATGGATCGAAGAGAGCGTAATCTTCCACTGAGATCTCCATTTTAAAATTGACATTTTTTTTGGAGATTGGTGGAGATCATGCAGCAAGATGAAGGAGAGGAAGGAGGAGGAGGAAGTGCTTTAGGACAGAGAGAATGGAAGATCGCATTGAAGAATGGGTCAGTGGATCAGAACCACATACCCGACAGATTGGCAGGGTCATCAGGGGACCACCTAGAGGTGAGATCGACCGGCGGGCAGTGCCCGCATGGACAATCAATTATCAAAAATTCAACTGGCTGCTTTGGGAGAAGGGGAGACCAGAATATCGAAGGATCAACCAACAGAGGTGGCGATCGAGGAATAAAGCTAAGCTGTTGGAGGAGGATTCTGATGCGGGATGGAGATAGAATAGAAAGATCAGGTGAGCTCACCTGCTCCTGGCAAATCGGCTTCTTCGGCCTCCACTGCATGAGCTGAACCTCCTGACTCCTTTTCGGATCAACCACAGGCTCCTTGAATAATCTAGAAAATGTCTGGCTGAGATTTATCATGTCATCATGGGCCCCTTTAGCACCTGGGGCAGATTGGCAACTGCATATGCCACATCTTTCTGTTCTAACTGAGCTGACTGTGACTTTATTGTGTCTGGCTGGAGAGGGCCTTTAATAAAATGCTGATGATAATCTCATGTAAGCGGTCCTGAATCACCCATCATGGATAGTGCGGACTCTTGGTAGCTGAGACCCCATTTGTTCATTTTTTTGCCTTTGGGCACTGGCTTAGTGCGTCCTTGAAGTTGTGCTCCGAGGCCTCTCCCTGGTTGATAGCCTAATTTAAGAATAATGGACCAGCCTTTAGAATCTTGGATCTTGGGCTTTTCCTTAACATTAATCGGTGCAGTGATAGGCTTGCGGGGTGCGTAAGCCCATGGGAAGTCCAGATCGAGTATAGAAATAACAGGCTGACTACTGGACCAATGTGGGCAAGATCTTCTCTGAGATAGCTTTTACTAACTGGGCCGAGGATAAGTTTTTAACTTTCACCACCCTCCCCTGGAACGAGAATTTGAGACATTGATGGGCGATAGATGGCATGGCACCAAGAGTATCAAGCCACGGGCGACCCAAGATAGCCTTGAACATAGGGTCGATGTCCAGCACATAAAATTCAATGGCCATGGTGAGAGGCCCAAGTTCAGCTTGCAGGGTGACAACCCCATGACATGTCCTTCGCGAATTGTCATATGCTGCAATGGTTGTAGGGGTCGGCCGTAGAAGCTCTTCGGAGAGATTGCAGGCCCTGAGAGTGCTGAGTGGGCACACATTAATTGACGTCCCTGTATCAACCAAGACGGCGTCCACGCTAACCTTGTTTAAGATAATAGAAATGCATAGCGGCATCTGTCGAGCTTCCGGAGGTGCCAGCTTGGTTTCAGAAAATGTAATTGCCGGTCCTTTGGAAATTGTGGCTAATGCAGTAGGAAGGCTATCAACTGCCATGTCTTCGTTGACCATCACCTTCTGAAGAAAATTTCTCAATGCATCCTGGTGAAGGGTGGATCTTTTAATCAGATCAAGTATAGATATCTTGGCGGGGACTCTATCCAAATGATGCAATAGATCATATTGAGTACCCGGCAGAGGTTCAGCCTCTTCTTGTTGATCTGTAGCTGGCTGGGCAGACTGAGGATTGGAAGTAGAAGCATAATTTCTCTGGAATAATCGCCCGCTCCGTAGGACAAGGTTTTGTGTCGACCTGGCCTCTGATGATGGCAGAGCAGGGTGAGCGGGGTGGATAAGTGGTGCAGTGAAGGGTGTAGTTATAGGAGAAGTGAGAGCGGGGGTAATAGGTTGTGGCGAAAGGATAATGGGCGAGGAGGTGGGCGCGTTGATGATAGGTGTAGATGGGGGTGTAAGGATAATGGGTGAGGGATGGGTGGTAGGTGCGATGGCGATGATGGGTGTTGGTGTGGGAGGAGGGTTAGATGGAAGGGTAGTGGTGATAGCGGTGGGAGTGATAAGTAGTGGGCGAGATAGGGGCACGGGTGAGGGTGTTGGCGTGGACGTGGAAGGGATGGTGAATGGGCAGACGAACGGTGTAGAGGATGGAGGAGGGGTTTGGCATACGGATGTGAAGATGGTGGAAGTGGAGGGATAGTTGTGGTGGAAGGCTGAGACTTGGTGGGTTGTACCGTCATCATCAAAGGACCATCCGGCGTTGGGGGCCGGAGGTTGAACTACATTCACCTGCGCCAGTGCCGGCGGCTGAGGTTGCGGAGTGGGTGGACAGTTCGGCATTGGGTTCTGGTGGCTCCCCAAGTCTTGAACTGGCTGCGATTGCTGCTGCGGTGGCTGCTGTGGCGGCGGTGCTTACTGCTGCACTTGCTGCCTCAGCGGCTACCTTCTTTTCTCTTTCAGCTCAACAATGGCCTTGTGTAATTCGGCCCAGTCAATCCGGTGTACTTCATGAAGATCGTATACCAGGTCTCGGAATTGAAAACACCCTTCAATGGTGTGCCCTGGCTGCCTGTGGAATACGTAGTATTTTGTTTGATCAATGACCGTATTCCAATTGGGCCGTTCCGGAGGAAGTTGTATAGCATTTACAGACATGAGAGCCGAAAAGATATCGGCAAGAGTCTCCGGTAATGGAGGGTAATGGGCCCTCTTCGGGGCCGAGCGCTTGTTGTTGTTGTAGCCATTAGGGGGAGGGACATTATGGTATTGTGGTGGTGGCGGAGGCTGTTGTGGAGCGGAGTAGGTGTTTTGCGGAACGGTGAAGGTGAGCGGAGGGTTTGGTGGAGTGGAATAAGTGGGCGGAGGGTTTTATGGAGTGACGAAGGTGAGTGGAGGATGATTTTGTGGAGTGGATAGCGTGTTGCGGGGGTTCTGGGAAAAGCGGATTTGGTTGTTGTGGTTGGCGGGAGGGAAGGTAACGGCTTGGACTTACTCGTTCATTTGGACTCCCTCGGTGACATGCCCTTGAGATTTTCTGTTATATTTGGGCTTTTGGGCCTCAAAGAGCGAGTGGATGGGAGAGTCCTTGAACTGCGTTTGAATAAACCACGCCCGGCTATACAGTTGGTGCATATTAGATATGTCATTCATGGCCAATATGTTGCGGAAGGTCAGGGTAGCATTGGCTCAAATGAATCTAAGACTCACAATATGTGCCAGCAAAGATTGAAAGAAATCAAGAAAGGCAAAGTGAGAGTTAAATAAGGACCTTGGCAGAACAAATACCATGAAACATGCTCCTAGAAGCTAAGATTACCAGTTGCACAGAAATCGAGACAATTGATTGGACAGAAATCAAGACAGGTGATAAAAAGCTAACATACTATTGGTTGTACAGAAACCAAGGTAGATGATGCAAAAAGAAAGAAATTAAAAAGAAAAAGAAAAGTGGAGCCTGCCCCCTTGCTCAAACAAGTGAAAAATCAAGGTAGACAAATAGTTGAGTTAAGGGTGACAAATAGCCATACACATGTGACAAATACTCATTAGAGCTAACAAATAGATACATAAGGGTGACAAATAGATCACAAGGCTGACAAATGAACAAATAGCCTTCGCTGCATTGACGCCACCTACATAATGCGTCGACGCCATCGAAGCTCCAGCAGCTGTCAAGCAACGAAGAATAGTTGGATGCATCAATACAACTTGCACCTTGCGTCAACGCAGCCAGACAAGCCTTCAGCAGACCCAACTAACTACGTCGAGGCACAAGCCTCACCGCATCAATGCAGCAAGCCAGCCTTCAAGTAGATCCAGGCAAATGCATCAATGCATGTTCTCAGGGAGTCAATGCATTGGGCATTTCCAGTACCCGTTATACGTGGTGTTCCACGAAGGCTGCGTCGACGATAAGCTCTCAGTGTGTTGACACTATAAGACTTCCAAAAGCAAAGCCAGCCAGCGACTATGGAGTCCATGAAGACGGCATTGACGCCATCACCTGGATGCATCGACGAACCTGAAGAGTCTCTGACTTTTTCTGTCAAATCTGTAGTTGTTTGAAAGAAGATCCAATAACCAAAAATATGAATCGTAAACCTCCAAAAACATAGATTTTGAGGTCTGGAGGAAGTTTCTAGGTCAGACAAGTGTTCCAGCCATCATCACCATACTTGAACTACTTTTTGGAGGTAGTTGTGTCAGAGTCCAAATCTGACAAATATCTCTTGTCATGACATGCCACTTTTTACAGTCAACCAATGAGCTACAAGTACCAGTCTCACGGCATGAAAACCCACACACGCACGCCACAATGAAACGATCGGAACTCACTGGTTAACATGACCAAAACCTGAAGGTCGAAGCAATTGAGACTGATAGTCTGTCACTCCCTGTCCAAAATAGAAGTACCTCCCACTAGAAGAACGACTGGATGCGTCCACTGACGTCTTATACCGCGTCACGAGTGCCTAGCTACCACGTCCCGGGCATGAGACTCAGACACACACAAGTAACCACAAAGTGAGTGACTAGCGCGGGTTGCGCCCGTCGACGTGTATCCAACTGCCCCCAACCACGTGTGCACACACATACCATGCGTCCTAGGTATGGCCTCTAATTGGTTTTCCCTCAGCCGGACTCTAGCCGATGACTTGGGGCCCAATGAAAACCAATCTAAAAATCATCCTCAGGGTAGCCGTCCCACCACTCCTAGGTGGATACCAGCACACGTGTACTGGTAGGTTATGACTAGTGGAGTGTCTCTGAAGGAGTAGACTCTTAAGCCGCGAAAAATAATGTCCAAACCCAGTGAAGTACGGGGACCATCCCACTTACCAGCACAGTCGCACGGTGACCACAGTCGAAAAAGAAATGGGACTATGTGCCACGCGGAATAGCCCAGAGCCTGGCGGACCAACACTGGTGCGCTACAGGTGGTGACGAACCAGCACAAGTGCGCCACGGTCATCTGACGGACCACCTCAGGTGCGTCAGGAACCTAGTGTAAAACGGACCATAATGCGCCAGCACAGGTGCATTATAGAACATGACGGACCCATAAGGGTGCGTCAGGGCACTCAGTGCAAAAATCACTGTGACGTGCCTGTCCATGTACGTTACAGCACCTGACGGACCGAGACAGGCGCGTCAGGGCACGAGCCAAAACAGACACTAGTGTAAGCATATTTTATCTGCTGCGTTGATTTTCTAGTCCAGACAGAAAGTGTCGACTCTATAAGTCGACACTTTTGGCCTGGGTGTTGATTTCTGTTGCAAGAGAGAACAGGTTGCAAAAAGTGTCAACTCATAGAGTCGACACTTTTGCTCTGGGTTCTGATTTTGTTCACGTTCTCATTTGTCAATTTGTGGTGTATACTACCTAAGTCTGCCTTTGTGTTAATTGATTTTTCCTTGTTGTTTCCCCTTTCTCTTGTTTCTTCTGGTTTTTCTTCGCCTCTCCCCGAGCGTGAGGAGGCCCTCAAGGGCTACAACCACAACAGATCCTAGGATTGCTTGATGGGAGGCACCGTGGTGATTTCATCGTAATGGCCTATGGCCACGCCCAATGACGGTGACATCAAACCTCCTCCCCGGGGCTCTATGTTTTCACCGAGCATGTTTCTGATGCACATGATTGAGTTAACCCTATGCATCTCCTTTAATAGCAGACGAACAAAGGGAAATCGCTAGACACCCTTTCATTCCTGTTCATGAATTGTAGTGGTGTTAGCGAGCTCCAATAGCCGCCACTATGGCAATTCATCTCCTCTCTTGAAGGTTACTATATATGCTTCCTCCTCTGTGTTCTATGGTTTGCCTTCACAAACCTTTGTCCCCTCTAGAGCTTCCCACTTACAGTGGCGGGTACGAGTCGTGTCCATGGACTGGGACGTCCTGATCTGAGCTCCGTCTTGTGACGAGCGATGGAATTCTACCACTGTTCCTTTCATACATAAGGGGGATCCTTTTTTGATAGTTTATCTCGATGGCCAATCTGAGCCCACCAATGGGGAGGGGAACAACCCCGACTTCTACTCTCGTATGATCTACTCACCACAGGTTCCAGGGGGTCTATCGAGTCATGATATGTTCCCCTAGAAGCTCCTTGCACAAGGCGAGACATAAAATAACATTTACTTGGCTACATGCCGACCCTTTCTAACTCTAGTTTCCCCGGAATCACCATGAATAATTAGTAGGCTAGCCCTCAGGATTCATCGGGTGCTAATCTCGGGTTCTGGGATAGCCCCATTGGGCTTCTCAGCTATTTATGGCTTGACACCAGCCGCCCCATGTGTTAGCCCACTTGTTGAATTGAGCATCCCTGTCAGGGGGAGATGCTGCCAGATTTGCTCCAGAAATTCTGTATTGATTTCGTAGTAAAGTGTAATTATATATATATCTCCTATGCTTTAGAGAGCTTTATCATAAGTCCCTTCTCATTTAAATTTCTTTTCCCTCCCCATCGTATTGTTTTATGTAAACCTGTCTATTGCCTGTGTTAACCCCCCCCCCCCGTCTTACATCTCTTTTCTCTTGTTTTTTTTTTCTGATCCCCTTCGCGGGGGTTTTGAGGTTTCTGCTCCGCGCGTCACACTACTTGTTCATCGTTGTTCTTGTGCACTCGAACATTTGCTTTCCACATCTGTTTACCGGCGGTGCGCATCGTGCAGCACAGGATGCAACCTGGGCTATGCATTTGTGAATTTCACGAGTGCAGCAGGTGCGAGGAGGCTGCACCGCGGCTTCCACCGGCGGGTTTCGTGGAGCGCCTACGGTTCAAAGAAGATCTGCGAGGTCACGTACGCCAGGATCCAGGTGAGCACTCCAATGTTAATCAAGAACTCTGCTCCGTCGCCTTGGCTTTCCAAAGCTGTTGTGAAGGTGGTATATATTGATCGCCTGCAAAAATGTGCAGGGCCTGCCGGCGCTGCTTAAGCATTTCCGGGGCACCAACCTCCCGCCCGACCGCCCGGATGTTCTTCCCCTCCATTTCGTCCCCCATCGCGACGGCATGTTCCAAGCACTGTGCCATCACGTTGGACCACATGTCACCCCTTGAAGGCAAAAGGACATGCCAAGAACCTGCAGCAGAGCTGGCGGCACTGGCATCACATCTCCCACTCGCCATGAATGAAAACAGCGTTTTACTGGCCCAGGTCTAGACGAGTCTAGCCATGTAAAACCCGGTCATCTCATCTACCGTGCCGGAGGATGAGATGAACGGATGTTTGATTTGTCGCCCAGCCTTAAAGCTTTACTTCAGTGTTTTGTATATGTGCATGATCAGTTAGAGCAAAACGCAGTTATAGTGTGCATCTGTTTTCCCGTCGTTTGCATGTATAGGATGGGTAAGTGGCGTGACGTCCAAAGAAAGTGATCGATGCAAAGAAAAACGCAGAAAAAAAAATGGTGGCTTTACCCTGAAACTGGAGAGATGTATGGAGGATCGTACTTGCATGGGACGTTGGTTATAAATGAGAAGCAGACTTGGAAGAGATGGGATATGGAGGAGATATTTTTTTTTTGAGAACTCGTCCAGGGAGGAGTGCCACTAGACCAAAATGGGTTTATTCGTTAGCAAGAAGGTAATGCTAACGAAAAGGATGAATTTTTATCGATTCGGACATAAGGTCTATAATGGGGATATTGCAAGAGAGTCAGTCAGGACATGAAGTCTTGCGCCGAAAAGGGGTTTATTCATTCGCAAGAAGGGAATGCTAACGCAAATGATGGATTTTCTCCGATTCGGATGTAAGGTCCACAATGGCGATGTTGCATTTTTTGAGAGCTCGGCCAGGGTGGAGTGCCACTAGACCAAGATGGGTTTATTTGTTAGCAAGAAGGTAATGCTAACGCAAGGGATAGATTTTCGCCGATTCGGATGTAAGGTCCTGCAATGGCGATGTTGTAATTTTTTTAAGAGCTCGGCCAGGGCAGAGTGCCACTAGACCAAGATGGGTTTATTCATTAGCAAGAAGGTAATGCTAACGTAAAGGATAGATTTTCGTCGATTTAGACGTAAGGTCCTACAATGGCGATGTTGTATTTTTTGAGAGCTCGGTCAGGGCGGAGTGCCACTAGACCAAGGTGTATTCTGGTCATTCTGGGAACGCCAGTTGAGCTGTGTGGTATAGCTTCATATGCTTTCCATTAAGGGGAGAGAACTAGACAACTCCTTTATGATCTACAAGGACGTAGGCACCCCCTTCATATACTCGACGGATGACATATGGTCCGACCCAATTTTTAACCAACTTCCCTTTGGGGTTGGAGGCAATTACTTCTCTTCTTTTGACCATTACTAGGTATCCTTTCTTGAATTCTCATCCCTTGACCAGTTTGTCAAAAGCACGGGCCATGCGAGCTTGGTAGAGTTGAATATTTTGTTGCGCGCGAAGATGTTTTCCTTCGAGCTCAGTGAGCTCATCCAATCTTCTTTCTATGTTGGTCTATTTCTCGCTAGCCAAACCATGCTGGATGGTAACTCACAGTGAAGGGACTTCCAATTCAATCGGCACTACAGCCTCAAACCAATAAACGAGGGTGAATGGTGAGCAGTCGATTTGGGTTTTATATACCGTACGATAATTCCAAAGAGTTGAGCATCCTTCCTTGATCTATCTACATAGACCCAAGTTACCAGTGTAAAGGATGCTTCTCCCAAGTATTTCATGGATAAGTACTTAGACAGTGTAACTTTACCTAAGATAACTTAACTACATCATTCCTAATGAGTAGTATGTTATCTACACACAGAATAAAAATTGTGACTATACTCCCACTTATCATCTTGTACACACAAGACTCTCCTTCATTCCTAATGAAGCCATAAGATTTGATCACCATATCAAACCTCATATTTTAGCTGCGGGAACCTTTTCTTTAGTCCATGAATGGACCTTTGAAGCCAGCATACCATATTTGGGTATTCAATGGAGGTGGAATCTCTCTAACTGTAACATGTACACTTTCTCATTTAGATCACTTATGAGGAGCACCATTTCACATCCATCTGCCAAATATTATAACCATGGGATGCATCAAAGGCAAGTAAAATCTCAATGGATTTAAACATAGCAACTGGTTAGAATATTTCGTCATAGTCAACATCTTGGCTTTGACGATACTTCTTTCACCACTAAGCTTACCATGTAGGTACCAACATATCCATCTTCTCCAATTTTCTTCTCAAAAATCCACTTGCATCCGATAGGTACAATACCTTCGGGTGGATTTACCAAGTTCATAACTTGTATGGAGTACATGGAATCCATATTCGATTTTATGGCCTCTTGCCATTTTCTCGGAGTCAATAACACTTACTGTCTCCTCATAAGTCAGGGGATCACTATCCTCATTGTATAGTACCTTATTATTCAAACCAAAGATATGTCCAACATATCTTCTTAGTTTTTTAGGTACTCGACCAGACCTATGAACAGCTTGTGTGTCAACCTGAATAGATTCCTAAGTGGACATTATACTTTGTAGTTCTAGAACTCCTTCTAGATCTACTTTGCTCCCATTGTTCTCACCAACTCTTGATACTTGCAACGTTTGCAATATCTGAATCAATTTATCTTCTAAATCACCATGACCTTGTGGTAGCACAACAAATCAAAGTGACTTAGTCAAGTTGGTCCAACAATAGGTAGAAAGTATAGATTAATGTTATAGCCCGTATTGTTTTTGGATCATGCGTGTGGGGAATTTTCCCGCCATTATTAACATTATTTGATTAGATTTTAAGTTTTGGGCACTCGACGTCGCTGAATTCAAAAACCAGATTTTGACATTTGCATTTATCAGGCAGAGCTTTTGTTTTTGTTTAGATCCGTATCATTTTTTTTTCATTTCTGTGTGTTGTTGATCAGATCTTTTTTTTCTTGTCTTTCTTTTGCTGGTGAAGTGACGCATCTTTCCTTAGCGGAGGGGGCTTTGAACGGACAGCGTAGAGACGTGAAGGATCGGAACCATGAGTGTTGTTGGGTTTGATTTCGGCAATGAGAGCTGTGTTATCGCCGTGGCCCGGCAACGGGGCATAGATGTGGTCCTCAATGACGAGTCCAAGCGTGAGACACCCGCCATTGTGTGCTTCGGTGATAAGCAGCGGTTCATAGGGACGGCCGGCGCTGCGTCCTCCACGATGAACCCGAAGAACTCTATCTCCCAAGTAAAACGCCTGATCGGCCGAAAATTTTCTGACCCCGAGGTCCAGCGCGATATCCAATTCCTTCCCTTCAGCGTTACCGAGGGTCCCGATGGGTTCCCCTTGATTCACGCAAGGTATCTCGGTGAACAGAGGGCCTTTACCCCTACCCAGATTGTGGGCATGGTTCTGTCGAATCTGAGGGCAATAGCTGAGAAGAATCTCAATGCTGCGGTCGTGGATTGCTGCATCGGCATTCCAGTTTATTTCACTGATCTACAGAGAAGGGCCGTCCTGGATGCAGTTGCTATCGCAGGTTTATATCCTCTTCGTCTGATGCATGAGACTACGTCAACAGCTTTGGCGTATGGTATCTATAAGACAGATTTACCTGAAAATGACCAGCTCAATGTTGCTTTTGTCGACGTGGGCCATGCAAGCATGCAGGTCTGTATCGCGGGGTTCAAAAAGGGGCAGTTGAAAATTTTAGCGCATTCCTTCGACTGGTCTCTTGGTGGAAGAGACTTTGATGAAGTTCTGTTCCGGCACTTTGCTGAAAAGTTCAAGGAAGAGTATAAGATTGATGTCTACAAGAATGCGCGTGCCTGTATGAGAGTAGGACTGAGATTAATATGAAAAACTTGCATAGTTAATTATATTTATGCCCAAAAATAATGAGTGTGACATGACTAAATGTATAAAAATATGCACCTATTAGGGAGCAACGGGCTCGAGTCGCGTCAGCTGTAGCTGAGCAGAGGGGCCACGTCGAGACAGCAGAGTCAATTTTTTGAGGCCGAGCTGTCCAGTTGGGGGAGGCCGAGAGCAGGGTTGAGGCCTTGAGGAAGGCCTTGGAGGAGTAGTTGTTGGCCGTGGAGTGCGCCAGGGCTGAGTGGCAAGCGATTGAGAGCACGGTCGAGGATGATGCTCAGCTCTTGTCCACTCATGAGGCAGAGCTCGTGGCTCCTGACTCTCATCTGACGGCATTAGAGGGGAGTGAGCTTGGGATTTGATTGTATCTCCTTCCCTTTTTCGTTATATATACCATGGTTGTATGTTTTTTGTTACCCCAAGGGCATGTCTTGGGCTCTCTTTACAGAGTATGAATGACAAACTTTTGGGTTTCATTTGCCATTTTTTGAGTCATCCCACCTCTTTCCTCGTGGAACACTATTATGTGCATGGGCTAGCGACCACTTACTATTAGTCGTGCTTGATGCTTCTACTATGTACTGACATAGGTGAAAGGGAACTAGGTATACCCAGATTCAGGTGTAGGAGCATGGGACTGAGCATAGAATGGTGCAGACTGGATGCTGGGTACTGGAAACTGAGTGCTGGGTGCTGGGATTGGGTACTGGGTGCTAGAGGCTGAGTACTGAGAACTGGGGAAAGGGTACTAGGTGCTGGAGGCTGAGTGATGGGGACTGGGAGTTGTGAACTGGTGGTTGGGGCTAACCCCACGAGGGGCGTGGCCCTATGTTACTATGGGCCGAGATCAACCCGTAAGGATGTGACAACATGTACTGTTAGGGTTGCTGGGTGTTTCTAGAGTGTGTCGGTTGTATGCCGAGTACCAAGGCGCCAGCTGCTGGCATGTTGTTAGCCAGAAATGTTATTCATGTTGGAACTCCAGTTTTGATAATGACAATCTATGAATCATGCTTAGACTGAAATGAGTAAACACCTCAATCAATTCCCCCACCCCCCCCCCTGTCCTGCGCCCCCACCATCCCCCACCCCCCCGGGGGGGGGGGGGGGGGGCCCCCCAGAATTGAGTTGAAAGAGAAATTAGCATCGTTGGATCTATTCTAGCACTCTAGAACATTTTAAAAAGTAACTATCCTAGATTTGTAATATCACAGTCACAAAGAATGGGGGGTTAAAGATCTAGAAAAGGAGCACACATATATATATATATATACCAAGAAACAAGGATTCTTATAACAGTTCGAAGAAATCCCCTTGGAGACTTACGTCTACTCTCCCACACTTAATTGTGAAAGATTTTCACACTACATGCAACCTTGCAAAGCCACAATCACACAACACACAATAGGGTAGTAACCCGATGTGATGCTTCAAGCAAGCCTCTCCCTTGATGTAGCAGCCATGTAGAGCCCGGGAAACATGTTCCGTAGCAACCCTCCTCCCTTCTTAAGCTCCCAGTGAAGCAAGTTAAAGTAAGAGAGTGAGCTTTGGCTATGGTGTAGAAGAACCCTTAAAAGCTTAGAAGGTTTCCAATTTCAAAATCTCTTGGAAGGCTCTAGAGGTGAGATATATACACATCCCATTAATATCCATCCACGTAGGGCCTTCGTCCTTGGGAAGATCGAGTCAGGTAGGATTCTCCCACTCAGGATGACTTGGCTAGTCAAAAAATAAAAAGTAATTTTCAGTTGATCTATTTTACATTATCAGTTGACTAGACCCTTAATTTGTTGGGAATGGCAATGAACAGAATCTTCTCTTAGTCAACCTATATAAGGCATAGGTCAACCAATACCAGCTCTAGGTCATTTTCGTAGAAAACACCCTCACTGTACTTTTTGCTCGGCTGATCATCTGAGCATTAGTTAACCGGACCCGATGTCTAGTCCAGACCCTGCTCAATCATTTCGGCCTATCATCGTGCACAAGTTTTCCCTTTTTCTTCTCCGGATGCTTCTTCCAATTTCCTTTTGATTCTTCTTACATGATTTACCTTTAAACACAACTAACCTTCCAAAATTGATTAGTTTAAATAGGATCACCAAAACACAAGCTTGGAAATAATAATCTCCCTGTGTGAAAGGAAGCCTTACTCGATTGAGTAAGGGGTGGACGTAGATTACGGAATTGCAATCGAACCACCTTAAAAGCTCGTTGCCTTATTCTGTGGTTTGCTTGTTAAGTTATTCTCCTGCCAATTGTGAGCATCAATTGCTCGATCGTTTGCTAATTAGATCCGCTCATTATCTTTCCAATTCAGTCTTTGACATGTGTGTGGTTGTATCGCGCAGAATTTTTTAATCCGGTGATCTATTCAACCCCTCCCCTTCTAGCTCATCGTCCATCTGAGTTATCAGAAAATAGAAACCCCTAGAGTACTAGAGTGGAAGTGAGATAGTATTAGCATGGACTTTGTTGTGGGTTTGCCAAGGACTCAAAGTGACTTTGATGTTATTTGGGTAATTGTAGACAGATTGACTATAATGACCCAAGATCCAAGTATCGAGTCAAACCTGAGACCATTCGGATCCTACACCACCACCCACGAGCTGGAATACTCAGAAGGGTTATTTGGGGTGTTATGGGTTATGCATTGAAATTCTAAACAATTAGCAAGAAAACATGATTAATATATAATTGGCAGAAAAAAATTAACATTTTACAACAATTAACATAACTATAGAGTCCAGTCCACAACTACAGTGAACGAAAAGAGAGGTGTACTCTACTACGGGCCATACCATGGCACTGGGAAGCTGGCATACTACTGGTCCTCTAACCGGAATGCTCCACCTCTAGGAGAAGCACAAGACCTGAAAAGCAGGGAGTGAGTCTCATCTCATTGGCTCAGTAGGCGTCCCGTGGATCCCCACCACAACAAAAGCGATAAGCAATAGTAATAGTAGCAACAACAATAACATTATTAAAAATAGTAATAAAATAATGGTAGTAAATAATAGCGATCGGGGCAACGAGAACGGTGAGCTAAGGAACCACAAAGCCTCTATGCTAGCCTGATTCTAAATAAGGGAACCACGACCTCTAGTCAGGATCATCGACCCACGGTGAAACCGTAGTCCTACTACTAAGAGAAAACCTTACAATGATACGGCCGTAACAATTTGTCCCTAATGATAGAACCACTAATGAGGCCACGCGGCCACACACACACACAACCTCCACCCTCGGGATGACATCTAACCACTGGCAAACCTCAATCTCGAGCTGGGACCAATGAAAGAACCATGCCCCACATATAGGGCGACACGAGCCCATCTACCGAAAGGGCCATGACAACACTGTCGGTAACTCAACCTTCACAAGCATAGGGTCTGCTACTCAAGTATACACAACAAAGCCAGATGCATTAACTGACATCTTATATTGCATGAAGGTCTCATATGCACGCACACTACCCACACTCGGTCTCGAGAGGAGCAGAGGAGACACACACACACCGCACCCTAGGACTGGCTAGGATTCGTGCCCCTGTGCCCAATAGTATGGTCGTGTCCAGCGACCTAACACGGGGTGCATGCCACTGCACCCATCAGCAATGTACTCTTGTTCCAACCAAGGCACATACGCTCAAGCGGTCTCACCTATGCATAAGGAGCGTAGTACACACTAGGCGGTCTCACCCAGTCCAACCACGATTGGCCACTAGGATCTTTTGTGATCTCGTAGAATCCCACTGAAACTCTATCATCCATGGTCTCACGGGAATGTCAAGAAAGGTAGGCACACGCACACAAACAACCATAAACCATGGTATGATACCACGGGGTGCTAAGAAAACTTCCCACCGCCGGATGATAGAAACTAGTGGGTATTGGCCCACTAAACTCACACAAGGACTACTCACCACGGTCATAGAACTCATGCGGATATGACCTTCCACAGTCACGAGACTCTCGCGGTCTATAACCCACCACGAGCATGCAAGCCACGTGGAGACAACACTAGAAGTATATGGCCAAACCTACCGTAGGGAACCCATAAACCCTCATACTACCTGAATCCATTCCCGAGCGACTGTTGCCCTCACGAGGTCGAAATGGCCCAATTTTCATGAGTTTATGTGAATATAATATTAATTTATATACTTCGGGGTGAAAACCAGTAAACAGGACTCAAACAAGCTGAATAGCCCTCAGTTCAGTCGACCTACATCCCTGATCGGCCGACCTGCAAGGGACAAGTCAGTTGACTAGCCTTCCCGGTCGGTCGACCGGCTGGGGAGTTCGGTCGATCGGCTTAGTGGTCGATCGAAATTCCCAGGGACTACCTGATCAGTCAGGCGCTCGATTGGTCGACCGAACCCATGGAATGGTTGATTGAATCTAGCATGTCCGCGATGGGAAACCCCTCCAGGGACCCATTCCGTACCCTACTCGCTCCACAGGAGGGAAAAACAAGGTGAAGCCATTCCCCACCATCCTAACCACCGAAAAATACGTTTTAAGTTACAAATCAATGCCTGAATTGGCGGATTCGTCTCTCGCCCCGAAACATGGATTTAAACACCAACAAGAAGGAAACCCACTCTTCCTCGCCCGAATCAACTTGGAATCACGAGGAAACAATGCAAGGAGGGTAAAAATCCATCCCCTTACCTTTTCTAGAGAAATCACGTGAGCTCGGGGCCGATCCACACCCAAATCACTTCGTTTCATGGATAGTTCCTCACGAAAATGTGAAAGCCGCCCCACCACACTAATGTCTCTCGCTCTAGGCTCTAGTCCTCGCCGCTCGTCACCCGTGTCACCCTCCACCTCACCACAAGCCCTCCCCGTCAACCGCTGGAGAAGAAGAGGGAGGGAGGGAGAGACGTGAGAGTGAGAGGGAGAGAGCGATAGAGAGGGAGAAAGGGTTACGAGAGTGAGAGGGGGAGAAATAAGGGGGGGAGAGCCCCCACCCAGAAACACCACCACCTTTCCCTCTTTCCCTTTTGCTTGCTGCACCCTGCTGCTACCCAGCAGAGCCCCTGCATCCACTGTGACATCCACCATTGAAGAACGGAGCTCCAGAGGGACTATCCAACATCGCCGGAAAGCTAGTCCTGTCAGCTTTGTCCTCGAGGTGGTTTCGTCATCATCCGGCTTTGCCACTGTCTAGGAGGCTCATTCTTGCCAGGCTGCACAACTGGAACCTGCGGGGAGACCTGAGCGCCAGTACAAAGACTGCTGCGACGTCATCCCTGCTCCCCTTGGGGCGCCACTTGGCCGGAGCGTCCTTCAGCATCTTCTCCACCCAACCTCTTTGACGGGACCCCATTCGGAGCTCGGGAGTAATTGTTCGAGATTTTACCGTCGAGGTGCGCAGGTCAGTCTTAAAATAGAAAGTATTCAAGGATAATATTGCTAGACCGAATAAACTAGGCTCAAGAGTCTTCTTGCAACCACGGCATGCGAGAGAGAGTCCATTGTCTCCCATCTGACTCAACCTAACCACCTATCCAATGATTAACCATATGCTCTTAGATCATCATCATTTTTGGTAAAGGGGAACGTCAGATCCTAGAACACACGGAGAACCAGCCAGTCCTTGAGATGATATAATAACATAGAGGTAACATATAGTAATGCAATAAAGAGCAGGGACAGAGAGCCATACCTGACTTACCTACGTAAGCAAAATGACATTTTTAGATTTTTCATTTTTAGATTTTCATGGATTTTCAAAATAAGACAACCATAATGATATACAAAACAAACCATAAAGATGAACAAAATATAACACATCATAAGCAAACAAACCACAAGCATGGCGGGATGGTGGGACAAGAAATATAATGGATAGTAAACATAGTGGGACGACGCATGAAACCACTCATGGGCAAAAGCACACACCCAACAATGCATAAAGGCCATTCATAAAAATCGCGATCAAAGGAGACCCACGATCATCAGGTAGCGATTTTTGACTGACCGTATCCTGATCGTCGATTTCAAAAATTGAGACAACACTCTTTCTCGCACTCTCTCGTTCATTCGCCCCCTCACACTAGCTTGTTCTCACCTTCTCCCGCGTTCTCTCTCTCACTCTCTCCCAATCTTGAATCTCTCCCTCTCATTCTTTCCCTCTCGCTTGGAATGGGGAGGAAGACACTGGTCCACTGATTGTTGAGGAGGATAGAAGAAGAGGTGGATGTGCCACCGCCCACAGACCAGCCAGAAGAAGAAGCGCGACTGACGTCACCAGCATCCAAGGAGGAAGGCGATCCTTCCACCACACCTACAGCATCGGGGGAGGTAGCTGACAATGATGACAGTGAGGAAGAAGAAGGAGAGGCCGAGGAAGAAGGCGCACAAGCTCCACCACCAGAGGTAAGCCCAAAACCATTAACACCATTTTTTTTTAATTTAATCTGCACGAACGGTTAGATGAGAGTGTAAACGGGGTGCATGTACCCTAGCTAACCACGTCTTTTTATATACCTACTGAATGAGAGACTTAGGCATGTATTGTAGATAAATGAGTCAGACAATTAAACGCATACTTTCCCTTAAGCACTCCTAAGCATTCATCTAATCGACGAGTAGGATAGAATTGTAATCACACGGAAGCAAACTCAATCACACAGGAGACAGTAGATTTTTTGGTGGTTCGATCTCAAGCTTGAGATCTATGTCCACCCCTTACTCAATCGAGTAAGGCTTCCGCTGCCTAACAGCTTGGAAATAGCTGATCCATAGCTTTGGGGATAAAATCCCTACAAACTGCTGAGCTTCACAGCTTTGCTGTCTGAGGTTCAAACCTCGCCTGCTGAGCACCACAGGTTGCTCGGCTGATTCACATCTTACAGAGAGTTTAAAAGAAAACTAAGAAAATGAGAGAAAAAATATAACAGAGATGAAAATGTAGCTCCAATGGAGTAGTCTGACTCTGGATCTGATCCAGAAGCCAGTACAGAGTCGAATCACTCAATCCTCACTTCACTCTCAGACCTACTCAACGACGTTCTGTTTTTCTTCCTCACTCCTTCAAACTCTTTTCGCTCTCTTGCTCTCTTTTCTCCTCTTCTGCTTACCTACTCTCTAATCTTCTTCTTCTCTTCTGATTCTTCTTCGTTGTACTTCCTCCTTCAAACTCTTTTTGCTCTCTTGCTCTCTTTTCTCCTCTTCTGCTAACCTGCTCTCTGATCTTCTTTTGCTCTTCTAATTCTTCTTCGTTGTACTTCTCTTATTCTTCTAGCATGAGAGAGCCTTTTATAGAGAGCAAATCGTGGGGTCCACGAGGTCACGACTTAGGCGTGTGGAGAGCGCGTTCCAGCACATTTCTAGAGTCCATGTGTCACGATCAGACAGTGCAATGATCCACGTGGCAAGATTTCAGAACATCCTCCTACCTTGGATCACCTGCCCCTTATTAGCTTTTCTTAAGTTCCACGAGCGGGCAGCCTTTCATGTAGTCCATGTGTTCGAGCGAGAATCTGGGTTATTAAAATAGAAAGATTATTAGTCATAACACAAATGATAAGCTTAACCCAATCTTAATCCCTCCCTGGACTTAGGAGGCAGATGGACGTGGGAAGCAGTTCTCCTTGGTTGGTTCTAGCTCCAGGAAGTAGCAGCACTTCGACGCGAACTCCAGAAATCTCCTCTCTCAAGCCATGAAGCTAAGGGTTCTATTTATAGGCCCTCAAGTCCCTAGACGAGTTGGAGAGAATCCAGCTAGGAAGTAGGATGTTTCTTAGCAAACTCTCGAAGATAATACTCCCAAGAGTCTATAGAAATAAACAGAAGGTTCTAAGGATGAGATTTGAGGGAGAAATCACAAAATCAAACTCTCAATCTGGCCACGACGTAGCAGAGAAAGAGCAGTTTTGCTAGAACTCTCTATCTGAAGTAACGGCCTTACGATAAACCGCCACAGGAATGTGATGCCCCAGGAATGGACTGTCAGGCTGTGTTATCCACTAAAAGATTAGGCCAACGGGTGAAGAAGTCGTGAATAGGACTCTGCAAGGGTGTGACGGCGAAATGGTTACGTGCCAGAAGACTCTAACGGCCGCACGATAAACTGCCAGACTTCAACGGATAGAAAGAGATAAGCTTGAACAAAGCTGTTGCGTCTTAGAACTCTTGCGTAATATAACGATCAATGGTAGGACCATTAGACTTCTATGACACGTCATGAATGGGCCACCAGAGACGCAAAGACAGAAGATAAGATGGAAGAAACCCAATAGTACTCCTCTATACCTGACGGTCCATATTTAATCCACCATATGAAATTAACGGTCCAATGATGAACTGCCAGAGCTACCGTCTCATCAAAAGGATAAGACGATGAGAAATACGATGGCATAGGACTCTGCCATAATGAAACGGTCTAAAAAGAGGAGCTCCACACATTATTAAAGGCACCAAGGAAAGACCGCCAGAGACAATGAGGTGGTAAATAGAACAAAGGTTTACCAAGCTTCATCCGGCGGGCAAAAGGTTAGGAACAAGACCCAACCAAGGAGAAATGACCCAAGAAATAAGCTTCAAGATGGCTTAGTAAAAGTGAATAACTCGGAGCATCATAAAGATAAATAAGGAGATGACCCAACTTATTGGTCATAAAACGGGTGTCAACCCGCACGGCGGGCCTTATGTTGGAGATAGGAGCTCATGGGAGCTGGGGGGGAGGCATTTTGTAGACGTGGGTCATGCCTCGGGCTATGTGCTACATTGCACGGTGGGTTGGCAGGGTAGCCTCGGGTCGACCCGACTGCTAAAGTTAAGTGGCTTGTTACCACTTGTCTGAGTGTCGGGGTTGGGCCCTAATTGCTGGGGGGTCATTGTAGGACCCAATTGAGGGACTGGAACCATGGGGTAGCCCGTGGTTTGGTGTAGATGGGCTGGAATGTATGCACCTACAAGGTGTTTGACAGAATGCCGAACGTACCCGTGCAAGCCGTATGCGCATGCGATAGGCCTCCAAAGCCTGCGGTTGACTGTGTTAGGTCTCCCTTTGACCTTGGGGGGTTGTCAGGAGTATTTCAGGGTGGGCCCGTGGCCCTTTTCACTAGGTGCCACGTGGCGTGGCTTAGTGTCGGGGCGCCCCCAGGTTGGCCCGGGGGTGATGTAGGATACGGGCAAAGCCCGTATATGAGTGGTCGGAGTTGAGTCCGGGCAGTTGCTTGTGTCGTCGTGTATAACGACAAACTAGTCAGGGCCCCGGTAGGGTCCTGCGGGGTTGTAGAAGGGGCTAAGTTGCCCACATGTGGAAGGTGTTTGGGGAAATACCTGAACCCTTATTTCTTATCCTTTTACTGGGAAATAGTCTGGGTACAACAAATGTCCCCCACGGGGCGTGCGTCGGAGGCGGAGACGAGGGCGTACAGCCTGTGAGACCTTTGTTCTGGGCTGTTGTAGTTGTAATTCGACACTTCATATGCCTTTACTTTGCTATATTGTACATGTTAATTTGCTGGTGTTCTGACCCTTTTTTGTGTACCCTATCTTGAAGCTATGGCACGCTTTGGCAGAGATGGGCGAGTCTCGAGGCGCGTGGCTCGAGAGGAGGATCACTGGGTGCGGTAGATTGATCGACAGATGCCCCCTCTAGGCATAACAGTGATCACTGTGGCTTGTGTAGAGCAGCTGGACCGGGGCCATGCGGCAGTGGCTGAGGGTCCGATTGGTGAGAGAGCAGCTAGAGCAGGGGCCGTGGATGTGGGTTTTCTTTTGTTGGTTACACGTTGTTTTGTAGGTCAGTAGTCATCTCGCACGAGGCCCACTCTTTCTGGCCGGCCGGAAAGAGTGGAGGTTGAAGTCCTACAGTTTGGAAGGAGGTGGAGTGGAGCGGTCGATCGTCGTCCATCCAAGACGTTAAGTGGCTATCGCGTGGCTGTTCATCTTCGTCCTATGGCCATCCCAGAACCGTCCCACCACCAGCATTCTTCGTCCTGAGTTTCATTCCAGCACTGGTAGGCAGCCTATAGAGAGCTGCACTTCTTCCAGGCAGTCCTTCATCGGCCACTCATCCTCCCAGTGATAGGCAAAGGCGAGTGTCTCTCCCCCTTTCTCAAGGCACAGCGTGTCCATCGTATCCGGGGTCTTGGGTGGCGATCACACAGGTTCTGTCTTCACTCCCTCCCCTTTGGCTTTCATTGATTTTTTTTGTGCTTCCCTAGTTGAGAGGAGTAAAAATGTGATTTCATTCTACTGTCGGCACTTTAGGGAAAAGTCATTTTTCTGATCAACAAACTTTCTAGCGATCACGGTGGGACACCTAGCGCCCATCGTGTTGGTGTTTGCTAACCCCCCTATTTTTGCATTTGCTAGTCTCTTTTTTTTTGTCAAGTTGTCACAGGTGGCTGGCTGGTGTTTCATGTTTCTGTTCCCTGGAGGTTGTGCCGTCGTGTAAGGGCCGCCTGACAGTTTGTGCAGACTGAGGTCGACCGCCCGTCATCATCCCCAGCCACATTCGCTCTGCGACCCTACTGCCTCCTGCGGCCAACCAGCACCCGCTCTTCCATTCTGCAGCCACTAGTCGGCCGCTTGTCTTCCTGGCATAGGTACGTGCCCCTATTTGCATTGTTCTATCTGCAGTTGTGTCAGGATCGCTCCAGGTCTTGCCCGGCTTGTAACAGGTTGCCACCTAGGTACGTTCACCAGTGGCTTAGTTTTTTGTTTAATATTGCCAGCTTGTTTCACCTTTGTTCTGCATTTGTTGTCGCCCCTTACTGTTGGACGGTTCACCATGAATTGCCTATCCCCCCGGGACGATCTTCAAAAGACCGCATATCTGTGCTACAGATGTGATGAAATGATGGATGAGGTGGATGTTAGTAGGATTCGTGGGTGGATACTAGGCTAACGTGGCTTGATTGTTTATCGCCTATGACTTCCGTGGAAGTCTATTTCTCTACGTGGGTTCAGTGGCTTGTCACCTGTAGTGTTGACAGCCCTGTGTAATAATCCACATTGTGCTCCGTGTTTTTAGGTGGAGTAGTTGATCCTACTCTTTACTTGTCGTATCCGATTATCTGGATTTGTGGATTGTTCGATCTTATTGCTCAACGGCCGTCTTTTATGCTATTTGTGTTGTGAAGGAATTTCTTGGTGATATTCCTGTTGACATTTCCCTTTTGGGTCGGGATTTTTTGGTATTCGATTCTTCTGTCAATTGCTCAGGTTACTGTTGACCATTCGAGTTGTGGTGATGGCCGTACTAATTGTTACAATACGTTGGTCGTCCCAGCTTAAACCCGGTCAGCCCCTGATGTGTTTCGCTTTTGTTGAAGTCGAAGTGTTCGATTGGACCAATTTGACTGAGAAGCTATTCGAGCGAACTAGGCTCTTCCCTTCTTGGTGAGCTTCTATTGCTAAGCTCGATGCTTCCCATGTTGTTCAGTGGATCTCTTTGTGAGATTGGCCTTGGAATTGCCATCTCAGTACCGCCTTGCCCTATGACTGCTTAGGTGTGAACAATTCAATTTGAGTCTAATCATCTCCTTGTCCTACGGTTGCATGACTTTTGACCTAATTCTTTTGTCGAGAGCTATTGCGTACCATATTTTCGTCATGTCATGTCCAACGATCGATGTGATGTGAGGCTCATTTGTCATTTACAGGACATAAAGGTAGACTAAGATTAGCACTTTCTCTTGGGCTTTGCGCTAAAGTTGGTACTCTTCTCTGTTGCACTTAGACTTTTTCTGTTCGGTTGTTCGCTAGATCAGTGCTCGAGGCATGTTACATTGCGATTTTCTAGGATTGCGATGACACCTAGTGTGTACTGAGATGTGAAGGCCGAGGATCTTTCTGATATCCTTGTGCATTGTAGAGTGCGCAACAGAAGTGCATGGGTTAATGACCCACTGGCCGAGGATTTCTTTTCCCGGTCGATGGGTTGCTGGAATTGGTCGACCAATTGGTCGACCGATTCTGGCAGAGCCAAAACTGGCACTGCTGTAGGGTTCGGTCAAGCGAACCTCTTGTTTCTGTCGACTGACCCAGCATGTGGTCGACGCACTGAGAGAAGTGTGTCGACCCACTGCAGGGGCTTTTGCCCCTGGGGATTTCGGTGGGACTGACCAGCATTGGCTGGTCGACCGAACTCCCCTGGGGTTGGTTTCTCAAGCCCGTTTCGACCTTGATTGTGTAGTTTTTTACCCCGAACTTGGAAATGGGTATTTTATCCATCGAAACCCATGAGAATTGGGCCATTTAGGCCTCATGAGGGCATCAGCCGCCCGAGGATTAATTCTCATGGTTCGTGGATTCATGGGTTCTTCATAATGTGTTTTAACCATGTGTTTGTAGCATGGTCCTTGCATGGCTTGAGTGCCCATGGCGAGCCCTTCACTGTGTGAGTTTGATGACCAGGGATGGGCATATCCACGTGAGTTCTATGACCGTGGTTGGGTGGTTTCCGTGTGAGTTAGCGGGCCAGTGTCCACTAGTGCTGCTATGTGGTTCGAGGGTGATTCCTCAACACCCGTTAGTGCCGTTTTGTGACTCACGATGGTCCGCATGTGTGAACACGCCCTTATCAAGGTTTTTGTAAGACTGTGACTGACCATGCTTTGAGGTTGCCATCTGCAGAGTTGCAGATGTGAGTGCTCAGTGGGACTCCACATGACCGTGGAGCAACCCAGTGGCCGATCGTGTGGATCAGACGAGACCGCCCAGTGTGTGTGACGCTCCCTGTTCTGAGGCGAGACCGCCTGAGCATCTATACCTTGGTTGGGATAAGCTGTGTGTTAGCGACAAGGAAGTATTCCTTCGAAGCAAGTTGTGAGGCTCAACAGAGCAAGCTGTGAGGCTCAGTGGTCTGGGATCAATTCCCCAAAGCTATGGATCAGCGGTGTGTAGGGATTCTATCCCTAAAGCTGTGGATCAACAAACTCAAGCTGTGTGGCAGCAGTAAGCCTTACTCATTTGAGTAAGGGGTGGATGTAGATCTCTGGATAGAGATCGAACTGAGCGTAATTTCTCGCTCACCTGTTCCCTGATGATGACATGTCGCTCGGGGTTACAGCACCTTCGGCGCTGTTGGATAGGGTGGCATCTCGGATCCAACTTAAGGTGGTGCGTGATGATTTCTGGTGGGATTCCGGAGAGCTCATTCTCGGACCAAGCGAACATGTCTTGATTGACTGTGAAGAAATTTGTGTAGGCTTCCTTATCTTGTTCGAACAGGGTGGCCCCGATCCTTAGCTTTCTACTTGGGTCTTCTCCCACTTGGATGAGGTACAAGTCTTTCGCTAGGGTGCTCGCACTTGGACCTAGATCTTCCATCCTTGCCTTCTTCTCGGGCGGCGTTTCCTCGGGCTGTCAATCGCGCGTCGAAATAAGGTAACACCTTCTGGACTCCCTTTGATCTCCTTGGACTTCCCCCACTCCACGAGACGTGGGGAACTTGAGCTTTTGGTGATATAAGGAGGGGAGTCCTCAAAGGGTGCCGATGATTCATCGCCCTATGATGGCGTTGTATCAGGTCATCTTGCAGACAACAGTGAAATCCACCAAGAATGTTATGTCTCTAGGTGCGGTCCCGAACGTGATCAGCAGAGATATGCGTCCTTCCGGATGGACCGTTGTGCCGGAGAAATCATCCAACGGTGTGTGTAGTGGTGTGATTCGTGATAAGTCTACACCCATGAGCACAAGACAGTCGTACAAAATAACATCAGGACCGCTTCCATTATCAACTAAAATACGGCATACGGTACATTGATTGATGGTGGCTGAGACCACCAATGCATCGGAATGGGGAGTGGTTACACCATTTAAGTCGTCGTCAGAGAAGACGATGGGGTCTTTTAGGTGTTCCCGGGCAGCAGCCTCCCGTTGGGCGCTGTCTTCTTGCTCCACGGTGTTGATAGCCGATGCGTACCGTCATCGCCTGCTCGCACTATCTCCGCCCGAGGCTGGCCCTCCGGAGATCATCATGATCTCCTTCCCATTGGGTCGGTTGTCGAGGGGCGGAGGGGTCCGTTGTTGCTTCTCTGCGGCCTTAGCGATGAACTTATCAAGGAGTCCTCGATGGACGAAGTCCTTGATATTAATTTGGGCATATTAACAATTTTGAAGATTTGAGGGGCTAAACTATAATTTTAGTTTTAAAAATAAAAAAAATATAAAAATCACATTTTTAACCCACGCACGCCGCCCTCTCTCTCTCTCCCTCGTTTTTCTCCCTCTCTCACCCATTCTCTCTCCTTTGTCCCTCTTTCGTCCATTCTGGGCTGTGCCGACCCCGGATCGAGGCGCAGGAGGTACCGTTGGAACCGGCTCGTCATGAGGATCGCGCCAGTGCCATTCATTCCGCGGTTCGTGGATCGTAGGAACGGGTCAGGTCGTGAGGTGTCCCAGTGCTTCGTCACCTGCATGCGCTCTTATCGAGGTTTTCACCGCGATCGAGATAGGGGGATGGACTCCTTACTTCACTAGGAATATTTTGGTACCACATGCATGCCCATCCATATGCATTTGCATCGTTTTCTGTGCAAGGTCTATTTTAGAGATATTTAGGTTAAAAATACTTTAAAAATTATTTAGGAGTGGTATATTTGCATTTTGATGCATGCCGTAGTTATAGAAATTTCATTATTCAACTTCTTCTACCCATTTCTTTTTGTTTCGTGCCGATCCGGCTTGACCGGAGGGGAGTTCGATCCGAACTCGTCCCTCTCGTTTCCCAGTCGGTATAACACGCTTGTGAGAGGCCGTTATATACTTAACAGACCCTAGGGGGTGCGTTATGCATTGCATGGCGGACCACTCATGGGCCGTTATGTGATCGAGATTTTCAGTAGGTCTGCAGGTTGTGGGGCATGATGGACTAGTCCCAGTCCGCCATGTTTTGTATGACGCCCCTATCGTGGTGCGTTATGTGAAGTGGTTTCCTGTAGAGTTTTTCTGAGTTTTTAACGTTCGGGTTACTTTAACGGATCACTCCTGGTGCGTTATGGTCTCATGACACACTCGTCCTGGTGCGTCATGGTCTGTGTAATTTTAGAAGATTCTCTGGAAAGTATAACGCGCAGGCTGAGGCGCGTCGTATATTGCATGACGCCCCATCTGTAGCAACCCTGAATTTTTTTTAAAAAAAATCTTAATAAAATATTAAATAGTGACTTATTGAGCCCTCTACCAGCAAGGGACCAGCCCTCACATCCTCCACTCGGCATCGCCGAGTCACCCCGAGTTTTGGGTTGAGTGTCGGGTGAGTTGGCCGCCAATATCGGCCCGTTCGAGTTGCAAATTGTGCTTGTTTGCTTAAGTCCAAGGTCGTGTCACATCACCTAGGCTAGTCAAAGAGAAAACAATACAAGCCTACGTCGACGCAACCCAAGTGCTAGGTCGACTCACCCTGTCACAAACAGAAAATCAAATGTGAACAAAAATTTGAATGAGAACAAAACACACTGGTAATATTTTCATCATCCCCAAAGCTCTTTCAATGCATATTGGAGAGGGGTAAATCCACAGCCCAAATATACGCGTGGATCAGGATGGCCAAACTAGGTCCAGACTGGCCCAACCAGGCCCATTTTGACCCAACTCAGCCATGCTCCCCCAAGTGATAGCCCCACGAACGGGCCCACTTATTTCGAAGCCCAAACACGCTTAGACCAAATCTTCCTAGGCGGCCTCTCAGCCTGAAAGTCCGAGTAACGGTCACTCGGAAGAGCCTAATCGGCGTCCCAGCATTACTGTCACAGCGTTTCCCTCCACGCTCGGGAGAAGCCAAGCGCCTCACCTGGGAATATCCTTCGCTCGGACCCCCAACGGATAGGGCATTTCACCTGGTGAGAATCTCACTATCGCTCAGAGAAGGGGAACTCGAAGGGACAGGGAAGAAGAAAGAGTCCTCCTCTGAGACATAACGCCCCCCAGTCCCTCCAGGTGCCCTGTCTCCAACCACGAGGGTTAGCAGCTATATAAACTCCAAGAAAACCCTCTGGAAAGGTAAGGTGATCCCGAGCACTCAACACCACACCCTTTGGTGGAGAGTGATCTCGCGCCCCCTACTCTTTCTCCTACTCCCATTCCACCTATGCTCTGCCAGTTCGCTGACTTAAGCATCGGAGAGTTTTTCCTGGGATTTCAACCCTGGGCTCCTCTGATCCGTCTCCTGCCTTGTAGATCTCTCATTCATGGTGACGACAACCAGATCTGATGGCTCGAGACCCTGCGCAAGATCACCCCTCTTCATCTGGCACCGTCTGTGGGAAACGTACAAAGAACCAGCATGGTGAGAAGAAGTTTCAATAGGAGAAATGTCGGCGACAAAGGAAAGGCACCGGCAACCATGGAAGGGGAGCATGAGCCCACCCACTCCTCCACAGGCCCTCTCTCCAACTGACAAGCTAACACCTTACCTCCTCCGGTCGTGGAGGGACAACCCACCCTTGAGGCCCCCGATACTCTCCAAACCCTCAATGCCAAATTGGATATCCTCGTCGACCTAATGAGGACCCAAGTGGCCAGGGATGAGAGGTCGCGGCTACCTCGGGTGAGTCCCCCCCGCACGGAAGCTTCTCAGAAATAGCTGGAGGCCGCTTCACCCTCCAAGGCGGGTGACTTATTCGTAACGGGCCAGGTGGGCCCTCACAAGCTCCACCTCTAGAGCAGGAAGCCTCCTCTAGTCTGAGAGAGAAGAAACCTGGGCTGCCTCAGCAACCCTCAGAAGCAGACATTCCTGCTGAAGAGTGGCAGGGCAACTACCAGGGATGAACTCATAGCCTACCGGCTACATGTCAGTTGGAGTTGTCCCTCCGCTTGTGAGACTTCGAACGACATTTTGCCGAACAAGAGCGTGCCCTCCGTGCCCTATAAAAAGGCTCCACTCTGGAGGATGAGGAGCAATCCCCATTCTTTGACCAAATCTTGAAGGCTAAAATCTCCCCGAGAGTCTCCCTCCCAGCCTTCAAGTCCGATGACGGCCAGGGTGACCCGACTGACCATTTTGAAAGCTTCAACGCTCTGATGACTTTGCACGGAGCATCTAATGCTGTCAAGTGTCACACATTCGTAACCACCCTGATTCAGGGAGCCCAAGCGTGGTTCCGAGCACTCGCTCCTGGCAGCGTCCACAACTTTCGACAGTTTGGGAGACTGTTCAAGGAGAGCTTCTCCGGTAGCGGACCTCCAAGGTCGATAGCGGGGCTATTAGCACTGAAGCAGGCACAGGGGGAAAAGCTATGTGCTTACATTAACCGACCTAGACGTCGCCTCAGCCATCACTGCACTGATTGGAGGCACCCAAGATGAGAACCTCCAGTGAGAATTAGTTCTCCACCCTCCCTCCTCTCTCGCCGATCTGGTGACCTTGGCCCTATGTCATGTAGAGTGCGAGGAGGTCCTCCATGCTTGCCAAGACTCTGCAAGCTCAGGACGAGAAGGAGACAAAGAGTGACTGTCCGAGCAAGCCTCGAGCCAAGGAAAAAGAAGGAACTGAGATGGGGACCATAAAGAACCTTCACGGAAGTTTGAGCAGTATATTCCCCTATCCGCACCTGTCTACAAGATTTACCAAGAAATTAAAGACTCGGGCATCCTTCGCCAACCCGAGCCTATGAAGGCTGACCCTTGACGCTGAAGCCGCTGCAAACATTGCCAATTTCACAATGACCACAGCCACCACACTAGGGATTGCCAACACCTCAACGATGAGATCGATGGTCTTATCTGCCAAGGCCACCTTTCCTAATATGTGGTCGAGTAGTAAGAAGATCGCAGAGTCCCTCTAGAAAAAATCGACAACCGCCCCCATGGGGTTCACATCAATGTCATCTCAGGAGGATCCGCCTCAGGAGGGGATAGCAGTCGAGGAAGAAAGTGTCACGTCGAACGAGCCTCTCGAGCACCGACGAGCAATCAACATGCCCTAGTCTTCACCGACCAAGACCTGGAAGAGGTAGTCATCCCGCATGATGATGCCCTTGTAATTGTGGCAACTATAAACCATTGTAACGTAGACAGGATACTAGTGGACAACAGGAGCGCCCCAGATGGTTTGGCGTATGAATGCTTCTTGAAAATGGGTGAAAACCCATCCGAACTTCGACCGATTTAAACCCCCCTCTGCGAGTTCAACGGCCAGGCAACTTATCCCGAGGGAGCCCTGAGCCTGTCGGTTACTCTTGGTACCCCACCCAAAATCGTCACATTTCTGGCAAACTTTGTGGTGATAAAACGAATGTCAGCCTACAATGCTATCTTTGGCCGAGGTAATATTGGCCAGATAAAGGCAGTACCCTCAACCTATCATCAAAAGATGAAGTTTCCCACTAAACATAGTATCAGGGAAGTCCGAGGTAACCAGGCAGCAGCCAAAAGGTGATACCTAATCTCGGTCGAAGACGTAAGGCCGGAAAGGGATCACTACAAGAAAAATGGAACCATTAAAACCCATAAACACTTTTTGAATTGCCATATCACTCTAAAGAAACATGGTAGAATGGCCCTCATGGTATGCTATCTAGCTTCCGTGGGAATATATCTTGAGCACATGGAATGGGCAACCATACCATTGCCATAACTTAAGGATTTAGTGCCTTTACATAGACACAAATCCCTTCTACCTTATTATGTCTACAGAACAAGCAACCATATACATATGGGCGCTTATTCTAGCAATCATGGCACCCACTAGGGAGCCAATTTCACCTAATTTTCAATACGTATCGTGATTGAGCAGTTTTAATCATAGTATGTCCCTATGTAAAAGTTCTATCCTTGAGTACTAATTCCACAAGATCTATCTTAAGTTCTTACAAAGTTCATTCTTTTGGAATTATACATTGGCTATAACTATAGTGGATGTCGAAAATATACATGACTCAATGCTTGCGCATATAGGGCCCGATTTGGTCCCAAGAGGAGCACCCAGATGTACTTGTGCCCATGGGAGCTATTATTGATCACGGTGTGACATTGCACCAAAGTGCATGACTTGCTTGATTGACATTCCACGAATTATGCTTGACTTGATTTGACATGACATGACTTGTGTGCCCCAGAACGGGTATTTACTTGCTTGATAACGTGATAGCCAATTCACATGACATGACTTGATATATTTACATGCTCGACCATCTTGATACACTTACATGAAATCTTGAAGTCTTGCTAGTTCATTCTATTATCTCTTGCAATACTCTCTCTCTATTGTCGTTTCACGCGAACATGCTTAGCTATACTTGTATCAATGCAACATGTAATTTACTTAAAGCAAGCCAGCACTTGAGATATAATTCCTACTGAGCGTTCGCTCACCTAGTGTTTTCCCCAATTTTTCAGGTAATTCCGATGACGAAGTTCATTCGGATGGGGATGGACATGAATGAAGAGCTTAGAGCCGTTCCAACCATCAATGCTGTTACCTAGTCTTGTCTTTTCTACTTTATTGAGTCATCCATTGTAATTTTCTTTTATTGAGTCCTAGTTCTCTCTTTAAGAGTTTGTAATAGAAGTACTTTGAAGATTGTGTATGTTTGCGGGATAGGTCCAAGGGTAGATTGCGTCATACCGACCACCCCCATAGTTGGTGTCACATCAAAACAAGAGCACTTTTGATTCAAGGGTGTCATTTATATTTTTGAGATTTTGAGCTTGCATTTCAAACAAACTACATTTTTCACAGGAATTAGGTGAATATATGATTTCATGAATTTTCTTCCTTAGAGTTCAATTCTCATTTCTGACTCGTTTGTATTTCTCATCTAATTCCTCATAAGCTAATTCCCATTGTTCATTTGTAATGAATTCTGAGTCAGAAATTACATGTTCTTGATCACTCTTTTTCACTAGACAAATTCTTGACCAAATCTTCAATGTTTTCCTCTTCCTCAGACGTTGTCCTCGTCCTCATCACTCTAGGTGACTTTCATTGCCTTTGGCTTCTTGCCCTTGATCATCTTGCCTTTCTTTTTCTGTAGCTCGGGGCACTCACTCCTCATGTGTCTAATTTTCTTGCATTCGTAACACATAACTTTAGCCGCTTTGAATGGTTCATTCCTTTGCTTCGGTTGCCTCTTTCCTTTATTGAACGTTCTACCAAATCTTCTCCTTTGGCGCAAAAATTGTCTAACCTTCCTTGTTAGCATGGTGACTTCCGCATCATCTGTGGTTCCCATGGAATCCTCTTGACTTGAGATAGACTTCGAGTTTGCTTTCAATGCGATTGACTTCTTCTTCTTGGTGTCCTCTTCTGTTCTCTTGATGCTGATCTCATAGGCCATTAAAGACCGTATGAGAGCATCCACAGTGAGGGTGGAAAGATCCTTCGAGTCCTCTATCACCATTGCCTTCGTATGCCAGCTTGGTGATAAAGACCCCAACACCTTCCTGACCAAATCAGTGTCTTTGAATTCCCTTCCGAGTGATTTCAAACCATTGGTGATCTCCATGAGACGTGCGAACATCTCGGAGATGTTCGCTTCCTCTTTCATATGGAATAGCTCATAATCTCAAATAAGCATATTTGCCTTCGTCTCCTTGACCTTTGTAGTACCTTCATTGATTAGCTTCAGTTTATCCCACATTTCTTTCACGCTGCTGCACATAGAAATACAAATGACATGAATTAAGATGGAAAAATACACACTTATCAGTAGCACCTGAATCGAATAGAACACGGGCTGAACGACCAAAAATCGAAACTGTACCTTCTATGAGGTTAGACGCAATGGCTTCTGCACGAGTGATATGAGTAATTCGGCTCCTCGGCTTCCTGCTAGAGGCTGTAGAAGATTGCTGGGAAGAAGGTGAAACTTGCAAATACGACGGCTGAGGCAGAGGTGGTGTAGGAAGACGAAATTGAGACTGTTGCAGCTGGGTAACCTGCGAGAACTGCGTCGAATCGGACTTCATCAGGCAATGTCGAACAACGTGACCCGACTGATCACAGCGATAACAGGCCATCGGTAAGGAACATGGTACACCGGGATGACTGCCACCACACCTCGGACATGATCTCAGCTGACTCACAGGAAACTCTCGGTGCTGCTGAAAAGGAGAAACATACTACTGGACAGAATCATAAGACGCCGATTACTGTTGCACAAAACCCGAAGACACTTGACAGTTAAATCACTTCTTAGACTTTCTAAACATCCACCTCGAAGGGCCACTAGAAGTAGGTGCGACAGACGGAACTCTAGGTGCTGACAGCTGAAAAGACTGCTGAAACAGCACAACCGACTGAGCAACAGTGGACTAAGAGAACCCTACAGACCTCGCCAAATCGAGCTCAACCGCAGCTGCTGCCTGATATGCATCATCCATGACATTCATACGGGTAGCAAGTAGCGGCACTCTCAATTCGACTCTTAAACCACGGAGAAATTGTTCGGTCCTTAAGGCTTCATCAGTGATAATATGCGGCGCATACTGACCCAACTCGATGAACTTGTTCTGATACTGTAGCATACTCATCTCACCTTGAACCAAATCTAGGAATTTGTGCATCTTATCCATACGAAGACAGGCCGGACTATAAGTGCGCATAAAAAAGTCATGAACTCTGCCCAGGTGATCTGACGAAGTGGTCGGGAACGAAAAGCAACTTCCCACTCCGAAATCCACCACATCAATGCTGCACCCTGAAGTTGAAAAGTAGCAAGCATGACCTTCTCGTCCTCCGCACATTCATCTCGATTTACGTGCCTATCTAGTCTGAGGGCTTTGTTATTCCCTCATGTTCTGTGGTTCGTGTTATGCAGAATCGAGAGTCCTACGTGTAGCTTAAAAGCTGAGGATTTGTGTTTTATCGTAGTTTTTGGCTTAGAGACTAGGCTGATTAACAACATGTTGTCGTGATGTGCGACGATCTTGACCCGAGTCGCGTGACTCTAGGATCGTTGTGTGTAGTTCTAGTTGACTATCCTGAGTCTGGCAATAGTTCTGTGCACTGCTTTGTGCTTCATGGTACATGCGACAAGTGAGTGCTTACCCTGTCTGTACTTCGACATTTCTACATTGAGTCCCTGTGTCTAGTGAGCCTCCACTAGTCGTAGCCTGACGACACTTCAGCGTGTCAGCCTAGCCGGGAGTGGTGGCGGGACGAGTTCCCGAGAAATGATTTTTAGGTTTGTTTCCGTGGGCCCCCTTGCTTTGCAGTAGCATCCTACTGGGGGGAAAAACTAGCTAGCGGCCTGGCTCAAGGCATTGGACTTGTGTGTGCACACGTGGTTAGGGGCGTTTGGACGAGCGCCGACAGGCGTGACCCTGACTGGTCACTCGTTACTGTTGTTCCTTGTACTTGGTACAATGTCTTAGTCACCGTGTTCGAGACAAGTGTGAGACACTTGAGGCGCAGTGTAAGACGTCAGTGGACGCATCTGGCTTTGCTTCTAGTGAAGAGGTGCTTCCGTCACATGACACGTGACTTGTGATTTTGTGATCGGTTCTCCATCAAGGTTGACGTGGTGCTTCGGGTGGGATGTCTCTGGCTTCTCCGTGGCTTGTGTAGCAGATATGACGGTGAGGTCGCGTGTGCGTCGATGTTTTGGGTAGTGTTTCCCACACCCGTCGTGATGTGGAGCCTACACGTCTGTTATAGCATGACGTGTTCTGGCAATGTAATCGGAGTTTCCTTGTGTCGATTTGGTGATTCCTGACTGTGTGTCTGAGAATCTATGTTCTTTCTGATTAGGAGTAGTTTAGAGGGTCAAGGTCTTATCGGCTACCGTGGTTTGTTCTGTATGGCTTTTCCTCTTTACTTTTGCTGTTGTTAAACCTCCAACCCCAAGCTGGGTCACAGAACTCACAGTTCATAGGCCATACACATGGCCCATATGAAAATCAGTTTCCAAAAAAGCCAACATCGTGCGAGAAGGGCGCTCTGCACTCATTCCAGTACATGGTAACTCAATTAAGTGAAACGCGAAAGCTCGGAACACTAAAGAGTCACCCGAACCATAAAAACCTAGAAGCACGCTAATCGAGATGATGTGACACCTCCAGACATCTAAAAATATGTTCGCGATCCCCACAGGGTGTCCAGGACAACCACAGGGCCATAGGTCTACCATCGGATCTCAATTAGGTCGACCGGGGGCTGAATCGGGCCAAGATAAAGGATTTCGATCGTCCAATCCCCTCGGGCCGGCCGACCAACCAACAGGGGCGTTCGACCAGCCCAGATGGGCAGTCGACTAGCCAATGCCCCTGGGTGCCTGGCCCAGATCGGTCGACCGAACTAGGCAGTTTGGTCGACCGAACTAGCTTGGCCACCCTTTCGCTGCAATCGCCATTCGGTCGAACGGACCCAACCTGTCGGTTGACTGAAAACAGCAAAGAACCCATCGAACCCAACCTAAGGGTTCGATTCCACGCCCCCATCACCCCCGGGGGATGGGGAAAGCATGGGGAACCCATTCCCCACCCTCTAGACACCCTAGAGGACACGTTTAAACCCCAAAAACGTAATCAAATTGGAGAATCTGTCACCTGCCCTAAAACATACTTTTTAACCCCCAACGGGAAATAAACCCACTCTTGACTCACGTCGGCCTACAAAATACATGGGAAAGAAAGTACAATGGCTAGGGATCCATTCCCCTACCTCCACCAAAGATTTCTCCTGTCGAGATCATCGTTTCATCACGAAAATGCTATTTGAATGCTGTCGAGTTCACGAACTCGCAGACAAATGTCGTTGCACCTCCACCACCTCGATCCTCGTCCCATCCTCGCCATTCATCACCCCATAAACCTCGCTGCCTCACCCTCATCCATCTTTGTCGACTGCCTAGAGAAGAAAGGGGAAGAGGAGAGAACGTGAGAAGAGAGAGGGAGCGGAAGAGAAAATGAGATGTAATTATATACGTTGTGAAGAGGGGTGATCTCTTGCTGGATCTTGAGCCGCACAATCCTGGGTCGGCCCTTGTCGTCGTCACCACAAATGAGGGATCTACAAGGCATGAAATGAATCAGAGGAGCCCGGGGTTATGACCCTAGGGAAAATCCTCTGATGCTTAAGTCAGCAAGTTGATAGAGTGTAGGTGGAAGGGAGATAGGAGAAAGGGTGAGAGGCACGAGATCACTCTCCACCAGTGAGTGTGGTGTTGAGTACTCTGGATCACCTTACCATTCTGGAGGGTTTTCTTGGAGTTTATATAGCTACTTACTCTCTTGGCTAGAGGTAGGGTAGCTGGAGGGACCAGGGGGCGTTATATCTTGAAGGAAAGCTCTCTTCAGTTAAAGGACCCTTATTCTCCCCTGTCCCTTTGAGCTTCTTGTCTCTGAGCGGCATCAAGACTCTTGTCGAGATGTATGACCTGCCAAGGGAAATCGTGCCCTTGGGAGGTCCGACCGTGGGATACCGCCTGATGGGGGGCTTGGGCTTCTCATAAGAGAAGTGGGTAGCATTGGTCGGTTATGCTCGGTCATCGCTTGGGCTCTTTCGAGCGACCGTTACTCAGTCTTCCGGGCCAGAGGGCCACCTAGGAAGGTCTAATCTGAGCATTTTTGGGCTTCATGATCAGTGGGCCTATTCGTGGAGCTATCACTTTGAGAGATCGGCCTAGTTGGGTTAGAATAGGCCTGGTTGGATTGATTTGGACCTGATTGGGTCGTCTCGATCTGCTTATCTTTTTGGGCCATGGATTTACCTCTCTCCACTTTCCCCCTACTCCCGAGCCAAAGTTTAGGACTGGAGAGTAGAGTATCATGGGGTAGTGTTGGTGGCTCAAGTGGGGGATATCTTTTGCTGGAAAGGGCCATTTAATGCTGCTGTCCTGGGGGCATGTGTATGATGATGATGGCTCTCTTGAGTTGGCGTGGGGAGGCCCTTCTTGGAGTTTGAAATGTCATGATGCTTCCCGCCAGGATTGCTGGGATATATATAAATATCTCGCATGGTGAGGGCGACAAATGAAATGGCGGCATGACGGGGACGAGTCCTGGCCGGCAGGGACTCCAACCAGGCCCGAGCATTCTCCCGGAGAGTCGTGACAAATGCCAGGCATTTGACAGTATCTGAGGCTCGGTGGAACACCAAGTGAGACTCAAAGCTCTGCATGTGGTCGGCCAGGTCGGTGGTGCCATTGTAGGCGGTGAATGACGGCAGCTGGAGTTTTGGCGGGATGGGGACCTCCATGATCTCCCTGGAGAAGGGAGTGTGGAAGTCCTGGTCATCGTCGATGAGACCACAATTTTTGGTGGCCTGGAGGACGTCGTCCAGGTATCAGACTTTGTCCTCTATCTCGTCGATGCACTGGAGCTAGCGATCCATCTCCAGGTTGGAGTGAAGCGGGCTACGCACCCTTAGTGTGGGCGTGCTGTGCGATCGTCGGGTCCTCGCAACCGAGGCGCGGGACACCTCTCGTGCTCGGCGGGGGTTTTCCCCCGTCTGGTCCCCCTCACCCTCCCCGCATTCGGTTAGGGCGCAGCAAAATTCTATCAGGGCTCGGATCTGTTGACAGATCTCATCTAGGTCACCTGGGGTGACCTCCCACTAGGGGTGGCCGGAAGAGGCTTCTTGTGATCCCCGGCGGGAGTTGAGTCCCTGGTGGGAACCGTGCCCCCGGTGACTGGCGTTGCAGAGGCTTCCACGGGGTGCCATAGCTTTCTGCTCATCTTCCCACAGACGGCGCCAAGAAGTGTAAAGGTAGAAATCTGATTTTTACGCCATGTACCACCTTCTCTATTTATTGAATGGGGAAGTCATCTCGCACCCGTGGAGGCCTGCAAGCACCAGGAAACAAGAGGCGTCAGAAGGAGTCCCGGGTGTTACCCTAGGAGATAACCCTCTGATACTTAAGACAGCAACGGGAAAATAAAGTATAGAGAAGAGCAAGTGAGAGAGAGAGATATCACTGTAGAAGACTGAGGAGCCGTGGAGATCTTCCAAATAAGTGCTCGTCGGTCCCAGCGCTCACTCAGTGAGTGCTCGCTGGGTGGTAAGGTCGTCGGAAGAAACCTTTCTCAGAGTGTGGGTTGTCGCTTCCTTCTTCTCTTTGTGTTGCGGGCTAGTAGCTCTATCTTTGCCCTCTTATTAAAAAATCCCCGTGGTTTGTCGACGTTAGAAAAAGAGAATATTCCATCTTTAAGGTAACAGGGCATTAGAAATACCGAAAATGCCCCTACTCTCTCTCTCTCTTTGGGATGCAAGGAACTGACGTCTACGACAAGAAGCGGACGCGGAAGGGAGGAGGGAGGGAGAGAGAAAGGGACCGGTCTCCAGGCCTGTAGGAGGACAAAGGGAGGGAGAGGAAATGGACGCCTCCGAGACCCAGAACCTGGTCGAACCCCTAGCTCGACATAGATTAACAAGGCCCTAGTGAAACAGGGCTGCTGGGGGGCCTAGTGGCGCTCATTGTCACGCCCTGTACCTTATACCGTTGAGGTATTGTCCACTTTGGCCTACCGGTTTCACGATTTTGTCCCATTCTAACAGTGATCGACTCCAGAACGGGAGACTTTCAGAGAGGTCACCCATCCCAATACTACTCCCCGTTAAGCACGCTTAACCACGGAGTTCTTTACCAGAACTGAGCCGATACTTCAAAAAATGCCTCGGTGATATAGAGTAGAACCTAGCTATATTTGAGAGTGTTACAATATATTTCTCTTATATGGGAGATGTCCTCGTCGCTGAGCACATATAGTACACAATCAAACCCCCAGGCAAATAGAATTCTAGAGGTGACCCCTACAGGCTCAAGAGGTAGCTCCCACTATGTAGCACTTTGTCCCATTGCGGTTCAAGAGGTGACTCCCATAGCGTAACACTTTGCTCCACATGGCACTTAGCTCCCACACTTCTGGCTGAAGTATGTCTTTGATACCATTCTGTCACGTCCCGTACTCTATACCGTCGAGGTATTGTCCGCTTTGACCTACTGGTTTCACGATTTTGTCCCATTCTAACAGTGATCGGCTCCAGAATAGGAGACTTCCCGAGAGGTCACCCATCCCAATACTACTCCCCATTAAGCACACTTAACCACAAAGTTCTTTACAACTGAGTCGATACTTCAAAAGGCGTCTCGATGAAATAGAGTATTTGAGGGTGTTACAATCTACCCCTCTTGTATAGGCCATGTCCTCGTTGCTAGGCACATATTGTGGAGGTAAAGCCAGTCGATATGCTACTTCACCGACCCTTTCTAGAATTTCAAATGGGCCAATGTATCTTGGAGTTAGTTTGCCCTTAATGTCAAATCTTCGAATACCTCGACCTAGAGAAACCTTCAAATACACGTGGTCTCCCACTTGGAACTCCAAGTCACGCCTTCGATTATCAGCATAGGATTTCCGTCTTTCTTGTGCCATCTGGAGTCTTTCCTGAATAAGTTTTATCTTTTCGGTAGTATCCCTGACCATGTCGGGACCTAGAAACTACCTTTCTCCTACTTTATTCTAGCATATCAATGATCGACAGCTTCTTCCATATAGAGCTTCGAACGGTGCCATCTGTACACTAGACTGGTAGCAATTATTGTATGCAAATTCTACCAGAGGCAAGTGGTCATGCCAACTTCCTCCAAAATCAATAGCACAGGCCCTAAGCATATCTTCCACTACCTGATTTGTTCTTTCTATTTGGTCATCAGTCTGTGGGTGAAATACTATGCTAAAGTTCAATTGGGTCCCTAATGAATGTTGCAGACCCTTCCAGAACTATGACGTGAATCGAGGGTCTCTATCTGATATTATAGTGATAGGGACACCATGCAATTTGACAATTTCTCTCATATATAATGCTGCCAGAATATCTACAGACCATCGACTTTTAATTGGTAGAAAATTTACAGATTTAGTCACTCGGTCTATGATCACCCATACACCGTCGTGTCCACCTCTTATCTTAGGTAAACCCATGATGAAATCCATCTCTATACTTTCCCATTTTCATTCGGAAATATATAAGTAGTCTAATTTACCTGCAGGTCTTAAATGTTCTGCCTTTATTTGCTGACAAGTGAGATAGCGAGACACAAAATCAGTTATTTCTCTCTTCATATTGGGCCACGAAAAGTTCCTTTTAAGATCCTAATACATTTTAGTGCTACCAAGATGAATAGTGTACATGGTATTATGGGCTTCTTCAAGAATCAGTTTCTTACTGTCTACATGATCAGGTACACATACTCGGTCCATAAATAGCAATCTTCCATCAATGGCAATAGTAAATTCTAGCCTTTGCTTTACATAAATTTATCTGGGGTGCTACATATTTGAAGGAACATGAGGAGATGATTCTTAGCCTCATATCCAATTAGTGGCACTGAAGGAAGTTCGTGAACAATTTTAAAAAGGAGGACCAGATATTCAAGTAAGAATGGATTTTGAAGGAACAGAATGCCTAAGGTTCAAAAGATTAGAATGATTGCCGTTCACAAGGTTTTTCTTTAGCTGCATTGACCTGCCTTTGGCAGTGCATCGACCTACCCTTCGCTGCCTTCCTTCAGCTGCATCGACCTGCCCATGCAGTGCATGGACCTCACCATGTAGTGCATCGACCTCACCATGTACACCTCATGCAGTTATTGTTAATGTAGTTCATGCTCACTACAGTGATGAGGGTGCCAAGACAACCAAAAGCAAGCAAGGGAAGATGTGGACTGACAGATTGCCAGGATCAGATTGCATATTACTGTTGCATCTCGCTGGAGTTACTGGACTTGGTTACTATTGCTACTATCACTATTTACTTGGTGGTTTGCACTACTATTGTTGCAAACGGAGCTGCCAGACTCTACTTCAAGATTTACTACATTTGATAGAGTTGCAATGAAATTTGCTGACCTTTGAAGATCAACTGAGTTCCATAGGCTACTACTGCTGCCAGTTTAGCTCCTAAGGGCATTTGATCAAAACAGTTAGCAAATCCCAATGAAATGAGCATAGCTTAACTTGGACCACTGAATTTGGCCTTCCATATGTCCTAGCACGCCAATTTAGTCATGGAAGACTATATGTGAACTCGACAGGGTTGATAACGATGGAATTTGCATAAGATAGTGGACCAACAAATATGACATGATGAGCTAGTGTATGACTTGGTCCTTGAAAATTAATGTCTTGAGCTTCATTAGTGTTGAAGTGAGCGGTGGCTCTCTAAGGTTTGCCAATTTGCTGAACTTAAAGATCTGAGCTTATGAATTTGGGAAGTGGACTGCAGTTAAGACTTTCATGATTTTTTTTGAAGTTTTCTGAGTCATTAGGAACTTCTGATGATTGTAGCTTCTAGGCTTTATGGATTTTTTGAAAGTTACTGATCTATCTAAAGGGTGAGCCTCGTGTCACTAGCTCAGTAGGGGTCACGCGGATCCCCACCGAGGAAAACACGCAGTAACACGCTAAAAACAGCAGGCAAGCAACAGTAAACAGCAAGTAAGCAGTAAAGCAGGAGAGCTAAAGTATAAAGTTGTAAAGGAAGCAGAACAGGAAGCAGGAGTAGGGAACAAGCTAAGGAAGAGGGGGAGGAAGAAGCCGTGCCAGACAACGGCTACCAAACTGACCGCGGTACCCCAAACTACTCCAAGCAAGGCAGGAGAGCGACTCGGAGCTGACAGAGTCAGGAGTTGCCAAACTGTCGACTCAAGGAACCTACAAAACAGACGCTACAGCAAGCAAAGACATAAGGGTGAACTCTGAACTAAAGGAGTCAGAAGCTTACCAAACTATCCACACGACGCCAGGCTTCAAATGAAGACCTGCAAAGACAACAAGAAAGCCTAGGAAAACCTAGACAGACGACCGACATAGACGACGGATGACACGACAAGGACGTCGTGCACACTGCCACTCACATGACGAGAACGTCACTCATGCGACAGGACGCTGACCTTGGGTACAGCCCCAAAAGGGTTAACCCAGAAGGTCACAATGCACGAGAAACGCTGAGAGTACCAAACTATATCCACCAATAGAAGAAAGAACACCACTTTCCTCAGAGATAGGAAAAGGAAGAGATCAACTAGAAGAGAGAGACCAGATGCATCCACTGATGGCTTACACTGCATCTCAAGCAACTCGCAATTCAGACAAACACAACAAGTGAGAGGCATAAGGGAACCGAACCAAGTACTAGTCAGAGTAACACTCGTCAGTGTCAGTCCAAGCCTCGGACCACACATGCACACACTGACTCCTGCCTAGAGCCAGGCCTCTAGCTAGTATTCTCCCCCCGTAGGACGCAATGGTAACCGCGGGAGCCCACGGAACTAGCTTAAAAATCGTCTAGCGGGAAACACCCCTCCACCTTTCCCAGGTGGGCAGACACTGAAGGTCCTGGGCTACGACTAGTGGCTCCATCACGAGGGACAAGGAGGTAAATCTATCGGTGAACTAAAGTAGTATTACACAATATCGCGCTCCAAAACACAAGTGCCAAAGTACATACAGGCAAGAATACCATGCAACACGTACTTCGAAGCACCAAAGGTAGCACAGGAGACTGCCAACAGACTCAGGACAAAGCAAGTAGACCTACAACTACAACAGTCCTTGAGTCCTACGACTCTGAGTCAGGATCATCGCACATAACAGGACAAGTCACCAACCGGTCTAATCCTAAGCCAGGGAAAACGACGCTCCGAGAAAACGACAGACGGAGACCTGAGGGGACACTGAGAACCTTCAACACACATGGACTCACAAGTCGAGGTAAAATAATACCTCGAGACATCCAGAAACACGGTCTCAAATTGGACAAAGTCGTCGAGACACAACAAGGCTACCTGTTAACTACTGGGTGACCCCGAGTTGATTGGAACCCGACAACGATGACACATACAGACACACACACTGCATGCACAAATAGGAACTGGAGCGGTGGACAACGACAACACTCTGGCCAAAGTGAACCATCACTCGACCGCTAGGCGAACCTGGCAGTCAAGGCACAGTCGCTACACAACCAAAGATAAGGACACTGACAGTTCTAGATTGAGTCGTTAGGGTACTATCATAGTCAAGGAAAAGACCACACCCAGTCACCTACACCGACCGATCCAGACAACCACCAACAGACAGACACTGCCATAGAACACGACCTAAGACCGACCAACACATAGGACAAAACAAGGACCATCGCGGCTAACAACAGGGCTATAACTCACCAGAATAGGGGCATTGCCTGCTATAACGGACCACAGAAGGGGCGTTATGGCAGACGGATCTAAAACACTAACACAGACAATATAACACACTAAGACAGGGGTGTTATATCAGCATAACGCACCAGGACAGGGGCGTTATGGCCAACGGACCAAAACACAAATGAAGAGGAATATAACGGACCTCCATAGGCGCGTTATACAAGTATAACGCACTAGGACGGGGGCGTTATATCCAACAGACCCAAAATACTAACACGGACAAGAAGCATATAACGGACCAGAGTTAGCCATAGTCACATGGCGCACAGGGTTAGGGGCGTTATATCAACTACCATACCCAGTCAAAATGACAGTCAACGCACCATAACGGGCCTGCATCGGGGCGGTATCTAATCATAATGCACAAGGAGGCATCTGTTATGCCAAACTGACTGACACGGTCTTCGAGGAAGTACAGTCGTCGAGGGTCTGACACAGTAGCAGCCCTCAAAAATAACCCAAACATAACACGCCTAGACAGGGGCGTTATACTCAAATAACAGACCAGGGCTGATCTGTTATGCTCCATGACCTCGAAAGATGAAGACAAATGAACCATAACAGTCTATCGAGGGACCGTTATGCCCTATAACGGTCTCTGGTAGGACCGCTAAATCAATCCGACTATTAAAATGGTAGAACGGCCGAATCGGCCCGTTCCACGTCCCATGCACGCCGTAGCGTAGGGGAAACGAAACCAATCGATGGGAAATGATCCCTGGAGGTCAAAAATGCTACATGCATCCATCGAAACGCATTAAAACGCGAGATCGGGGCGATTCTGACGAATCGACCCAAAATGAGTCACCGGGGATCCCAGACTCCTACCGGCCCCAAATGACGACCGATCGACACGAAATTGGTGGGGTGGGGATCCTGACATCCCAGCGATCAGTTTGACACTAATTACAACGAGAATGGTTGTCATTTTTCGGTGAACCCTACAAATCCCAAAAATTACGATTTGCACTAAATTAGCCCGATCTCCCCCGATCGAGCACCATTCCATGCAAAATTACAGGGAAAACATAGAGGACGAAGTGGCGGTCCATCTCCCTAGCTCCACGGATGAAACTGAGCGCCGAGATGACTAAACTATGTCGAAAATCACCACGCGAACTGAACCGTCAGTTTTGAATCCATCATTCGGAATCACGTCAAATCCACGTCGTTCCTCGCTCCACCACGCGTCTCAGCAGCCTCCCAGCGTCGCTACCTCGCCCACGATCGCCTCCATCTGCAGTCGGAGCCGATGGATCGAGAGAACGAGAGAGAACGGGAGTGAGAGTGAGAGATGGCGTGAGATGAGAGAGAGAGGGTGGGGTGGGTTTATATAAAAAAGAAATTAGAAATTTTTCTAATTTTTGAAAATTCATAAAATGTGTCAAGGCCCCCGTAGGGGTCCTAGATCATCCTCTGCCCAGACATGCATCAGCCCCCGGGTCTAGCACCGGTCGATCTCCAATGCAGGCCTTGTGCCCTGAGCCTCGGCCACCACCTCAGCACTCTGCTCGGGTCTCCAACCCCGAGTTCCAGCCAAGCCGACACCTGATGCAGGCTCTTGGCCCCGGGTTCCCAGCTTCCCAGTATCTCACTCGAGTCCCCAGTCCCGAGCCCCAACCAAGCTAGCATCTCACTCGGGCTCTCCACTCCGAGTCTCAACCGAGCCTGCCCCTAGCATGGGTTCCCCACCCCAGGGCCAAGGCTCCCCAGTACTCTACTCGGGTCTCCCGACCCAAACTCCGCAAGAGCGGTTCACTCTGTGCGGGTCCCTAATCCCGAGTTTGAGGCTCTCCAGCAGCCAGCCCGTGCAGCCAACCCCAGGGCTTCCCAAAGTCGGCCCCTAGTGTGGACTCTCCGCATCGGGCCCCTGGCCTCTCAGCTCCACCACGGGGTCTTTCCCTCTACCATCCAGCAATGCCAACTCCCAGCACAGGTCTCCCTCTTTGGGACGTGGCAACCTCAGTGCCCGCTGTGGGCCCTCAGCCACACACTCCAGCTACGCCAACATTCTACATAGGTTTACCACCTCAGGTTGCTGGCGCCCCAGTATCCTCTGTGACGTTGGTTTACGGTGCAAGAGCATCACCTCGAGCATCAGTAACACTTTTATCAGCTCGGGCAAGGGCTTACACCCGAGTCACCCAACCATCGGCTCTCGATATGGACTTCATGCCCCGAGGGTCGATCCCAGTACTTTCAGCTAACAGCCTCATGGAGCCAGCAATGGGAGATCGGGTCTTCTCGATCTACCATCTCAGAGCGGGATCTTCCTCCGCTCCCCAAAAGAAGTGTCGCCACGGTCGCAAAGGTAGATGACTCATCATCGCGACCAGTAACTCTAGCAAGACCATTCTTATTGGCGACCTGTGGATCCATCTCAACTGGGGCAATTCGATTATACCCCGGGAGTGGGCCATCCCTACGGTCCCCACTACCAACTGCTTCAACCTCCTGTAGTGAACGGGAGAGGTCTAAGTCTTAGAAGGTCTGTGTATATTACTGTTCCTTCATAGGAGGTCGGTGCACATTTTTGTCTAAGTCATATAAGGTCTGTGCATATTACTGTTCATTCATATAAGGTCAATGCACATTCATGTTTGCTACATATCAAGGTCGATGCATGTGTACTCATACGATCTAACAGGTCGATGCACATTTTTGACAATTGCACATAAGGTCAATGCACATTTTAGTCTAATGCAGAAAGAAGGTCAGTGCACATTTTGCTAGCACAGGGCTAAGGTCGATGCATGTTTAGAAGGTCTATGCAACTTTTCTAAACTGCTAGTAAGGCCGATGCACATGAAGACCTTATGATCAACAAAGGTCGACGCACATTTGTATGGAAGGTTTGTGCAACTTCTTCTAAACTGCTAGGAAGGTCGATGCACCTTAGTCATTTCAAAAGAAAGGTCTGTGCAACTTTATCCAGTCTGCTATCAAGGTCGATGCACATGAAGAACTGAAGCTATCAGGTCGATGCACATGAAGAGCTGAAGCCATCAGGTCAATGCACATGAAGAGCTGAAGCTATCAGGTCGATGCACTTGGCACTGCCATGCACATAAGGTTGATGCTACCTACTAAGGTCGGTGCTCCTTTAGCCATTCAGCAAGGAAAGGTCTGTGCATGTCTGGCTTCAGCATAAGAAAGGTCTGTGCAATGTTTGTCATCAACACCACAAGGTCTGTGTACATGTGAACTACAAGGTCTATGCATACTACCATTTTTGTGCACACATGCATGTTTGTTCAAGGAAGGTCGATGCACATGCAGAGATCCTGCATTGTCAAGGTCGGTGCACAAGCTCAATCAAGGTCGGTGCACATTTTCAGTCAAGTCTAGAAGGTCTACCTATCTGCTCTCCTAGAAGAATTTCAAATCAATTTTACTGTCAAATAATTTGGGTGATCTAGAGAGAGAAAATAGGTATTGTAAATCATTAAATGCATAGAATTCGAGGTCTGGAAGATGCCCCCATGGTTGACTCTTATTCCAGTCATCATTAACCTACCAGTACAACATTGTTTGGTGGCTATTTTCTATCAGAATCATTTAGGGGTCCAAAAATCTAAATTAAAGTCTGAAACCCACTCAGACATGATCCGCAACCCACGAAAAAAGATCCAAGAAACTCCAGTCGTTACAGATCTCCTCCCTTAAAAGAATTTTGTCTTCAAAATTTAGGACAATACACAGAACTCAAGGGGGAGAACTCACCCAGCAGGCAATACCTCCAAACAGCAATACAACTACCTTACACCACACAACTCCTCTGAGGGACAACACCAGACCAATACAACCTATAAGGTCCTCTTGAATTCCTACACCAATCCTCAAACCACCTAAGGCCCATACAGATAGGCGAGCCTGGCATCACCTCAGCTTCTCAAAGCTTCTTGGCATAATAACATGCAACACGCCCCACACAAGGAGGAAAACACCTAATTCCAGCCATGACTCCACCTAATACTGTGGAAGACCTCGCCCAGTAGTCCACTCAGGACATCAAATTCCTCAATTACCAAATGCTGAGTACCCCTCACAAGGTGCACAATCATACCTCGACCACGAGCACAACTCTGACGGCCATCATGGTTGACTGCGACATATCTGATAGCTTCACATGGTCAACAACTGTTATCTCAAGAGCCAAAATTCACATAGCTAACACCACTGATCACAATGCTCCTGTCGGCTCTATGCAATCAACGACTCTCACCTCAGAAGTCGAACACAACCAATGCTCACTAGTCATCATCGATCCTAATGCCAAGTACTCACCTGCCTCGACCAATGATTGTGGAACACCCACAATTAACCAACCAAGATCTCACCAACTGCTAATCACATCATACTAGGACTAGCCCGAGGAACAACACATTAGGTGAAGAACCCATTCACCAATATTTGGCCCCACACCGACCAAGAAATTCTCGAGTCCCTCTTCCCTGCTGGCTCTCTGCAGAACCCACAATTGAATCTCCTAATGCTCGCCCACATCCATCGGCCCGCACATCTACTAGCTCCATGCCTGGGCCACACAATGATCGAACACTATTCTAAACCTCTCTGGCTATGCAGCCAAACTAGCTTGTCATGAAGGAAGAAGAACCACAAGGTTGCCCGTGCAAACCATCGTATCTAGATGTGGAGGAGGTAGAATACATACCATTTAGGATAAGTCGGGGAATCGTTTCTTCATAGATTCCTCAATTTTCCACATGGCTTAGTGTTCTGAGCATTTACTCCATTGAACCTTGACCATGGGAATCGTCTTGTTCCTTAGTGCATGTACCTCGCGATCAAGGATCTTCATGGGCTTTTGTTCATAAGTGAGATCCTTTGTATCACCAGGTCTCCATGATCTATGACATGAGATGGATCGTGCACATACTTCTTCAATATGGATATGTGGAACACATTATGGACTTCGGACAATTGATGAGGCAAGGCGATGCGGTAGGCAACCTCGCCAACTCTTTCTAGTACCTCAAAAGGTCCGATATACCTTGGTGTAAGCTTTCCCTTAATACCAAATCTCCTAATTCCTCGCCCTAGAGAAATCTTAAGAAAGGCGTGATCTCCGACCTGGAATTCAAGATCTCTCCGTCTGGTATCGGCATAAGCCTTTTGTCTAGACTGAGTAGTTTGCAGTCTTTCTCTAATGAGCTGAATCTTCTCGGAGGTATCCCTCACCATGTCTGGACCTAGTAGTTATTTTTCGCCAACTTCATCCCAGCACAAGGGTGAATGATAACTTCTTCCATACAAAGCTTCGAGAGGTGCCATCTGTATACTTGCCTGATAACTATTGTTATATGCAAACTCAACCAGAGACAAGTGATCATGCCAGCTTCCACCAAAATTGATGATACAGGCTCTAAGCATGTCTTCTACCACCTGATTTGTTCTTTCGGTCTGACTATCCGTTTGAGGATGAAAGGCAGTACTAAAGTTGAGTCTTGCTCCCAATGAATGTTGTAGACCCTTCCAAAAGTGAGAAGTAAAATGCGGGTCTCGATCAGACACGATTGAAATAGGTACTCCATGTAGTCTGACTATTTCTTTGATGTATAAGGAAGCAAGAATGTCAACTGACTATCGGCTCTTGATTGGCAAGAAATGAGCTAACTTAGTCAAACAGTCTATGATGACCCATATCCCATCATGTCCTCCTTTAGATTTAGACAGACCCATTATGAAGTCCATGCCGATATCCGTGCATGCGGGTAGGCGGTGACAGACACAGCGTAAAGGTGAGCTAGAAGGGGAGGGGTTGAATAGATCACCCCAAATTCGATCTAACAAAAACAGATCAAGACCTCACCGACAATTGGACCTTACACTTGCGAATAGAGGCGCTATCAAAGAAGATATAGATCGAACGATGGGTATGCAAGCAAAGATTTAACAGATGGAGAAAGGCAAACCACAGGAGACAGATAGTTTTTAGGTGGTTCGATTGCTACTCGCAATCTACATCCACCCCTTACTCCTCAGAGTAAGGCTTCCTTGCAAAGAACACGGATCACAGCAGACTTAGTCTACTAACAACTACTGTCCGACAGCTTCCCCTCGAGGAACAAACTCCTCGATCTTCTGCACAGCAGAAGTAGAACACAGACTGGAGGAACTACCTCCCTTCCTTTGCACAGTGCAAAGGGTAACCCAGTAATCTGCTCCCAGTAGATCACGGACTAGAGGAGCAATCCTCTCTTCCTCCAACACATAGGAGGGTACTTGGAGATCTACTCCCTTCCTCTGAACACACACAGAGGATAACAAGATTTTGTGCAAGATGAAAAGCAACTACGAAGAAACTGAAAAATAGACAATCGAGTTCTAGGAACAAAACAATATAGCTTCTCAAGAAGCAGATACCACAATGGATCAAGACTCTTCAAACTGACTCTCTCTTCTCTTTTCGAACTCCTCTCTCTTTCTCTCAGAAGGAATGTTCTTCTACTGCTAGGACGAAGGACAGACGGCTGTTTCCTTTTCTTTTTCAGTCCTTCTCATTCTCTTTGTACGAGCTTCAGGAGTATTTATATGGGCTTGCAGGGGTGTAAGAGTGTGGAGACCACGCTTCTTGCCATGGGATTCTTCCAGAAGAAAAGGTCTCTCTATCACGTGTCAGGAATGAGGGCTTCTCGGATCATGTGCCCTAGCCCTTCCTCAGAAATGATCGAAACCCTGTCAAAATAATCAACACCCAATTAACATTAATATTCAGAACCAGAGAAGAGAAATATGCATGGAGTTTATATGTTGAAATGTGTACAAAAGTGCACAGACTTGTTTCATCAATCCCGAGCCGGGCCTTCCAATGACAGACCAAATAGATAGGCCATCAGGTGCTGGTCATGTCGAAACTGGGCCAACTCATAAATGAACTCCTTCAAGTGCACAAAGGGGTCACTGACTCCACCATAACGATGATATGCAGGAATTTGTGATGGAGACGAAATCTGAAGATCTTGAAATGCGAACAGAACACTTAAGGAGGATTTGGGATCAATTCGACGTTGGAGTTCATCAAGCTGGTGTTGGGCTTGAGCAATTATCTCCTTGGTAGGGAGAGATCGAGAGGAATATGGGCCAACTTGAGCAAGAGATTGTGAATATGAACCAGAATGATAATGGGTCGGATGAGAGGATTCGGGCTGTGGAGAAGGGAAGCCCATTCCAGGAGTGGAAGGATGTACAGGTCTGGAAAAATATGAGCATGAGGATCCATTGGGCCAGTACCAATATGGGTAGAAGGAGGAGGCCCGTTAAAAGAATGAAGTCCATTGGGAGAATAAGGCCTATCAGAAGAGTAGGGCCCATTGAAAAGAGGAGGCCTATTAAGATGGGAATAAGGCCCATTAAGAGAAGAAGGCCAATGAAGATGATTTGCAATGAGCCTTTGGGCCTGGGCCGGGTCTATTTGGCAAACAAGACATGATAGATGAGCCATGAGATTAGCCTATTCTTTAGACGGGTCAGAAGGACCGCAGGAAGATGGGCCCGCGTGGGAAGAGGATTCCACGTGGGAATAGGAAGAAGATTTAGAAGAAGAATGATACAATGAGTTGGAATAATACTCCATAAGGGCAGATGGAGACTTAATACAAGGAGGGAAGCAAGGGCTTAACGGGCTTGAGGGGGCTGACCCACTAATGTAAAGACTAAGGGAAAAATAGACTTACGATAATGGACAAGACAATGGACACACAAAATGGGCTAATCTAGATGGGCCTACCAATAATAAAACATGTGGATGCAACACAAAACACCACTAATGGGCTTGGATAAGGCCAAACAACACAAACAATGTGAGAGTTTTCACCCAAGCCAAGTAAGGCCAACAGTTTGGCACCATTTGTTGGAACCCCTTTGTGGCTAAAAAAACTTTGGATCTTAATTGTGAAGCAAATCTGGAGGAACTCATCATGATGTTTGTAAGGATCTTCATTGGTATTGCCATAGAAGGATGGCAACATCTGAATGGTGCATGATTTAATCTCATATTGAACTACTTAGTTTTGGGGTGCTTGAACATAAAAGGATGGTTGATATTGATTTGGCATGAAATAGTCCATCATTTGCTTGGGAGCTTATTGATACGAGATGCTATGCGAACTTAGACTCTATGCGATGACATGACTAAATGGAAAACTGTAACCAACAACAACACAATAGATCAAGTGACATAGGCTCGACACCTAAGACTCCCAAGAGAGAAACTACGCCGATAACAAGCAACGGAAGTTCACAAACGATCCCAAGTGAGGGAAGCGCATAGAGCCACACGGTTGAGGAATAGGCCGAGTCTAGGGTTGGCAATTCACACTCGTGCTTGGATCAAGGCACAGGTCGATCATACTCTCTCAATGCGACAATGATACATATATATGAATGAGATAGGGACCTAAATAGAACACAAGTAGTGGCTGAAGAGCGTATACATTACAAGCAAGCTAAAACAAAAAGGGGAAGTGGTTGCGTACCTCCATGATCGGGGCATGGGGAAGACTCCCGGCCAAATCACACGATCCCCAGCATACGGAGCTAAATAAGTACAATCCAAACACTGCCCACTCCTCACAGGGAGGTAAAAGACTACACAGTGAATCTGGGGTCGTGAGAAGTGGGTTGACGAGCCGCAAGTGGACGAAGTGCGGCAACCACGAAATGTTATGACCAGTGCGGACTGGACTGCAACACCGGCCAAACTGGGGTTCAGGAGCGAGGAAGGCACGTCACGGATGCCGAGGATGGAGCAATCATCCCTGATGGCACGCTGCAGAAGATGACGATCCTCTTGGAAGAAGCTAGACGCCGATGGAGTAGACTAGAACCTCTGGTGTAGACACAAATGGGTGGGCAGACTACAGGCCAGCTTGCACAGGTGTAGGTGACCAGCGGGCGGGGAAGTTGGGAATGCTACCTTCTAGAAGTCCTCTAATCACCAAATTTTGTGTCGACGTTGTTTTGGTCACTCCAGCTTAAGTCTGTTTCAGCTCCTGATGTGTCTCGCTTCGGTTAAAGTGCTCGACTAGATTCCATGTTTGAGAAGTTGCTTGAGCGAGGTAGGATTTTCCCTTCCTGGTGAGCTTTTGTTGTTGAGGTTATTGCTTCTCGTCCCTTATGGTGGAGTCTTTTTCGAGGCTTGCCTTGGAATTACTGTCTTAGTGATGCTTCTGTCCTGTGTCTGCTTAAGTGTGGACAGCCTTATTTTTAAGTCTGATCTGCTCCTCGCTTATTGGTTGCTTAGCTTTAGACTCCATTATGGTGCTGAGAGCTATAGCGTACCATGCTCGTCATGCCGTGTCCAACGGCCGATGTGTTGAGAAGACTCACTCATCTTTTCAGGACGTAAAAGTGAGCTGAGATTAGTATTTTTCCTGTGCTTTGTGCTGTGCTTTGTGATGAAGCTGGCACTCTCCTTCATTGCACTTAGGTTCATCATGATGGGTTGCTCGTTGGATCAGTGCTCGTGGCATGTTAATTACGATTCTGATGAGTTGCATTGCCGCCGTACGCATGCTGAGATGCGATTGTCGAGGTCTTTCCTGATTCCTATGTGGGCTGTATGGAGTGCGCAGCAGAAGTGTGTGGGTTGGCTACCCCTGATCGAGGATCATCATGGTAAGATTCTCGCTGGCCGAGAGGTTTTGTTTCTCCTCGTCGCGACTTCGTCTTGGCTTCCTGTGCCTTGATGTCATCTATTACCGTGCTACTGTTGGCATTTTTCAGATATTAGCATTGGCATTCGCGAGTGATGGGGAATTTGTCGACTTGTCTGCTGATTAAGTACCCTCCACTCTGCATTCTTCTCATGGGTGTTGTGCTCTCTAGGCATTGCTATGGCCCTTGAGAAGTGCCCCCTTGAGATTGTCTTTATGTCACTTTCTTATGTTGTGGGTCTTCCTTGGTGAGTAGTCTGACACATGACTCATTCCTTGTAGTTAGATGATCAGCTGCTGTTATGTCTTGATGTGACCCTGCTTGCAGATGTGTTCCACGGTTCTGTATGCTGTTCAGAGCTGAAATCCTACAAGTGTTGTCGTTCTTCTTCACCCTCTCTCCTCCCTCATTCTCACCATCTCTTTCTCTCTCTCATTCTCTCTCCTCTCTGGGTCTCTCAGCGCGGGGTGCACGCCATTGGTGAGCTGGCCGAGGCGGGGACGCGATGGAGTGATCGGGACGCGTGATGGGGCGACGGATGGAGTGTAGCGCGGCGCGATCCCTCAGTGGATTCAAAGCTGGCGTGGTTCGTTGTTTCGGTGGTTTTCGACGCAGTTTAGTCACTTCGGTGCATGGTTTCTTCGGTGAAGGTAGGGAGACGGACGCTCTACTTCTCCTCTGCATTTCCCTGCAGTTTCATGTCAAACGGTGTGCGTACAAGTGGATTTTAGTCCAGTTTGGGTAAAGCATGCTCGTGGGGTGTGCGTCGGGTTAGCCGAAAAATGACAACGGTTTTTCATCTAGTTTGTTTCATTGTGACCCCTGGCATGTTAGCATTCTAGATCTGCTGATTTCGTGTCGATTGGTCGTCATTTGGAGCCGGTATGAGCCCGGGAATCCCAATGACCCAATTAGGGTCGATTCGAAGGAATCGCCCGTTTCTTGCGATTCGGCTGTTGCATGTGATCCTTCTGGGCTGTGGAAGGTGTTTTTCCTCGCCTAGGGTTGTTTCCCCTACGTTTAGACGTGAATGGGGCGTGGAACGGCTGAGATCGGCCATTTCCATAGTTTTCCCACCGTAGCGTGTTGGCGGTCGTTCCAGAGACCGCTACAGGTCTCTGGCGGTCCCACGATAGACCGCCACACTCCATCGTGTGTCGGTAGGTTTGAGGTCAGTTCAGGTTGGCGGCCCAACCTTGGACTGCCTCTTGACTCTAGCGGACCTATGTTGGAGCGCCAAGCTCATGGTTCCTCAAATTTAGTGTCAGTCGGTTCGAGTCTTAGCAGTTTTACAATAGACCGCCATGTTGCTCTAGCGGCCCTTTCTTGGAGCTCTATGAGTCATTGACGTCAGTCAACAGGTTAAGTCAGTTTGCGATGCCGGCCCTAGTTTTGATCGCCAATGTGCTGTAGCGCACCTTGCTTAGGCCGCTATGGTGTGTTTTACCGAGTTAATATTTTAAGTCGGTTGGCCTTGGCGGCCCAACCTTCGACCGCCTCTTCATGGTAGTGCACCTTCCTTAGGCCGCTACAGTCCATTTGTCTTAGGTCAATGTCCTAGGGCGGTTAGTGTGGCGGTTCATGCTTGGACCGCTGAGTCCGCGTAGTGAGTCTTTTATAGACCGCTAGGTGGTTTGACTGGGTAGGTCAGTTCGAGGGTTGATTGGGTTGTAGCGGCCATGTCTTTGACTGCCACAGTCACCTCGGGACCCAATGTAAGACCACCAAAGTCCTTGCCTCTATGTGTGTAGCGAATTCTTCCTTGGTTGCTTGTGTTGCTTAGCGGCCGGGTGACACACTGCTCACGTCCCAGAGGATGGTTTGCCGGTGCTTTGGTTTCTGACTGTCTTGGATTGACCTTGTGGTTCACCCGCTGACCCGTGGACGTCAGCTAATGTCCTATGAGGGCTATGACCACGTTATAAGATAGCTAGGAGTGCTTGTGTATTGTGTCATGTTCTGTGAGTCGTTGTCAAGTTCTGGTCAACCCGGTGAGATCCAGTGGTTGACAAGTAACCTTGTGTGTGTCTCGACTATTATGAATAGCTCGAGACAGTGGTTTTGGATGTCTCGAGGTACTGTTTTACCACGGTTTGTGTGTCCAGGGGCGTTGAGGGTCTTGGTGTTCCCTCAGGTTTCCATGTGTCATTTTATGCAGTTGTGTCATTTCCTCTGGCTTAGGATTAGACCGATTGGCGGCGTGTCTCCGTCGTTGGACGACGATCTTGACTTCGAGTCGTGAGACTCAAGGATCGTTGTGTCAGTAGGTCTAGTGATCCTGTCCTAAGCCTGTTGGCAGTCTGGTGTGCTATCTTTGTGCTTCGTAGTACGTGCAACGGTGCTTGCTTGGCCTGTCTGTACTTCAACACTTGTGTTTCAGAGTCTCTGTGTCTAGTGAGCCTCCACTAGTCGTAGCCTGGAGACCCGTTCCCTTGGTCGACCCATCGGGGAGTGGTGGCGTGGCAGTTCCCGAGACATGGGTTTTAGGCTAGTTTCTGTGGGCCCCTGCTTTACGGTAGCGTCCTGTTGGGGGGGGGGGAAACTAGCTAGAGGCCTGGCTCTAGGCATGAGCTGGTGTGGCACTCGTGGTTAGGGGCGTTTGGATGAACGCTGACGGGCATGACCTTGACTAGTCACTCGTTACTGTAGTTCCTGTTCTGGTTCAGAGCGTACCCCAGTCTCCGCCATTCCCGGCGTCCGTAGGGAGGTACTTGAGACGCAGTGTAAGACGTCAGTGGACACAGCTGGCTGTTCTTCTAGTGAGGAGGTGCTTCCGTCACGTGACTCTCACGTTTCTCGAGCGTCATGACCTTCCTGGGCTAGTCCTTTCTTGGCCATACCCGAGGTCAGTGTTGGGTTGTGTGCACGACGTTCTAGCCATATGTGTGGTCGTGTTTAGAAGAGCGTGCACGGCAATCGAGTCATGTATGCTTTAGGATCTGTCTCGTCTGTCTAGGTCTTTTCTAGGTTTCTTGCCTATCTTTGTAGGCCTTGGCTCTGGGGCCTTGTGCTGCGTCGACAGATTGGCAACTCCTGACTTTGTTAGATCAGGGTTCGCCTTCCTATCACTGTTTGGAGTGGCTTAGGGAACCGAGGTTAGTTCGGTAGCCATGTTTGTTCTGTACGGCTTCTTTTCCCTTTTCTTCTAGTTGTTCCACTCCTGCTGTCTGGTTTTCTGTTACAACCTTGTAGTTTAGTTTTCCTGCTTTACTACTACTATTGTTTCAGTTGTTCTTGCATGTTACTGCGTTGTTTTTCAGTGGGGATCTGCGTGACCCCTACTGAGCCAGTGACATGAGGCTCGCCCCTACTTTTCAGGTGGGTCGTTCTGCCTCCGCGGGTCCTGGTGTGGTGTGTTCAAAGTTGCCAGCGGTACCTACGTCGGGGTTCCCCCGACCTCAGTGTACGTCTTTCTTTTCTGTCGACTGTACTTATCTTTCCTTTGGGCTGGACTCTGGTATAATTGTTAAAATTAAACTGTTAATTAAAAAGTAATTTTATTTCTGCTACTTTAGCAAACCTGATTAATGAAATTTAATTACTTACTGCTATATCTGTGACTTCAATGTACTACACGACAATCCTTTTATCCCTTCGGAGCTTTACAGCTCTTGGGAGGCTTCACGGGTTCCAAGTGGTATCGGAAAATATCCGTACTTATGCGGAGATGGTCCAATGGGCTCATTTATGCGAAAGGACCTTGGAGAAGGTCGAGAAATATAAAGGAAAGAGTGAGGAATCCAACCGTCGGTTTAGCAAGCGAGGGCGCAAAGAAGAAAAGTTCAGCATCATAGGCACTTACAACTCCCGAGATAACAAGAAGAGATCCCGCAATGGGAACGGAGGAAATAATCACAAAAATAAGAAGATGAAGGAAGAAGAGACACAAGTCTCTACAGCTTGCTTGTTTTGTGAAAAATTCAGCCACTCGGTCGAGGAATGCTGGAAGCGCCTTGGCGCTTGTTTACGTTGTAGAAGTCGGGAGCACCGTACCCGATTGCCCTCTTATGAAGGAACAAACCTCTAACGGTGGACGAAGGTGGCAGGCTCGTCTTAATGCCGTGACGGAGAAAGAAGCACCTATGAAAGATGGGCTCATGGAAGGTGTTGTATCCCTGTGGTTTTGACGATGTCTAACAATATAAGTAAATTAAGTTTGCATGAAGAAATGGTCATTGCATCATCAATAGGAAATGTCATATGTGATGCATGCCTTTTGACCTAGTTAGGTCGATCCACCATTGATCTTCATGTTATCAGGTTGATGCATCATTGGTCTGTGTGTTATAAATTTGATACTTCATTGGTCTTTCATGGTTGTCAGGTCGATGCACTCAAGAGACAGGTCTATGCATTAGTGTCACATATATAACTAAGGTCGATGCACTCAGAGTCGTTAAAGGAGTAAGGTCGATGCAGATGACTACAAAGTAAAGAAGACAGGTCGATGGAGAAAAGAGTTATGGTATATCAGGTCGAGACAGATAGAGTTTGTGCTAAGAAAGGTCGATGCACATGAAGTTAAGGTCAATCCACATGAAGACTTGAAGCTCTTAAGGTCAAGGCACATGAACACGTGAAGCTGTCAAGGTCAATGCATCCAAGCAACTCAAGTCATAAGGTTAGTGGCGACATGAACTTAAGGTCGATGCACATGAAGACTTGAAGCTCTTAAGGTCAAGGCACATGAACACGTGAAGCTGTCAAGGTCAATGCATCCAAGCAACTGATCTGAGAAAAAGGAATACAGATCGAACTAGTGTTCAGTTCTGCTCATAGAGCTTCCAAACCATGTTTTGAAGCCACAAAGTCTTTCCCTTGTTTTTGTACTTGTGCTTCTTCATTTTCTCACATCTCTGAGCCATGTGTTTTGTTGTGCCTACAGCAGTGTGTCCAGTGCTCTGTTCAAAGACCGAAGGTGGGTATTTGGCTATGCTCAGTCATGTGCGTGATTGGGGGTCTGCCCCCATGTTTGTGCTACTCTTGAAGCATGTTTTTCCTTTCTGTGTGATTGTGTGTGTGGGGCATCATCCCCGTGTGCTGCGGTAGGGTGAGGACCTTGTCCTGAGAACTTTGTTCTCATATAGGTTCGTCCCCATTAGTTGTGTATCAGTGTGTGTGTTGGGGACTTGTCCCCAAGTTGTATTTGCAGCGTGTGGAAAAGCTTCACCGGGTTAGGTGAGGGGTGGATGTAGACCTGCGGGTTTACAGACTGAACTATCTTAAAACTCCCTGTGTATTGGGTTATGCATCTTGTGTGATTGCTCCATATTTTCTATCCTCATTCACAAGTTTGTATGCTAGTTTCAACGTGTACGATCTTGATTGTTTTCCATCACATAGATTAAAATATTGTTCACACACACACTAAGGGTTCGATGAGCAGTCAATCTCAATGTATGAGATTCTGGTTGATCACAAAAGCACACACATAGAGCTAGTCAGTTCATACTTAGTTGATGTGTATTGTGATCCCTGCTGTCCAGTGCAATAGATCTCACTTAGTTCTTAACCATCTCTGCAGGCGTGTCGACCTTACTACATAGCAGTGTTGACCTCAGCTCTCGACATAGCTGTGATCTGTTGAAGGTGTGTCGACCTCATCAATTGAGTGTGTTGACCTCAACAGTCTGTGCACTGTGTTTTGTCATTCTATTTTGAGCTTTTGCTATCAAATCCGCTGTGCATAATGTCAAGTGCTCTATTAGAATTATATTACAGTAATTATTGTTCTTAAGCAGCTAAGTTTTTAATCGGGCCAAAGTTTTGAGAGGATCTATTCAACCCCCCCTTCTAGATCTGGTTACACCCCATACCGCCCTAACCAGTCCATGCCTAGAATCACATCGTAATCGGCCAACTGCAGTGCATACAACTTCACTGGCAACTACCGGTCACTAACGATAATAGGAGAATCTTCCAAGCAAAATGGAGTGGACATGAAATCTCTGGATAGTAACTCAACGAGCAACTTACAGGGCAACTCGCTTATCGGCTCCTTGAGACGAGCAAGGAAATCCTCAAAAACAAATGACTATGTAGCACCTGAATCGAATAGAACGTGAGCTGGACGACCAAAAATCGAAATCGTACCTTCTACGAGGTTAGATGCAATGGCTTATGCACGGGTGATGTGAGTAATACAGCCCCTTGGCTTCTAGCTAGAGGCTGTAGAAGATTGCTGGGAAGAAGCTAAAACTTGAAAATAAGGTGGCTGACATAGAGGTGGTGCAGGAAGATGAAATTGAGACTACTGTGGCTGGGTGAACTGCGAGAACTGCGCTGGTACGGACTTCATCTGGCAATCTTGGACAACGTGACCTGGCTGATCACAGTGATAGCAGACTACCTATAAGGAACACGGTACACCTGGGTGACTGCCACCACACCTCAGACATGGTGTCGGCTGACTCACAGAAAACTCTCGGCGCTGTTGCAAAGGAGGAACACACTGCTGGACGGAATCAGAAGATGCCGATTGCTATTGCACAAAACCCGAAGATGCTCGACGGTTAAATCACTTCTTAGACTTTCTAAACATCCGCCTCGAAGTGCCACTAGAGGTAGGCTCAACAGATGGGACTCTGGGCGCAGACGGCTGAAAAGACTATTGAAACGGTACAACCTCCTGAGCAACACTAGGCTGAGAAAACCCTGCAGACCTCACCAAATCAAGCTCAACCGCGACAGCTACCTAATATGCATCATCCATGATATTCACACGGGTAGCAAGTAGTGGCACTCTCAATTCGACTCTTAAACCACAGAGAAATTGCTCATTCTTTAATGCTTCATCAGCGATAACATGCGGCGCATACCGACCCAACTCAATGAACTTATTCTGATACTACAACAGGGTCATCTCACCTTGAACCAAATCTAGGAATTGGTGCATCCCAACCACCCACTCCCCTTCTCCAAGCACCCCTCCATCTCCCCAAGGCTGAAGGGGCTCAAACCCTAGGCCAAATTCAAATTTCCCTCCCAGCTGGTTGTGCCCTCCCCTCTCTCCTCCCCCCTCTTAAACCCAAGCCGTCCAACTGCTCCCCATTGTAGCCATAGACCAGCCTCCCACTTCCTCTCCCATTGCCTCCCTAGTGTGCACCCCCCCACCTTGCCCTCTCCAACCAGCTATAGCCAAGCAGTGTCCTCATCCCTACGCCCTTAGCCCCCCAGTAGTCCTCCAACAACACCCCTCCCCATTCCCACAGCCATCAGCCCCCCATCTCCCTACTAATCCTTCACCCGCTCCCTCATCCATACCCCATTCATCATCAGACCCAGTCCAGGGTCACAGGCAGCAGAGCACCAACAGCTTGCAGAGATAGCCATGACATCACCACAAGGCTTATGGTGCATATCTTATACTTGTGGAATCTTCATCTAGTCAGCTTTACAATTGAGGTGGTCCTGCCGTCATCTGACCTCGAAGCTACCGAGAGGAGCTAATTTCGCCAGACTGCGCATCCTATCCTCGGCAGGCAACCTGAGGCTGAGTGCAGAGGCTCCCACGACAAGCTTGACGAGGCTCTTGGTGTGTCCTCCAGAGGGGAAGAATTACATCCAGTCCTCTTCCTATCCCTGATAGTAGAAGGCCATTCACCCACAGGAGCACCCTGTTCCAACATTCTTTGTAGAAGTGCACAGACTGATCCTGCCTGATCCAGGTTGGATCGACCTATGCTCCTCTGTTCAGTATATTCCTCTCCGACCTCAGTTGGTGACCCCATCAGTCCCTGTGCGAAGCAGCTTCGTCCACAGTCGCGCCAACACTAGTCTTGCCTCCATCAGATTTCAGAGCAACCCATGCAGCCTCTGCAATAACCCGCTGCGATTCTGGTTCATACAGGGATAGTCCAGATTCATCTTGAACTCGGAGCTACAGCGGCCCTCGTCATCCTTCGATCGACCTCAAATTTCTATAGTGCCTTCCTGGGCCAGTCCTGGTTGTCCCGGCCATGATCCTGCTGCCAGAAGCATGTGCAACACTGTGTTATGAAAAAAATAAAAAAAGAGAGAAAAATAAGACAGAATGAAGACTACCATGATCAAAGTTCTGATATGAAAAGTGATGTAGCACCACGAATAAAATATGTAAAATATTTAATAGACAAAAGAGCATAAAATTGATTTAAATAAAATCTAAACCAATAAAGACCCAATAGTTAAAAACTCTTTTTTACATTCGCACATGGGCCCAAAACAGTAGCTCACCTAATAAGCCTTAATGGGCCTTTATGATAAATATGAGATCAACACAAATTAATTAAACCCATGAGCTTTATTAGAAAGATCGACCTGTGCATCTAGGGTTTGGATCGAACAGGGAGCGGCAGTAAATATAAGAGGATTGGGTGCATCCGAAGAAATTTAAAACTAACTAGGATACCATGAACGCACTAGGACTCTTGTAAGGATTGGGAGATTGAAAATCCTTATAAATAGACCCCTACGGACGGAGCAGAGCCTACTTGCCGCTGCTACGTTCGAAGGAGAAGTCTTGTTGTGCGTGAAGATCGTGGGGAGTCATCATCTTCTTCCTCCTCTTGTGCGTCGACGTCCTCCTTGGTAGAAATGTATGCCCTACAAGCCAATCACATAAGATGTAATGGTGTCATTTTTTGTAATATCTTATTCACATTTATATTAATGACATTAATTCGTTGCATTTAATTCATGTTAATGATTCGAATGTAATGAAGTCCCTGAACCTGTGCGATGATGGCTGGAACATAATGAGATTATGATAATGAGATCAGTCATCCAGATTCACATGTTCTGAATGTTCCCAGTCATAGGATCTTCGAGAAGGGACATTGAAGATCCGGATAGACTGGCATACACGTTACTTACTCATATGATGGGTGTGATTGTTCTCATAGTCATCAGTGTGGTGACACTGAAGTACCTGTGTGGGTGCTCATTAGTAGAATGAGTTCACTGAAATGACCCAATCTAGAATCCCTGAATGGTAATCATGATGACTATCAATCAGGGTATTCTATATCTCAGTAGCACAGTTGGATCTTAGACCTGAGTCACTAAAGATGTCTTGCATAAGGGACCCATCGAACCTCTCTCTCCCTCACTCGTTCTCTCTCACCCTCTCTCCCTCTCACGATCTCACATTCTCCCTCTCTCACAGTTTCGATCCAGACGGGCCCTGATTGAGGCGCAGGGGGTACCGACGGGATGGGCTCGACACGAGGATCGCATGGGCTTAAGCTTAGTCTCGATCCGCGGTACGTAGAGGCAAGGGCGAACGTGAGGACGGCGTAGCTCTCGACGACGGTTCAGCTCCAGATCGGCATCCTCGTCGTGCAATAGGTAGGGGGATGGAATCCTCTCCTCGCTAGAAACCCGTCGGTACTACATGCGCCGTGGTCCGATGCCATTTTCCTTATTTTTTGTGCATATTTCCATGTTAGAGTAATTTTGCCCTATTTTCTGAAAATTTATTCCATGGCCATCGTTTTATGTTTTAATAGCATGTATAGGTGTGGAATGTTGCTGTGGACATGGTAGGTTAGGTGGAAAAATGAAATCCCCTCGTTTTGAGCTGACCGGAAGGGGTTTTGGCCTAGGCCAGCCCTTTCCCGCCGTCACGGTAGCATTATGGTCACTATGTGACCGTTTATGCTTGGGCGGCCCATTCGGGACCGCCTATGACCTTTGAGTGGTCCAACTCAGACTGCACAAGACCCTGACCTCTTGGAAGGTTTAATTAGAGCGGCCCAAACTTGTCCGTTCATGCCAGATGAACGGTTTAAATGCCGACCGCCCATGGGACTCCCTGTCTCTTCTTGTGGTCGACCCTCAACCGCCCAAACCTTGAGCGGCATGTCTCTAGCCGCATGTCCCTTAGAACTCCTGGTGGGCGAGCGGGCACTCCCCAGCTGTCCATCTTGAGTGGCCTTGTCTTAGCCATTTGTGCCTGTGTGCTGGCTTCAATGTACATGGTGAGCGATTGAGACCCAGCCGCGTATGCCAGGATGAGCGGCGGACCCCAGACCGCCCATCCGATGAGCGGCCAGAGCATAACCGCCCATCCCTGTAGAACTTTAATTTCAACATATTTATTCCATTTATGCTTTAAATGCTGCATTATCGTCATGTTTAAAATATTTTAATAAACTGTGGCATTATTTATTCTGGCATCGATTTTTTTTTGAAAAAAGTAAGACCACTCAACGCGCCATCACGGACCCGAAATGACCCTCATAAATACCATTTAGGGGTTGTCGACACTGAAAATATTTGACAATTCCTTTTGTAGGTCATAAACTCTGGTCTAATGCCCTTGGTTCCTCAAAATAGGGTGTCGAAGGCCAAATCAGCAGAAAACTCACGTGATCCGATCAGGACGCCCGGAGTGCCGAAGTGGTTCGTAAGTGATCAAAAAGTTGCCACGTGAGAGTAAAAATATACACAATGGTTTCCCACTCACCGAAGACACTTCCTACAGGGGTAAAGCAGGCCCGAGGGCACGATTTGAAGTGCCAAAGGCTATATCAGCAGAAAACTCGGGGAATCTACTCAGCACACGTGGAATGCTGGAACTGTCCATAAGCGACCATAAAGATGTCTGATCAGGGCAGAAATGTTTCGAGGGATGGCCCTCTCAATGAAGACGCTCCATGTGTCCACAGAATGAAGTTGGCAGCACAAATCGCTGAGTCGAATGCTAAATCAGAAGAAAACCTGAGTTACCCAATTTGGGTACACATTGCACCGGAAAGGTCTGTAGGTGACCAAAAAGTTGCTCAGTCAAGGCAAAAATACTTTGAGAGATAGCCCACTCAACAAAGAAGCTCCACATGTTCTCAAAGAAGGTCTGGCAGTACGAATTATAGTGTCGAAGTTCGAATCAGGACAAAACTTGAGAAAATTGATACGAGTTCGGCACACACCAGAATCACTAAAAACTGCAAATCAATGCCCAGAAATGATGAAATCTATACTCTGAGGCCATCACATCAAACCCAAGTTTGCACTAGATGTTAGACTTTTTTCAGGGTCCACCCCAGGGCGAAATGACCAAAACTATGAAAATACCACGGGATGAGTCGACGCCCCCTTTTAAAAGAGAAAAAAGTGAAAAGTGAAATGCTGCACTTTTTATGGTTAATCGGTGGCATACTTTGTATAAAAGTCAATTGGCAAAATAATGAGTGAATCAGTGGCACCTTTGTTTTGAAGTGAGTCAGCGGCCCTTGGCAACATGAGTCTGCGGGGGATAAGATGAAAACTAACATAAAACTTAAGGGCTTCTACTGGCTTACCATGGATGCAGATTTCAATCGATATGCCTACACATGCCACCAATGCCAAACTTTTGGCCCAGTGCCAAGAAGACCCCCAAGCTCTTTACATCCTATGGCGCCAGCATGGCCCTATGCAGAATGGGGAATGGACATTGTCGGGCCCTTCCCACCGTCTTCCAAAGGCCACAAGTTCATACTAGCTTGCAACATATTATTTTTCTCGATGGGCTGAAGCTATTCCCTTACGGGAGGTCACATGCGAGGTAGTTGCTCAATTTGTTAAACATTATATTACTTATAGATTCGGCACCCCTCACCGGATCGTGTTGGATAACGGCACGTCATTCAAGAATAGAAAAATATACGTGTTAGCCGCTAAATTCCACGTAGATTGGAGAACTTCAACAATCTATAATCTCCAAGCTAATGGGTTGGTTGAGGCATTCAACAAAATACTTTGCAAGCTCCTTGCCAAAATTGTCGGCAGTCGCAAAAGAGACGGGGGTGAAAAGATACATGAAACCCTTTGGGCATATCGAACAATTTATAAGACTCCCACTGGATGCTCCCCTTTCTCTCTAGTGTACGGAGCAGAAGCCGTGGTTCCAGTTGAAATCGAGATGTCATCTTATCTGGTGGCCTTACATAACGGTTTGCAAACTCAAGAACAAAGTGAGATAGAAAGAAGGTTGGAATAACTATCCAGCCTAGAGGATAAATGGCTTGAAGCCTACGGACATCTTCAGGTTTATCAAGCCCGAATGACGAGGGCTTACGATAAATTTGTGAAACAAAAAGCATTTAAAGAAGCGGCGTCGTTATGGTTAAAGAAAGAGAGGTCACGGTCGGCAGGTCCAGTGGCAAACTCCAATCCAATTGGCGTGGGTCCTATGTTGTTTCCAAGGTCTATGAGGGAGGTGCCTATAGGGTTGTTGACCACAAGAGAGAGAGCCCTTTCCCTCCATTAAATGGTAAACATTTAAAATTATATCATGCTCCTGAACACGATTTTTTACAACAATCATTCCAGGATGTGTCTTCTCCCGATAGAGGGTGCCATTTTTGCTTCATTTGCTCGCCGAACACTAGCCGATAGGTCCGGGAATGATTCCGGAAGTCACCGTTCACGATTCTTCATGTCACGACTCCTAAAAGACCTCGGCAGGGTGTTGAAGAAGCTCTCGGTTTGCCGTACGGCCTTGGTCTGGGCTCCGTGTATATTTGGTTTGAGCACGCGGGTCTTCTGCTGACACGACCTTCAGCACGATGGCTTATGCCTCTGGCTCGGCCTGACTCGTACTCAGAGCACCCATGTGGGATGATATTCTGCCTAGACCGACGGTCATTTGGCCTCTGACGGACCCACTTTCGCAAGAAGCTGAACCCATGTCGGGTGTTTGGGTTCTTCTACTGCCAGGGCTTCCAGCTTCCGGTTGTGAAGGGCCGATGGCATTCTTCTTTCTCAAGAGAGTCTTCATTGGGGTGAGAAGTCACCGAGTAGATCACCGTCCTTGGTCGGGCGGCGGCGTGGGGTAGCGGCGTGACAGAGTCGACACTGGATCATTGGGCAGGCTTGGTTGCACTGTCGGTTGGTAGTGGAGTCATGTTGGTTCTCCTGAGGTGAAGTTCTCGACATTCATTCCAGGTGGCTCGAGGCTCTAGCAACTTGAGAGGCTTCAACGGTCTACTTTTTTTTGGCTTGCGTGCTCCCGTAAGCCGTGTCATTTACCTTTACGGCTTGATCGCTGATCATCATATTTTGAGTGTCAACAAATTTCCCTAAGACGTAGGTGCTGCAAGTGAGACATGAACGTGGCAGAACCGACGGATGAGCTTTGTCTGGATTGATCTCCTTTGATGACGACAGCTCGGAACGGCACTTAATTTCATCGTCGGACACTCAAACGACGCGACTGGGGATTTAAACGGCGCGGTTGAAATGGCGCACCCTTGATTGGATTGCTGAAACGGCGCGGGGTTAACCAGCGCGCCCTGTGGCCTTTGCAGGTTTTGAAATGGCGCGCCTTTTGTTGAAATGACGCATCTTTTGTTGAAATGGCGCACCCACGGAGCGCGCCGTTTCAGAGGGGTTAAAACCCACTATATATATAAAGTCATTCCTTTGATTTTTCCTCAGTTGCACTTGAACCATGAGGATGACAACTTGGCTATGATAAGATTGAAGTTGAATGATCAAGATCGAAGTATTGCCCAGATGGAAATCGGCAGGAATGTCTTTAGAAAGATTAGCTCTTGAATGATCAGAGTGATGCCCATAGTGGTAGGGCTAATTAGAAAAATTGATAGTGAATAATGTAGAAAGATTTGAGAGATGATAACCAAGAGTGCCCAGAATGGTAAAGCAAGAGAATGGTAATCAGTGTTAAGAACATAGGGAAGAACTGAAAGATTGATGTAAACAGAAGGAGAAGACTCATCCTGTATTCTTGGTCCACACAAAAGTTACCCCTGTGAAGCACCATCTAGAAAATACAATGCATTTTTTGGATTTTGAGAATATACAATTTTTTATGGATTTTGAGAGTATGCAAATTTTATCAATTTTTTAGAAAATATTAAATTTTTATGAATTTTATGAATATTTATTTTTTTAAGTTTTAAAAATATTTATTTTTTTAGATTTTTGATTTAGACATTGCTAATTGCAGCATGAAGGGTAATTTAAACCACTAGTTAGGGGTCCTCGTTTCTTCCCCTCTCACTAAGGAGTGCCCAAAACAGGGCGTGCATTGAAAGTGGTGCTCTATAGCCAGCTATCCTGGGTTAACGGTGCCCCTACTAAGGCCATACACGAGAAACACTCAGTCTTAGAGGGAGAAGAGAATAAAACTATGGGGGTAAGCCTAACGTGAGTTAATAAGATATCAGGTTTAACCTCTTTCTATAACACAACCCCTAGAGATTCGATTTGTTGCGTCGGGACTATTTTGTCATATCATTAAACCTTAATTCTCTTTTAGGCACGCATATGATTGGGCTCATAATGTCCCGCGGGAAACTGTACTGTCCTCTTGCCATGTCATATTAATCAAATTTTTACTTTATTTTTGTACATTTTTCCTATATTTTATTCTTTTTGTGTCCTTTGGACTTGACAGATATTGAAATTGAGATCGAAATTTGACAATAAGGTCTTAATAGACTATCCCTATTTAAGACTTTCTCTTGTCGGGGTGTGCTTAGGTTGGTTGTCTTGCCCAAAATACCTTTGCTCTCATATTTTGGCCGAGTAAAGAAGAGAAAAGACCTCGTGACCTTGAGCATGGCCTAAGTAGCAATGATGTTTACCAAGAAGACGGCTAAGGATGCCGTGAAGTGTGTGCCCTGCTCATCTAAGGGTTGCCCTTAATGAGAAGTAATGGAATGCTGAACTCCTAGCACGAGATTCTCAAAACCAAAAAGTGTTGCGTTAGGAAGCCTAAAGACTCTTTTTGACACTAATTAAAAAAACTTAGGACTAGACCTAAATCTAGACTACCATTCTTAATCATGTTAAGAAGTACTTCATGTAAAAAGTCGTGCGTAGAGATGAATGAAAAAATGAAAATGCATGCTTACGCCAATAAATTACCTTGCGACCTTTGTTGTAAAAGCAGCTGTCAGTGGCGATATTGATCAACATAGGATTTGTTGCCCTCATTTGGCAAATAAAGAATATAAGAAGTAAAGATTAAAAGTGACTTAATATGAAGGAGCGGTGCCTAGACCAGACTCAGATGAATAAGGACAAAAGGAAAAGAAGTGAGGGCTAGAACTCCCTCACTAAGGTGTAGAGATCTTGATCACAAGAAAAGTCTACAGAAGAAAAAGGAAAATCAATCGGGGGAGTGAGGACTAAAGCCTCGAAACTAGTGAGAGAAAGGGCAGATGCCCAAAGAAGTTGATGTGGGAGAAATCGAGTCAGACTCGAGATTGGGAGGAATCAAAAGAAGGAATTGATAAATCGAAAGAGGCAGATCTAGAGGGTCCAGAGGTAGAGGATAAGAATCATGAGTAGAAGAATCTGGAGGTTCCGGAGGAAGAGGATAGTGAGGGACGCGATGCCCTGGGAAAAGGTATGAAAAAAAGATAATTCAAAAGGAGGAAAAGAACAAAGGATGCGATGTCCTAGAAGAGTAAAAGGATGAATAGGAGGAAAGAAAGATCCGAAGGCTCCGTAGGAAGAAAATTAGAAGGGGCGCGATGCCCTAGGAGAAGAAGAAAATCTGAAAGTTTCGAGAGGAAGGAATAAGAAGGGGTGTGAAGTCTGCAAAGGATAGGGGAATGAAAAGAATCCCGAGGTTCCAAAGGAATAAAGTGAGAATGGGCGTAATGCCCAGCAAGGATTGGGGAATAAAATAAGGAATCCGGATGTTCCAGAGGGAGAAAATAGGAAAGGACATGATGTCTGGGTGAAGAGGTAGAGAATTTGGGAACGAAGGCAAATGGGAGGGATTGAGAGTATTATGGGGAGGATCCGGAGGTTCCAGAAGGAGAGAATAGGAAGGGGCGTGATGCCTTGGAAGAAAAGATAGGGAATCTAGAAATTTCAGAGGTAAGGGTGAATTGGAAGGATGGAGAGGATCTGGAGGTTATGGAAGATGATGAAGATATGGGTTCAAAAACCTGGGAAAGAAGGATAAATGCAAGTGAATGAAATGCAATGAATGCAAGGGATGCAAAGAGGAAAGCCTCCTTCTCACCCCATGAGTGGCCCATAGAAAGAAATTAGTAGATGGAGTGAAACAAAGGGCGAGTGGATTGGTGGAAGGCCCGTCATCAAAAGAATGTCTGTCCCTCCAATGCAAATAACGTGCTTGGCCAGACGACCCAGTTGGTGGAATTAACGCCCAAGAGCTCTTATTTCATGAGGTTTCAATAATTGTGTAATTCAACATGAATTGTAACTCCCTTGGTAAATAATCATAATGAAAGTTAGGGAGTTTTGGAACTTTGGCACAAAACAAGTTTGGCTTCTTCAAAAATGACTCTCTTGGAAGGAGAGGGATATCAATGCGAGGGAGTCGACATTTTGGCATGAGAAGCTTTATAAGGCTCAAAGCTCTTGGAATGTTTTTGTAAAAAATGTGTGCTAAAATAGGCGCTAGCCCCTTGCGCGGTAGTGAAAAAGGAATAAGCTTGGTATGGAAGGCTTCAAACAAGGGATGCCCTACCCTACCCTTGAGTATAGACTTCATCATCTCCTTGGCAAAAGAATGTGTCATAACAACACTAGAGGAGATCCCCTTCTTTTGATTAGGAACTTGCACTATGATGAAGCAAGCGGTAACGAGAGCATCAAAAATATCTTTACCAATGAGCAACGTGACTTTAACAATCTTGGCCTTTGGCCGACATGGCATCAACTCATGAGAATTCTTCTTAGTGAGCATTGGTGGAGACTTTTAAAAAATGCCTGGTACAAGAATACGGATCAGCATCCAACAAATAAAATCTTAGCTTTTGAATAGCATAGTTGTAACCAAATTATTCTTGTCCGGCTCTTGAGCATTATCTTTGGCGCATGCACTTGTAGAAACACACCTACTCCGAGGGGAGATGGAGGAAAATGAGGTGGGAGAGGTCAACTTATTGGGTGATGGAGGTTTGATGGAAGGCATTAAATGAAGGGTAGGTTGAAGTGGAAGTTCAAACACTGTGAGCTTCTCCCCTACTCGGAAGCGGACATGGTTAGCTCGAGTGCAAAAAAGAGTGGACCCTACTCAAGATCGGCCACAAGGTTAAGTAGAAGGCTAGGAGTGATTGGCTTTTGGATTATAGAGATAGTAGAGGCCTTAGGTGGAGGCGATGGAGGGTTACTTGGTTCGGGAAAAGGAAAAGGGTTAATGGGAGGCTCGGCGGTGTAGACACCTCTTTTCCCCTCCCTTTAAGAGATGTGCTTAAGGGAAAAAAGGCATTGTGTGTAGGTGTGTAAGTGAATAGTATGAAAAGAATGATTAGTGCAATCAATTAATCACTCACATACACTGACAAGTTGTGATCGCCACCAAAATACCTAGTGCAAAAGAGGAGCACCACGTACCTTGGAAAAGGGAGACGGATAAGACCACTCACCAATAGGGTGCAGCGCTGGTGCAGGAAGAAAACGATCCTCGGGGGACCACTGAATGTCGAAGATGGCTGAACGATAGGCCGCTGCAAGCACTGAAGTGGAATGCAGGAAGAAGGCCTGAAGTGGAGATCATGCGATCTGCAGTCGGCCGCACACAGGAGCGAGACGGTCTTAGGAAGACCGCAAGCCCCGACAGACGATCGGAGATGAACCGCACCGGACCTTCAGATTCCAAGCCTTGGAACTTAATCCTCCACCCCTTTCGGCCAGCCAGGAGGGATGGGCCTCATGCTAAAGCTCATGTTAACCTGCAAAACGATACAAACGACCAAGAAAAATAGCCCAAATGAGTTTATGGAAGTGCAATATCTATGAATAGAAATAAAAAAACTAAGCACATAAAGGGAATGGGGAATACTTGGGGTGATTTTTTAACCCCTAATAGGCGTGAAATGCAATAGGAAGGTGAAGAATGTGAGAATGACAGTAAATAAAATGTGGATAAAAGTGAGGAGGAATGATGATGCAACGACGGACAAATGATGAAGAATGACCAAATAGAGACTCAAAACACAAAAGACATGGACTACTCCCTGAATCGAAGGCTTAATGGACGTGGAAAGCCTTCCTCCCTGGCCGAAATTCACTCAAGAATACGGCAGCACTTCGACGTGAATTCTCAGAATCCCCCCCGCGAGCTTAGGCCAAGGGTGCTATTTATAGACCCTTGAAAGTTAGCTCGAAATTGAGGGCTTTTTGTGAGAAGTAGACTTTATTATCTAAATAAAAAATGTAGATAATATTCCCAGAAGTCCCCAAGATCAAATGGAACACGATTTGACTCAGAATTTACGAAGAAAAAGGTGGAGCAAACACCTCATTTGGCCATGGATGGAGATAGAAAAGCCAACCGAACCAAGGATCTCGGCCCTAGATACAGTCATTCGATAGACCGCCCAACTACATAAATGGCCCAACTGGAGATCGCCTACAAGCTGTCGGTGGAAAATAAATAATAAGATAAATTAGGCTATTTATCCGAGGAACAAACTGAATCAGCCGGCATAGGACTCTCAAGAGGAAAACGGTCCTTTGATGAATCGCCTAACTCATTAAACAGCCCATCTGGAGACCATCTCACAAATGTCAGTGGAAATCAATAAATAATGAGGTAAATACCTATTTATCCCCAAAATTGACCGACTTAGGACTCTGGCTTAAATACGATCATTAAAAGGGCCGCCCAAATCATAAACGGTCTATTATAAGACCGTAAATTAGGGTGTCGGTGAAAAATAGAATAGGGAGACAAATACCCATTTGTCCACAGACTATGCCGTTGTAGGACTCTGGGCAATAAAGACAGTTTTATGAACGACCGCCCACCTCACTAAATGGTCTATCGCTAGACCGCTTTTCAGGCGGGCGATGGAAAATAAATATAGGGTAAATAAGCCTGCTTATCCTAAAAGACCAAGTTAAATCAAAGTCCATTAAGCCCAAATTTGAGAGCTATCCCAGTCAGGGAGAAAGTACCCATAAAATAAGCCCAAAGAAATGCCTAAAAATGGCCCAAATACGTAATGGACAACTTGAGGCATCAAAAATAAGGGTAAGAGAATGACTCAACTCATAGGCAAAAAACGCGTGTCAACAGATGCCCCTCCTTAACGTCCTCTTTGCAGGGGAGCGAGCGGAGGTGAAGTGAAAGTGAAATGGAACATGGAGATGAAGCGAAAATTAAGCGAAGTGAACTGAAAAGTGGGTGTTAAGGTAAAAGACACTCGTTTCCTCACCAACGAGCGATAGAAATTTTTTGAAAAACTCTGAACCAAACACGGGGAATGATCGGACCAAAATGACACCGGTCTGGAGAAACTAACTACATAAAAAGGAAGAAACGTAAGCAACCACATTGGGGGTCACAATCCACAACTAACGAGGGAATCGGAGCAAGCAAAAAAATAAAGAAGCAAACTAAAACCTCTAGACGATGACTCCCAGTCAACCAAATCAGGTGGACAAACCAGAGAAAACCTTCCAAGTTTGAGTAGAATAGTTCCTCTTACCCAAAACCATAAACGCACAATCATCCATCACTAACGAGAGACTTTTAGACAGATCAAGGGTCATGAATGCTCAAAAGATGCGCATGATGCATGCCAGACTAAAATAAAAGAAATCATAAAAATGAATGCTAAGAAAGTCATAAAATAGAAAACACTCCAGAATAGTATTGCTAGACCGAAAGAATCAGGGTCAAGACAGGCGTGTGAGATAGAACTATCGTTCCCCAATCCTCCCAACCTAACGACCTATCCGATGATTAAACATGTGTCCCTAGATCATCATCACTTTTGTTATAGGGGAACATTAGATCCTGGAACACGTGAATGACCAGTCGATTCTCGAGATAATATAGCATAGATACCATATAGTAATGCAATAAAGGACACATGGTACGGAATACTTACCTGACTTACCTGACCTGGACTATGGAAGTGGAGTGATACTACAAAAGATCATGAACAGAGTTTTACAATCATGTATATCATGAAACAGGATCATTCAAGCCACAAGATTATCAATGAGCATCTAATGCAACAAAAATAAGACTAATAAGTTCTTTCATCATTTCAGGATAGAAATGGTCTACCTCAGACCACCACACGTCAATAAACGGTCTAGACAAGACGACAAATGCAATGAGAATTTAAATCTCATCGTGGTCTTGAAATGGCCCAATGGGGGATCACCAAAGGGATACACGGTCATGGGGCGACCGTTAGATGGGTCGTCATCGTAAAACGATCTAAGAAAGACCTCCTTAACACTGAACGGTCTATTGATAGACCGTCTTTCTATCATCGGTTTCAAAAAAAGAAACCAACGCCTCTCACCTTCTTCTTCCTCAAACCTTCCACTCAACCATCGAACACCGTCGGCCCCCATCTTTGTTGTGTGGGGTGAAGACGTGACTTGGTCCCGGGCCACCAGTCCCGACACCTCCGTCCAGTCGGGGAGGGGGGCGAGGAATACGGTGAGCCCTTCAACCAGACAGTCAGCTGGTCGAGGCCTTACATTGCAAGAGAAGCTGCAGAAGCCCTACTCCTTCCCAAGAGAAAAGACCCGAGGCATCTTTAATTGGGCCTATCACTATGGCAAGGTTTCTCTCCCGAGGTCCAAGAGGCCTCAAGAAGTTCGGAGAAGCGGTGACCCACTATTCTGCCCCTATCACCAGATACTCGGTCACGCCATTGAGGATTGTTATGTCTTCAAAGATATTACTCAAGGCCTGATCGACAGAGATGAGCTCAGAATGGGAGAATATGTGGTGGCTCCGCCACGTCCCCATGTGACAGGCAGCCCCAAGGGAGGAGTCTACACAATATCCATCTAGCACCAGGCTCCTGAAGATGTAGCGACCTCGGCCATGGTCGAAGCCATCTATGATGATTACCTGGAAGACTCTGGAGCAGCCTTGTGCCTTTCCGCGCCAGAGAATCTCGCAGGCCCGCTAACTGTAAGCCAGGAGGGATGCGAGGTGAACGCCGCCTCGGTGCCGGGTCACGAAGAACAAGAAGAGGCCCACGGCATCCTCGAGGCCGAAGAGGGCGAAGACCAAGACTTTGTTGATTTGTTGTCGGCCCCGCTGAAAATTGAAGATGGCCGTCAGGCTACTGTCGATGAGCTGATCGAAATCAATCTTGGCACGGAGAGCGACCCTAGGCCGACCTTTCTGAGTGCCCTCATATCTCCCCAGGAAAGGGAGGTGTATGTGAAGTTCCTACAGGAGTTCCATGATTGCTTCGCTTGGAACTACAAAGAGATGCCCGGTCTCAGCCCCGAAGTGACCTAGCACATGTTGGCAATTGATCCGAAGATAGAGCTAGTAAAGCATCCCCCCCGACGCATGCGGCCGGAATTGATAAAACAGGTCTGCAAAGAAGTCAACAAGCTCATAGACGTTGACTTTGTAGCAGAGAATCAATACACCACCTGGCTGGCCAACATCGTGCTGGTGAAGAAGAAGAATGGACAGATTAGGATCTGCGTGGATTTCTGCCACCTGAATAAGGCTTGTCCAAAAGATGATTTTTCAGTACCAATCACCAAAGTGATGATCGATGCAACTATCAGTCATGAGGCCCTTTCTTTCATGGACAGTTCGTCCGGCTACAACCAGATCTGGATAGTCGAGCACGACTGGATTCACACAACTTTCAGGTCACCCAAGGGGATCTTCCATTACAAAAGAATGCCCTTCGGCCTCAAGAATGCTGGGGCCACATACAATGGGCGACCACCAAGATATTCGATGAGCTACTCCACAGCAAGGTCGAATGTCACATCGATGACTTAGTTGTGAAGACGAAGAGGAGAGGCGACCATCTAAGTGACCTTAGGGTTATTTTCTAGAGGCTCTGGCAGTATGATCTGAAGATGAACCCGATGCAGTGCGCTTTCGACGTCTCCAACGAAAAATTCCTGGGCTTCATTGTCCGGCATAGAGGGATCGAGATTGACCCCCTCAAAATAAGAGCCATCAAGGAGCTATCACCTCCGAAGAATCTGGGAGAGCTCAGGTCTCTGCAAGGGCGGCTAGCCTACATCCGCAGGTTCATCTCCAATCTGTCAGGGCACTGCCAACCTTTCCACAAACTGATGATGAAGAATGCGCCTTTCAACTGGGGTGATGAATGCCAGCGCGCCTTCGATCACCTGAAAGATTATTTGAAGACCCCACCCGTGCTGGGGGCACCTGTCAAAGGCAAGCCGCTCATCCTCTACATAGCGGCTACTGAATATTCACTGGGGGCAATGCTCGCCCAAAATAATGACGAGGGAAAGGAGCAGGCTCTCTACTACCTCAGTCGAAGACTGGTGGGGGCGGAAGCCAAGTACACTCCTATCGAAAAGGTCTGCCTCACCTTAGTCTTCGCAGTCAAGAAACTGAGGCACTATATGCTGTCCCATGAAGGGAGCCTGATCTTTAGGGCTGACCCCGTCAAGCACATTCTCTGCTAGCCCATCCCAAAGGGGCGCCTCGGTAAGTGGGCTGTGTTATTGATAGAGTATGATATCACATATGTGCCACAGAAGGCCATTAAAGGGCAAGCCGTCGCGGACTTCTTCGCGGCTCACCCCGTGCCTGAAGACTCCCCGCTGGCTACAGAACTACCCAAAGATGAAGTACTGGAAGCAAACCAAGTCCAGCAGGCTGTCTGGCAGCTGTACTTTGACGGGGCTTCCAGAACAGAAATAACGTCCTCTGGGCGTACCAAGATACAGGCCGGAGCTGGCATCGTCCTTAAATCTCCAGATGGAGAAGTGGTGCACACTTCCTGCTACATCAACAAGCCCTGTACAAATAATGAAGTAGAGTATGAAGCTCTGATTATCGGCCTCCAGATTACTCTGCAGATGGAGATTAAAATGCTGTAAGTATTCGGTGATTCGTTGCTGGTCGTCAAGCAGGTCCAGGGACAGTTCGATGTCCAGAAGTCGGAGCTACTCCTTTACTACACTAAGGTGAAGGGGCTCAGGGGGCGGTTCTACCTCCTTGAGATAGGCCATGTCGCTAGAGGAGAGAACGCTCAAGCCGATGCCCTGGCAAAGCTGGCAAGCTCACTAGCAGTTCCACCTGATGGGTCTCTCGACATCCAAGTGATCAACCCGCACCAGGTGCCTAGCATGATAGAAGAAAGGCTGGAAGAAGAAGAAGAATGGGAGGTGGCCACAGCAGAAGCTGTCAGTCTGCCCGATTGGATGGACGCTCTTATACAATGGTTCAAGCACCAATAACTGCCCAAGTAGAGGGAAGAGAAGATTAGACTGATTAGAACAAAGGACTCCTACGAGCTCCGAAATGGGATACTATTTCGAATCGCGGCCGATGCCAAGCAAAAGCTACTCCTCCGATGCCTGTCCATTGAAGAGGATTGGAGAGTTATGAAGGAGGTTCATGCTGGAGCAGTCGGTGCACACCAGGCGGGGCCAAAAATGAAGATTGAAATAAAGAAGCATGGCTATTATTGGCCGACGATGTTTGACGACTACTGCAAGTATGCAAAGAAATGTCAGAGGTGCCAGGAGCATGCCACCATACCCAGGAGGCCACCCGTGCCACTGCATCCTACGGTGCCTCACTGGCCTTTTGCCCAGTGGGGAACAGACGTCGTGGGTCCATTGCCTGCCTCATCCACAGGCTGCAAGTACATTTAGGTGGAAAACGATATGGCTATGTTCTTATGGATGATTTTTCACGATTTACTTAGGTCTTCTTTCTGTCACATAAAAATGATGCATTTGATGAATTTTAGGCTTTCTTCATGAAAAGTAAGTAGGATGGCATGTTTAGAATATCTACTATTGAGTCAAATCATGAAGGTGAATTTGAAAATGTAAATTATTATGATTTCTATAGGGAGCAGGGGATAACACATAGGTACTCTTCACCAAGAACTCCCAAGCAAAACAGAGTGGTGGAAAGATGCAACAGAACCCTTGTGGGCATGGGTAGGACTATGCTTATAGAAAGTTAGCTACCAAGGAAATTTTGGGCCGAGGCGGTAAACACAGCATGCTATATTGTTAACTGTGCCATGATAAGGCCCTCATACAAAAAGACTCCTTATGATCTACTGAAAGGTAAATGGCCATCACTCAGACACCTTCGGATATTTGAAACTAAATGTTTATTCACAATAATGACAAAAAAGATCTAGACAAATTTGAACCAAATAGTGACCCAAGTATCTTCCTTGGATACTCTGAACACTCTAGGGCCTGTAGGACCTTTAATGTCAAAAATCAAGTTGTTGAAGCAACCCCCATGTTACATTTGATGAATTCAGACCCAAATCTAAAAATGATGTCTCTTGTAGAAAGGAGGATGACAGAGAGTTTTTGGAGTCAAAGGACAAGCAAGCTCTACAAGTAGAAGAAGCAAGGAAAAATGAAAATCTAGGCCAGTCCAATGAACAAGGGAACAACAATGCCGATGAAGGTAACTCACTCACCAATGTAAGATTGCTCAGAAGTCATCCTTTAGGCAATATCATTGGTAGTTTGCATGAACCCCCGAGGACTAGATCTCATTTTAAAGAAATTGAAGAAACTGATCAATTGGCACTTATTTCTCAAATTGAACCTAAAAAGGTTGAAGAGTCCTTAAAAGATGAATTTTAGATAAAAGCCATGCATGAGGAACTAAATCTGTTTGAAAGAAGCAACATATGGCATTTAGTCCCTAGACCCAAATCACACTCCGTCATTGGCACCAAATGGGTTTTCAGAAATAAATCCTTGAGTCTTGTCCTGTCATCGAGTCTTTTCCTTATATTAAAGTGCATTTGAGTCTTTTTCTTTTACTTATGTAAGTTGAGTCGACATATGTAATTTGGGCATTTGATTATTAATAAAGATCATATTTTGTCAACATTATCTAGGCTTATGTTTATGTTTTATAGTTTGCTCTGATTATTCGAGACTATTCACTGCCACGTTCCGAGCAATACGCTCCACTGCTATCGGTTCGGGGTGTGACACAACCTCTGAGAATCTCTCAGCTGGCAACAATATTCAATTAATGCAAGTCCATCCTCTAGATTCTCCGGATGTGATTCTCCCCGAGAACCTCTCAGCTGGTAACAATATTCAGATGTAGCAAGTAGTACTCCCTCCGCCAGGTTCTCTGGGTATGAATTCAAATTTGAAAAATGGAGCAAGCTCAAGTACCATAACAGATTGTTATCAACAGAGAGATTTAAGCTTAACAAAGGCATATTCTCCTTCTCTTAAGGAAGTGGTTGAAAAAGAGCAAGTGGAAGGCACTCAGTTACTACCTCCATCATCGAAGGGAAAAGGGAGATCAGGATTTCAGGGAGGCTCATCCAAACCAAGGTGATCCCTCCGCCTATCCTCCTAAACAGCTTTGTACCTTCCTGATCCTTATTTTAAATGAAGATAGTTAGTTGGAATGTTAGTGGCATTAATAAGGCAGAGAGACATGCCCAACTTAAGCTCATTCTCTCTCAATCAAAGTGTGACATGGCAATACTCATTGAGACAAAAATTCATCCTAGGAATACAGTAAAGTTTAAGCAAAGTATATGGCCTCAAGCCAACTTCATTCATACTCAGGACGCAAGAGGAAGAATATGGATTCTTAGTGATCCTATGAAGTTTAATACTCAATTGATTAAGCAGATTGATCAACTGATTCATATAACTACCAATGATTGTTCAACTGGGTTCTCCTTCCAGTTCACTGCAGTTTATGCTTCCAATCTTTTATCTCATCGAAGAATGCTATGGAAGGATCTTATGGACCTTTCAGTCATCTCCAACGGTACTCCATGGATGGTTGTAGGAGATTTCAACACCATTAGACTCACACCGTTGAACATTTTCAGGAGAAGCAATAGAAGAAAGCGAGGGGTGATCTCGCAGTAGTCTGATCGAGGTTTGGTGTACTACGAGACATTATCTTAGGTAGTTATGTCAGTTAGAAAAAAAAATGAGTGTGAAATTTAGTTATGTAATAAATGACTTATTAAATTAGCACATTTATTTCTATCTATGTGGATGTAGTATTTGACTGTAAGCTGATGATTGATTGAGAAATTTTATTTTTGCTGTAATAAAATCTCAGTGTTTATGTGAAATTCTTTATCGTGATTGTACCGTTTGGGTTGTCCCACTTGACCGTCTCGATCAGAATCTAACGTGAGTCTTTACGACTAGACCGAATCTCGAGTCGGGACGTTACATAATCCACAATCTCCTTTATACCTCCCTCCCTCTAGTGATGCCCCCTCTCTTCCTCACTCTTCTAACGATACTTGTCTTCCCCTATTGTCTCTCACTCTTCTGACGATACTTGTCTTCCCCCATTGTCTCTACAAGCTCCTAAGTTGGTAAGGTATAATGGCATTTGCTTTCAAAGGAACACCCATTTATTACCCCCTATTAACGAACGATACTTTTCTTCCCCGATTGTCTCTACAAGTTCCTCCCTCAGGGACAATGACATCAAATGAACGCCCATTTATTATCCGCTATTAACGGAAAGATTGAGAGCGGCGATAACATGCATGAATCCCTCTTTGTTAATAGAGAAATGTATGGTGACATCTTTTTGTCACACTCTTTTTTCAACATCTATTTTAAAGATCATATGATTTAAAAAAAATCTTAAATATGATACTCCTCAATTCAAGAACAACACATCTAAATCATTCAACTCAAATGTCTAATCTTATGATTGGATAATATGAGAGTACAGAGTAAAGAACATAATGGAATGATAAGAGAAGAAACATTAGAAAAAAAAGGGTGAGATTAGTAGGAAAGGGAGTAATATATTAGAGGGTGGATGCCAACTTAGCGAGGGAGAAGATGGTTTGCCAACTCATGGACGAACCTCCTCAACCATGATGATTCAGGGTGAATTGGTCTAATCCAGTATTAAGATCTTTCGACGCATGCGTGAATGCTTTGCAGCCTAAAACCCTTAGATGATCATAGGACATCACTTTCCCTGACTACACCCTTTTTGGAACATCTCCCTCTAATGCCACAAAAGGAGACTGGTTGATCAGGTACACTGCTATTCACATAGTTTCACCCCAGAAAGATTTTGATAATTTAGAATTGGAAAGCATGCTTCTAATTCTCTCCACAATTGTCCTATTCACATTTTCTACAATTTCATTTTACTGTGGAGTGTAGGGAATAATCTTCTCATGTTGAATCTCGTATTCTATATAATACTTTCCCAAAAATCAAGTCTTGCACTCACCACCATTGTTTATGCACAGCCTCTTCAAACATTTTCCTACTTCGCACTCAACACTAGCATGAAAAGCTTTGAAAATGTTGTTAACTTCGTGTTTACTTTTCATTGCAAATGCCCATACATTTCTAGATATTTCATTAATGAAAGTAACAAAATAAGAAGCACCACCTTTTGATGTTATATTTATTAGACAACACACATTAGAATAAACTAACTCTAACCAATAGCTCTTTTCAGGCAATTTTTTTGAAAAGAAATTCCATGTTATGTACCTATAAAATAATGATCACATGGGCTTAAATACGTACCTTTCAGCTGTGAAAGGAGATATTTTCTCAAGAGTAAGTTCATCACCTTCTCACTCATGTGTCCCAACTACCTCTGCCACAAATCAAATAAGGAACTATCAACTAAGACATTCACTTAAGTTTGTTGCCTATGTCTTCATGTCGTAAAGAATACCAGACTTACTGTCCCATGCTAACACAAGTGCACCATTTGTTAATTTCTAACTTGTATGTCCAAAAATAGTGGAATTGCCATCTTCACCTAATTTTTTAGCATATATCAAGTTCATTCTGAGTTCTAGAACATGCCTCACATCTTCAAGCATGAGCCGATACCCTTTGCAAGTCTCACATAGATATAGCATATCCCTATAATTCCTGAAGTGTCCTTATTTCCCCTTTGCAAGTCTCACATAGATATAGCATATCCCTATAATTCCTGAAGTGTCCTTATTTCCTGTATGAACAACAGTACTTGATCGGATGAATCCCTTCTCCAATAACTCCATTAATTATTTTTTTAACTCCTTCATTTCGATAAGGGACATCCGATACGGAGCCTTAGAAATAGGTGCAGCTCCCGGAATCAAATCAATAGAGAAGATCACTTCTCTCTCCAGAGGAATACCAGAAAACTTGTCCGAGAATACATTAGAATAATCTTGAACAATAGGAATATCCTCCAGATTGGGTTCTTTATGCTTGGCCATAGTCGTAGAAACTAAGAAGGCTGCACAGCCCATCTTCAATAATTTATTGGCTTTAAGGGCCAAAATAAGGAATAGGTGTCTAGAATACCTGACACCAGAAAATAAGAGGTTGGGGTCATCACTAAAGGTTACCATACCCAATTTACAGGTAACACTAGCACCATATGTAGATAACCAGTCAGCTCCCAAAATAATATCATATCCTTCCATCTGCATGCACACTAAGTCAGCCAGTAGGTTGTAACCGTTGACTAGAACTTCACTAGTAGGATAGAAATATTTAATCTCCGATCCTGCTCCAATAGGAGTAGTAATAGTAAGTTTGGGTTTTAACGGGACAGGTCTCATTGGAAAAGTATCAGCAAAGCTCTTAGATATAAATGAATGTATGGCTCCAGTGTCAAATAAAACAGAGGCAGGCTTTAAGCAAATAGAAAGAGTACCTTCCACAATGCCTCTTCCTTCGGTAAGTTCTGCATCCCTAAGAGCTTGAAGTCTACCTTACTTTTTGATAGTAACTGAAAATTTTTCCAGCAGAGCTTGCTTGTTGAGAAATGGACAATTCGGGATTCTATGATCCTGACTCCCACAGCGAAGACAGGCACCAGGTCTTCTCCAGCATTCTTCTGTCTTATGTCTGGGCTTTTCGCAATACTTGCATAGTTCCTTTGATGGGGTAACAAAAGGGATAATTTGTTTATCATTCCATCTTGGATTCTTGTCCTTTTGGAAGTTACGCCCATCTTTAAAGGAGTTACGCCTATCAGTGGGCCTCTTCTTCTCGAAGGAGGGCTTGAAGTTACCAGAGCTAGTTACTGGCTCCTTCTTGGCATCTCTTCCCTGGCAAGATTCCAAAATCCAAAATTCACACCATCCTTGCATTTCATGGCATGCATTGTATTCATTTTCTTATTTATCTTTGCCTATTTAATAAGACTTCACCCATTGACCAAATATCAAGGATTGGTCGTATCTAACTTTCTCCAGGTAAGGGGTTAAGCCTAAGAACAGATCTAACTTATTTTCTTGTTTTAGTATGTGCAAAGACGGGTTGCAACACCCAAAACCAAGGCTCACGGATTCCCTGTTCCTTTGCCTTTGCGGTCCTCCCCTAGACCGTTACGTTAACCTTAACGGCCAATTGGCAGCCGCAACCCTCAACCGAGAGCCAAGGCTCATTGATTCCCTGTTCCTTTGCCTTTGTGGTCTATTCTTAGACCGTCACATTCACCTTAGCGGCCAATCGGCGACTGTCTTCCTCACCCGAGAGCTCAAATGAACACAGTTTTCTATTCCTTCCTACTTACGATCTGTCGTGAGATTGCTAAATGGATCTAGCGGTCCTTTGGTGGACCGTTTTCAAACTGAGAATCCTGTAAAATTGAATATTCAAGTCAAGAGAGAGAGTTTTTTAACAATTGTTTCAACTAATCCTTTATTCATTCATTCAATGCTCAGAATACATCATCCTCTCAATAATTCTCTATACATCATCATGAAACTCAAAGCTCACTCAACCTCGCATCCGCGCAGGGCCAAATCTTGCGTAGCGCCTTCACGTAAGCTTGATAGTTCTCTTGATCTTCTGCCACCTCTGCCTCCAAGGTACGGACTCGGCTGATCTCCCACATGGTCAGAGCGCTCTGAACTGCCTGCTCGTCCTCCTCGGTCTCGATCTTCCTAGCTTGAAGGAGAGGGAACTGTGATAGTGGTGGAATCATTATAAGGGGTAGTCCAACTTGTAAGTGGCACTGATGAGGGTTGTAGAGCGCCAAGGTAGTATTCCCCACTAGCTGAAGGTCCAATCCCAGTCGCCAAGGTAGCCTATGGGTAGTGCCCTGTAAAGCCCGTGGTCGCATCACGAACCTATCAAGTGGCAAGGTGTTGAGGAAGAGTTGCCAATCATCCCTTGTTCTTTTATCCATGGTGGTTTGTCATCATTGAAACTTAGCTATCAAAAATAACTAGGGGATCCAACATGCATCAAATTACTCAATCAATTTCACCAAAAAGCTCCAACCTAGGTCAATGTCTCCTTGAATCAACCTTAATATCATTTAGATTGATTCACTGGTCGGAAGAGATCCCTTTAGAATCTCGTGAGTCGATGCCGCTCACGCCGATACAACACCTCCCCGATCGTTGTCCCTTTTTCAAAGCACCGAACCACCTTGGGTCAACACCCAGCTGCGCTGAATCGCTTTACTCCCGCTCCTCCCTTTTCCTTCAAAGGGGCCGAATCACCTGGGATCGGCACCCTATCGCACCGAACCACCATGTGTCGATGCCCAACCGCGCCGATCCAATCTCCTCCCTTGCACCCCCATTCTCTAAAGGTGCCAAATCACTATGCAGCCCTCCTCTGGTGCCAATTCACCTTCTATCATCGCCGACTCGCCACCCTCCTATACAGGTCGGTCTCTCATGCACCCGGAGTCAACTGTGGGCCCTTTAAACACTCTGAAACCCCTTCGAATGCTAGATCTGGAGTCATGCCCTAAGTCAATAATAGGAATAACAATAATAAAAATGATATCAAATTTTCTTGATGATTTGTTCATTTCATGCTTACACATCTACCTATGTGCACATAGGCATATATAATGTATACATATATGCATGTATCATCATATATATCATTATTTCATTGCGTGCTTGCTTATCCCGATCTTCCGATATATCAAATGGTGATCTGTGAAAGGTCAGATAAAGTCTGACTGAAAGCTCTCACTATGTGTGATCGTGGTCTTCGGACCTATGTCCTTCGCCATGTACTAGGGGTCAGGTTAATAAACGTAATTATCCTGCGTGCTTGGATGTTTATTTAGAGCCTGCAATGCGTGATATCATCTTTCAATTTGCATACACATATATATCCACTCAGCCCCCGTAGTTCCTTATCTTGGCAATTAATTAAGGGTTTTCTCCTTCTCGGAGGATGTAATTAACGTCATAACCTTTACGGTATGACAAACTTCTGGTCCTGGCACGAATTTCACTTTCGTCTGACTGCTCCCCCCTTGGGTGGCATGATCACATCGGGCAACCACAGGATGCGTGAGTGGCATCATCGAAAAGCCTGCGACGCGAGGAGTGCGGTGACGTCAACCTCGAGACGAACCGCGGGGCGTAGACACGAGATAGGGTGAGGAAGGCCGTGGCGATCTCCGACTTGCATGTCGGATTAGCATTATTTTCGTCGCGATCGAGGTAGGGGGATGGATACCCGAGCTCGCTAGGATCATTTTCCCTATCATGCCCATCATCTTTATGTCTTCCATGAGCCTGAACATCGTCATTTTGGTTTTCATCCCATGAACATTATATTTATGTTTTAATCCACCCTGGCCATTGCTGCTGGGTTTTTGGATGTTAAACTGTTGCTTTGCGATGGGGGAATGGCAAGGCACAGATTAAAAATGAGTTTCCTATCGATCTGGGTCGATCGGGAGGGGACCCGATTATGATCTTCACGGATTCAGCTCTCTGGTAGGGTGGCGGTCCTACCAGAGACCGTTTGTGTGAAACTATGAGGCGGTGGACCTTGGCGGTCCACAGCCCATGCGTTTCAGGCCTTGTAGTAGCCCATCCTTGGACCGTCTACTGACCCTTAGCAGCTGAACCTTCGACCGCTAGAACCCTTTGACTAGGCTAGATGACTTTGACCCCATAGGTCTGTTAGTCGGGCGATTTATCGTAAAACTACCAGAGAGCTTTTGGCGTGCCAACCCTGGATCGCTAGAGAGCATTAAACGTACTAGAAACAGCATGGCTGTGGATCCTAGCGGCCCATTAGTGGAGCACTACAGACCTTTTAGCGGCCAGAGGACTCGATTGCCAGAGAGTGTGGTGGGTGAATATTCAACCGCTATTTCCTACAGAATTTCAATTTATGCCGGTTCATTTCTTTATGTGTTTCATGCTACACATTCGCCATCTTTAAATTATTTTACAAACTGTGGCATACTTTTAGATCTCAATAGAGTTACTTTCTCTTTCTTTGTGATGGAACCACTAGTCATAGCCCTACGACTTCGAGTGTCGCCCCACCTGGGAGTGGTGGCGGGGCAGTTCCCGGTTTACAGTTTTTAAGGTAATCCCTCCCCGCGTAAGCCAGGGATGCCACGACCCACGGCTGGCCCTCGTGCCCCTCACCCTGGTAGGGCGTCCACCGGACCTGTCAAATGGGCAAAGTGCATCAGCATACAAAGCATATAGTTGCATTAATTCAAAATTTAAGTTCAAAACCTTACCGAGGTGTAGGGCAGGGTGTCAAGGTCGTCTTAGATCGCCCAGACCTAGAGTCATAGGGATCCAACCTCCCGTGGTGCCGTCCACCATCTCACGATGGGCAGTCGCTCCTGGTAGGTCTCCTCTCCTCTCCCTAGCCCGGGGAGGTGCACGTAGGCCCACACCTGTATTGCCTTTCATTAAATGTTAGCATATAGAATTCATGTAACAATTGCATAATCATTTAGGAAACAAGTCATACCTGGAGCAGAGGTGAGAACTCACCGAGCATCGTGCGTCGGCTGGTGGAGCTAAGGGTGTCAAATAGGAAAGCTAGGACTGTCGCTCCCCAGGCATAGTCCCCAACTCGGTCGACGTCCTCTAGTAGGGGCAGTAGTCGGCAACTGATGATGTCTGCCCGAGTGGCGAAGAGGAGCCTCCTAAAAAGCAGCATCAGGAACCTTCGCAACACCACGTCTGCCTCCGGCTCCGCTGCAGCTGGTACTCGTGGTCGTACCCGGTACACGATCTCGAGGTGCTACTCCAGTAGCTCTCCCATGGCGATCCCGACTCCTCGTAGGTCGAGACTCTCCTGCAGCCTCGCCCTCATCAGCGTCATCGACTGACGCTCTGGCCATAGTAGCTCTAGGCCTAGTAGCCTCTGGGCCAGCTCCCAGTAGTCGGGGAAGGTCCTCCCACTGACCGACGCTCCATGCACGTGCAATCTAGTGATGCGCGTGACATCCTCCAACGTCGGGACCATGTGGCCCCACGGAAAGAGAAACATCTAGCTCATCGGATCCCACCGGTCGTGCAGGGTGTATAGGAGTGCGGTGTCGAGCCGTGTCACCTCCGCGCTGAGGAACTCGTCGAACCCCATCGCGGTGAGCCTCTCCCGCTGGAAGTCTAACAGTGCAAGGTACACTGCTCAGACCTGGAGCCAGGAGATCCAAGGGTGTTATGCTTCATTGCTGACTACCGAGTGGAGTTGTCAAATCTCATGCTACTTGTGCCAAGAGACAAGACTTTGTGGTTCCATGATGTTCAGCATTTTGAGGAGTTATCTGTCTAAGGATGCCCACCTATTATTGGCACCGGCTGTCTAGGGGCAACTACCCCGACGAGGGTACATATTCATGATCGGGCCAGGCCATCTACTAGGTGGGCTCAGTATTTGAGAAGATATTGCAAATCAAGGAGCCCGAAGGTCTGAGCCCGTACCAGGTGGGTCCACTATAAGCCAGTTTTAGCCAAGCGCAAGTACAAGGGTCGCTAGTTGTGCACTCAGGGGTCCATCTCTCTTTCCCCTTCCTTCCATTCATCATTTCTTCTACTCAACTCGCACCCTTGGGTGGTGTACCTGCCTCCTTAGAATCCCACATCTATGAACTTCTCCTCTCTTCTCGGATCCACGAATCCCCATTCTTCTTCACATCCGGATTCTCTGGGTTCTTCTCACACTCATGATTCTAGGCCTCGGCCTATGTCCTTCTCTCACCTCGACTTCGGGACCCCTCCTGATTCTTCCTCTTCTCACCTGGGGCCTCCGAATTTCTTTTATGATTTTCCTCTTCAATCTTCATCTGATTCTTCTTCCCCGGGACTCCCGGGTGTTGCTTCTGATCCCTCTCCGACCATATCGGATGTCTACAATCCTTCTTATCCGACTCTGTCAGATGACTATCTTTATTCCTCTCCGATCATGTCGGATGGCCATTATTCTTTTTCTCCGACCTTGTCGGATGGCTCCTACTTTCCTTCTCCGACCACATCAGATGATCCCTCCTTTCCTTCTTCATCTTTGCAGCAATCTCCTCATTATCTTCTAATTCCTTCCTCTTCACCCTTTCAGGGTTCTTGCCCTTTTTTTTGCTATTTTTGAGGCTTTAGTTCGCCTTGATCTCGGTTGATTCTTGTTTATTTTGTATTTGATTCCTTGTTATCAAGGTCTTTGTGTCTTAACGAGGGAGTTCTAGCCCTCGTCTCTCTTCCTTTTTATCCTTCTTTGTCCAATTTGGTGTCCGCCGCTCCTCCTACAGTCGACAGAAAAGAAAAGATGTACCAGAGAGTCGGGGGAAGCCCGACGAGGGTACCAACTGGCCACAACAAGATGCTATGAGCACGTGCCCCAGGTACACACGAAAGTCGAACGAACGACCACCACCTGAAAAGCAGGGGTGAGTCTCGTGTCACTGGCTCAGTAGGGGTCACGCGGATCCCCACCGAGAAAACTCGCAGTAACACGCTAAAATAGCAGGTAAACAACAGGAAGTAGTAAAGCAGGAAAGCTAAACTACAAAGCTGTAAAAAGAACAGAACAAGGAGCAGGAGTAGGGAACAAGCTAAGGAAGATGGGAAGAAATAAGCCATACCAGACAACGGCTACCGAACTAACCTCGGTACCCCAAACTACTCCAAGCAAGGGCAGGAGAGCGACTCAGGGCTGACCGAGTTAGGAGTTGTCGAACTGCCGACGTAAGGAACCTACAAGACAACACTACTGCAAGCAAAGACAGAAGGGTGAACTGTAAACTAAGAAGTCAGAAGCTTACCGAACTGTCGACACGATGCCAGGCTCCAAAAGAAGACCTGCAAGGACAACAAGAAAGCCTAGGAAAACCTAGACAAACGACCGACATAGACGACTGACAACACGACAAGAACGTCATGTACACTGCCACATACACAACTAGAATGTTGTGCGAGCGGCAGACACTGACCCCGAGTACAGTCACAAAGGGCTCACCCAAAGGGTCACGACGCACGAGAGACGCAGAGCGAACCGCGAAGGGTATCGCGAAGAGCCACGCGTCATATGACTGGAGTGCCCCACACTAGAAGAACAGCCAGCTACGTCCACTGACGTCTTATGCTGCACCTACTAGCGTCTCATCTTCAATATCATAGGTAGAGACTAAGACACTGTCAGAACCAGAACAATAACCAAGTCGCGAGTGACTAGACAGGGGAATGCCCGTCGGCATCAGTCCAAAGCCCCTGACCACATGTGCACATTCTGGCTTTTGCCTAAGCCAGGCCTCTAGCTAGTTTTCTCCCCCCGTGGACGCAACGGTAACTGCGGGAGCCAACGGAGACTAGCTTAAAAATCGTGAACCGGAAGTGCTCCGCTGTAAAAGCCATCATGCTGAAGCGTGCCGTAAGGCTACGACTAGTGAAGGCTCATAAGACACAGACTCCAAAACACAAGTGCCGAAGTACATACAGGCAAGAGTGCCCTATAACACGTACCCCGAAACACCAAAGGCAGCACCGGAGACTGCCAACAGACTCAGGACAAGGCAACTAGACCTACTACTACAACGGTCCTTGAGTCCTAAGACTCTGAGTCAGGATCGTCACACATGACCGAACAAGCCGCCAATCGGTCTAATCCTAAGCAAGGAAAAATGACGCTTTGAGAGAAAACAACACATAGAGGCCTGAGGGGATGCCAAGAACCCTCAGCACACCTGGACACACAAATCGAGGTAAAATAGTACCTCGAAGCATCCAGAACCAATGTCTCGAATTGGACAAGGTCGTTGAGACACAACAAGACTTCCTGTCAACCACTAGGCAAGCCCGGGTTGACCAGAGCCAGACATGACACTGACACACTAACACATCTACCGCCACAAAAACACAAGCAAGCAGAACCAACAGGAACACAAGCGGTGGGAGATGACAACACTCTGGGCAAAGCAACTTGTCAATCAACTACTAGGGGAAACCCAACAGTTAAGAGACAACTACTACGCAACCAGAGACACGGACAATGGTAGCTTCTAGATTGAGTCGTTAGGGTACCGTCGTAGTCTAGGAAAAGACCACAGTCAGTCACCTAAACCGACCGATCCAGACAACCACCAATAGACAAACACCGCCCTAGACAAGGACCTAAGACAGACGGACACACAACACAGAACAAGCAAACGGTCATCACGGCAAACAGGACTATAACGCACCGGCATAGGGGCGTTATACCCACATAACGCACCAAGGGAGGGGCGTTACGCCAACCAGACCTGAAACCATATACAGATAATATAACGCACTAGCGTAGGGGCGTTATATCAACATAACGCACCCTCATAGGGGCGTTATGTCCAACAGACCAAAACACGAACAAAATGAAGTATAACGGTCCACTATAGGCATGTTATACTAGTATAACGCACAAGGGTAGGTGCGTTATACCCAACAGACTCAAAAAATCATTAACCACAGACCAAGGGCACATAACGGACCAAGACCAATCCGTCATAGCCACAAAATGCATCGGGTGAGACACGTTATACCAACCGCCATACCGAGGCAAACATCGGTCAACAGACCATAACGGATCTGCACCTAGGCGTTATATTGACCATAACGCACGGGGAGGAGTCCGTTATGACAACCGACTGACACGATCTTCGAGGTAAACATGGCCATCGAGGGGACTGACATGGCAGTCAACCTCGAAAACAACCCGACCATAACCCACCTGGACAGGGGCATTATGTTCCACATAACGGACCAGTCTTGGTCCGTTATGCTCCAAGACCTCCGAAGATAAAAATATGATGAATGATGCATAACGGTCTATCGGGGGACCATTATGCACATAGCGGTCTCTGGTAGGACTGTTATGCCAATCCGATGCTGAAAATGGTAAAACAGTCGAATCGGCCCGTTCTACGACCCATGCATGCCGTAGCACAGGGGAAAGACACCCAATCGACGGGAAATCACTCTGGGAATCCAAAAATACCACATGCACGCGGTGAAATGCATTACATCGCGAGATCTGGGCGATTTTGACGAATCGACCCAAATCGAGTCACCGGGGTTCCCGGACTCCTACCGGTCCCAAATGATGACCAATCGACACGAAATCTATGTGAATGGCATCCAGACATCCCAGCGGTCAGTTTAACACTCACTACATCGTGAATGGTTGTTATTTTCTAGCAAACCCTACAAACTCCAAAAATCACGATTTATGCGAAACTGGCCCGATCTCCAACCGATCGGCCATGAAAATGAGCACAGAGACAGGGAAAATGTGTGGAACGAGATGAGGATCTGTCTCCCTACCTCCACCAACGAAACTGAGTGCCAAGGGTGACTAATCCACGCCGAAATGTCATCGTGAACCGAACCATCGACTTTTAATTCACCGTTCGGGATCACGCCCAAACCATGCCATTCCTCGCTCTATCACATGTCTCAACAGCCTCCCGCGGTCGCCACCTCGCCCACGAGCCAGTCCATCTGCAGCCGGACACCTCCGGGACAGAGAACGAGAGAGAACATGGCATAAACAATATAGAATAATAAAATAATGTAGAATTGAATTTTACTGAAAAGGAAGGGTACAAGCTGGGGCATGTGGGTGTGGCTCCCTCATGTATGGTTGTTCTTCGACGATGATGCTTTCACCACAGCTATACCTACATACCTGAAAGCATTCTGGAAAGTAAAGCGTTAAATAGAATTGTTGGGTTGCCTCTCAACAAGCACTAAGTTTATCATCTTCAGCCAGACATAGGCAAGTTCCATAACCAACGTGTCGCATTGAGAATAAGCCACCATGTTATCTTCTCTTCTTTTAATTTCCAAAATTTATGCCATGAGAAGATAAGATTATGTATGTACAAGCATGGGCTGAAACTAAGTTGGTTGTTAGCATGATTGATTTTGTCATTTAATGTATATGTCAGTCACTTTTCTTCTGTGAGGGTCATGTAAAAATCAATAGCTGTAATTTTTGGGTTGGCCAGTGTTGCATACAATGGTGAATCAAACAGCCCAAAATGACATCCCCAATCAGAGAATGAAAGAGGAATTATCATATCATTAATTAGAAAATATTTCTCTTTAAACTTAAGGTCTTTATAAGTTTTGGAAACATGAATGCAAACCTTATTATCTTTCAAAAATGTTTCTACATCCTAAATTTTAGGAATTACATGAATATTGGTGAGGTGGGAATAGATCAGAGGGTAAGGGGCTCCCATCAAATGATGAGTGTCAAGGAGATGAGCAATATCAAGAGTGAAAGAAACATGCTCCTCAACACAATGATACTCGTGGGGCTCAATAGGATCAGGCAAACCAATTCATTGTAGAATGTCTACAACAAGGTTAGATTCACTGAGGTCATGAAGAGATAAAAGATCAATACCCTCCCCTTGATCAAAAGATGCCTAATCGAGATGAAAGTCATGAAGGGTTCTCGACTCCTCCTTTACCGAAGAGAGATTATTTATGGCCTTACTCAATTCATTCTCTGCTCGCACATCCTCTTCATCCTTCTCTTGGAGCAAAGTCTCTTTAAATTTGGGAAGAGAAATTAATGAAATTTGATCATTAAGAAGCACATTGCCTTCCTCTTCCCGGCGGAAGGTTGTACGGTGTCATGAACACTAGCCAACATGAGTAAGATGCCACTGAACCTCCAAATGGGTTGAAGCCGTCTATGCATAAACCCAGCCTCACATTCTGTGGCTCCCTGGCAAAATCACTATACATACGATTGAAATAAGCCCAATCTTCGCTATCGACAGGATGACTGATTATATCATTTGTACGATGTACTCTTTCCACGTGCCATATCATATGCGGAGCTGTCTTTGACGACATATACATCCACTACAATTTGGGCATGAGAGGGAAGCATCGCAGTGACTTGCAAGGCACATCCTTCTACTTTGGATTGTCCCCTCTCTTAGGTTTAAATCTATCATGCTGACAAATATCACATGCCCTTTTATTTGTATTATCTTGATAATATAACATACAGTGATTAGGGCATGCATCTATTTTCACGTATCCAAGCCCTAACTCATTCACCATCTTCTTTGCATGGTAAAAATTTTCAGGCAGCTTCTCATCTCGAGATAACATACTCTTGATAAGGAGGAGCATATGGTCAAAACAACTCTCACTAAGGTGAAATTCAGATTTCAAATTCAATAACAGTGAGATAGTAGACAACCAAGTGTGATTTTCACAACCATCACATAGCAGCTCATCTGCATCCCGAAGTAACTGATAAAATCTTTCAACCGTCTTATTTGGTGCTTCTTTGTTGTACATGTCTTCCCCTTGTACATTAAAGTTGGTCCCAGCAACATCGATTACCATGTCCACATAGGTACTTGTTCCTACAACATTGGCAAGCTCATATGACCAGACGTCCTCACCATGACACACCCAATTTATATAACATTTCATGAACCCTTTTCTTGTATAAATGATGTTGCACATCCCATAGCGAAAGAAATCTCTTCTTTTTACAAAGTAAACAAGGACATCGGATGTAACCACGCTGGTCTACTACTGTTGGATGCCCCAATGCAAACTGAATAAAATTATCAACTCCATTCTTAAACTCCTCTGACACCACTCTGTCAACTACTCTACGATTCATCCATTAACGGTCCAGTCTAGTCATATTTACCTAACAAATTATGTTAAAATCCTTGGTAAGGGAGACAACTCTTTATAGGAGTAATCACTCCTAATGGGAATTTTATAAATATAAGAGTCTTGGTCCCTCTCTCTTCACGTATAAGTCTTTTGGGTTTCCATCTACCAAAAAGATTACGAAGAGAAGTGGGAGAGAGAAATCCTCGTGTTCACCGGTCTCGCATAGACCGCACTTTGGAGAACGTTTTTTATCGTGCAAACTCTAAAGATCTGATAGAGCCAAGTACACTTACCGTTGGTATCATTGACAGATTCGTATTTACTCTGCCATCGAACCTTGACTGTGATAGCCGTTCAGTTTTAGAGCCTTCGACTTTGTTTGGAATCAGTGCGCATGACTATTGTTTGCCTTTGTTCTACTGTGCGTGTATGCAGTTTGCATAGTGTCACCATGGTCTATGCAACCGATGATCAAAGGGCAACGGGATTCGCCCGCTGTGAATTGACAGTCGCACAACGATGAATAGTGATTGGCTCAGCCAAGCCATCATGATGTTTCTGAGGCCCATTTGAAGAAGTGTTTTTTGTTTGAAAATATATGTCGCTGGTGAGAATATATATAAAGGAGTGATCGGCCGCTGCCTCTGCGCCGAATTGCACCTTGGGTGAGACCAGCGACGGGTGGGGTAGTGGTAAGCGAGCGTCGCTGCATCCTTCTCCTGTGCCTCGGTTCTTCTGCCTGTTCCACGTTTCACTGTGGAAGGAAACCATAAATTTAGAAACGATGAAGTGGCTTTGGTCTTTTACCCATTAGTGTTATTTATTTTATTTATACACTTCTCCCTGTTATACCATTTAATCAAAGGCCCCCCACATCTTATATTCTACTATTCGTATGAGTTCATTTAATATGTTTACATATATTCTGGCCCCTTAATTCATGAAAATTTGGATTACGTTTTCTTCTACCCAGATTATTTAAAATGAACATATTTGATGTGTTTATTAAAGTTGCATGCGCCCTTTATCTAAATTTTATAACTTAAGTCATTCTATATATGTTATCATTTTAGGCCTTATGATAGAAGCTCTTAAAGGCCCACTTAGTATTGGGCTCTGGACCCATTATGTTAACAAATGAGTACTCAAAACAAGATTACTAAAGCTGATGCAGACAAGAGACTTGAGGTCCTGAATAATCCCCATATAGTTTAACCTATGAGATCCAGTGACCTTTCAAGATTAACTACCATGAGTATTGAAGTCAAATAAGTTGGAATTGTGAGAACTTTTTTGAACATGCACCTCTGATTTTTAAACAAGCTGAGCTGACAGTCAAGTTCAACTTACACCTTTTTATGTGAGGAATCATATTTGTTAGATGGAAATGCCCCCGTTGCTCAGTGCAGTTAACTATCATGCCTCATTTTGATCAGAGATAGCTTGCCACTTCATACCTGTCCCACTATCACTTCATTGGTGAAAAGGGTGCAGTTTCTCAGTGGACAAGAGCCATTGCTCTGTTAAGCCCTTGTTGCCTCTCCTTTTTTTGATAAATAAACTCTATCAGATCAGAGTTAGTAAAGACATTACCTTTTGACGCGAACCACCTTACGTCTCAAGTGAAGTGCATCCGATTATTCAGCAAACCCTTACCATTGCTGTAACGTCCCAGAGTCCGTAATACCGACAACCCGATAATAGGTATCGAATTACCGCCACTATGAACTGAGAGCCCATGATATTGATAACCTGATACTAGGTATCGAATTATCACTACCATAAACCTGGGTCGCCACCCAGGAGGCTGATGAGGCCCCCGAAGGGTTACTGTGGGTTGTTGAGGGATTGCATTAGAATTAGAATTTGCAGCGCACATTGATAATTTTTAGCTATGAATAATTAAAAATTAAGGTGGAAGTAATTTTAAAATATCAGAGTGATATAAATATACAAACTAGTCTAGATTTACAGCATTCACAAGAGTACAAGTCCCACAGCAAAAGAAGGAAGGACAACAACTACACGGGGCATACCACGACAGAAGACAGAAAAGAAAGACAGCCAGATGCTGACAATCAGACGCTGACAACCGCTGCTGGCACTCGAAGTGCAGTCTCCAAAAGCTCATGAATCACTAGTTGACGGTTGAGACAGCTCACCTGCAAGAAGGAAGGGTGAGTCACAGCCAGACTCAGTAGGGGTCACGCGGAACCAGGTTCTAGGGATTTGTGTTATATCCATAGCCGCCTCCTGTCATGTTACACGTGTACGGTGAGTTACGTACGAACAGGTGGTGTTCCGATGGCCTTCTACTTTTTCAGCGAGTTCTCAGCTTCGGTGACCTTCCCCACTGGTCGTAGCTTTCCTACGCACGCATGTGCGGACCCCACTTGGGAGTGGTGAAGAGCTTTCCCAGTGTAACGATTTTCAGTCTAGTTATCGTTGGGCCCCTCGTCTTTACAACCTGAGTCTAGGCTGGGGGAAAAACCAGTTAGAGGATCTAAATTAGAGCGCATAGTCTGTGTGTGCACACCTAATTGGGGGTGTCGGACACGTGCTGACGAGTGCGACCCCAGCTAGTCCTTATTCTGTGATTCCGTGGTTATGGTGCCTCAGTTTTTGCCTGGGACAAGTAGGGAGACACCAGGGGCATGGACTAAGACGTCAGTGGAGGCATCCGACCTTGCTTTCTAGTGGGCAGTGCTCCTATCACCTGAGGGGTTTCGACTCAGGTTTCCTTATGACGAGGTTCAGTGTTTTGGCGGCTTGGTGTCTTTGCTACTTGTGATCGAGGCATGGTTCTTTGCTGTCTTCGAGAGTCTTGTCCGGCTGAGTAGCCGTGTTCTATCGTTAGACCGACTGAGGGTCTACCTGGTAGCCTAGATCCTAGTGTTCGCATCCTAGGAGAGGTGTTCCGAGACAGGTCTTTACGTTCCAACTTTCTATGGCCCAGGTTACGAGGAATCCGCTTCAGTGTGGGTTGTGTTCGATACTCTAGGGATTCCGACTGTGTGCAGGCTTTTGGCAGTTAGTGGTTTAGCGTGTTTCTTTGTGTGCTATGCTGTTCTTTCTGCTTTACTGATGTATCTGCCTTACTGTCTTTATATTTTATTATTTATTACTCTATTTATTTCATTTTGTTGTGGTAGGGATCCGCGGGACCCCTACTGAGCCAATGAGATGAGGCTCACCCCTTTTCTTTTCAAGTCGGCGTGCCTCCTCGTTGTTCGGAGGCCTTGAGCAACGTCTGAGGTCTTAGCGTCGCCAACTTTTGCTAGCCGAGGTATGCCCCAGAGGGATGGATTTTTGTTCCGTCGAAAGTCCATCGAAATAAATTTCTACTTCCCCGCCACCCTTTCGAAACTTCCCCCCTCTCTCTCCCCCTCTCCCTCTCTCTCCGACGATCGTGGTAGTGTCCCCCTCTCCCCCCTCTCTCTCCGACGACCCTAGTGGCATCACAGTCTCTCTCTTCCTATGGCTAGCTGTGACATCTCTCTCCCTCTGGCGACCACAGCAGTGGTGTCCCCCTCTCCCCCCTCTCTCCGGCAACCCCAGCGGCATCCCCGTCTCTCTCTCCCTCCAATGAGTCGTGGCGGCTCTCCCTCTGGTAAGGCGGCCTCGATATCGCTCACCATCTCCCTCTCCCACTCCAGTCTCGATCCCTCTCTCTCACAGTCCCTCTCCCTCTCTCGGTCTCCCTCCCTGCCTCTCCCTCTCCCTCTCTCTAACACAAGCACACACTCACATCACAGAGGGGGGGCGGCCGGTTGACCCCCTCCTCGTCCCTCTCCCTCTCTCTATCTCCCTCCCTCCCTCTCCCTCTCCCTCTCTCTCTAACACACGCACACACTCAGAGAGGGGCCGCCTGATCGACCCCCTCCGCCTCCCTCTCCCTCTCTCCCTCACTCCCTCTCCCTGTCCTTGTCTCTCTAACGCATGCACGCATACACAGAGGGGGGTGCTCGACCCCCTCCCTCTTCCTCTCCCTATCCCTCCCCCTCTCTCGGTCTCCCTCACTCCCTCTCCCTCTCTCTCTCTAACACACACAAGCAGACACAGAGGGCCACTCCCTCTCTCGGTCTCCCTTACTCCCTCTCCCTCTCTCTGTAACACACGCATGCACACACAAAGGAGGTGGTGCTCGACCCCCTCCCTCTCCCTCTCTCGGTCTCTACCCTCCTCCCTCTCTCTCTAACACACACACGCACTCACAAAGGGGAGGTGTAGCCCGATCCTCTTCATCTCCCTCTTTCTCACACTGTCTCCCTCTCTTACTCTCTCTCACTTTCTCAATGTCACCCACTCACAGTCAACTCTAGGTCTACCTTGCCAGGAGCACTTTCTGAATTTTGGTTGAACCCTGAAATCTTCACATCATGTGGATATACTACGGAAACTGTTGGGCATATGCGAAATACCGAAAACACCCTTGTGAGTTCCTCTTTTCCCAAAGATACCTTCCCCGAGGCCAGCCTCATAATCCCAGCAGACCTCCTCCACTGAGATCTCCTCCATCATCATCATGCGGAAGATGGTCATCCAACATTGGCACCCGGCCATCCAAGATCGGCACGGGTAGGTCCAGGGCTCCCGGAGAACAGTTGAGCCAGTAGGGCTGTGGTCGCTGGAGAGAAGGGGGTGCTGCGGGATGGCAGTAGCACAGGTAAGTCCGGGGCTCCGGGGACTGCTTCAGCCGGGGATGCCGGCCATGTAGGTCTAGCACTCTAGCACTACTGACGCTGTCAGTGCGGGTAGATCTGGGGCCCCTAGGTTGATTCCAGAGGAGCGCGTAGAGGGAATGGGGGAGGGGGTGGGTGCTGCAGACACCAGTTGGGCCTGCCGAAGGAGGGGGGTTGCACCTCCCGGCGTTTCTCCACCGCGGCTGCAGCGGTCCCCGGGAATTGATCACAATCTGTGGTCGCTTATCTCATTGTCTGTCCGCGAGCCTCCTGCCCCGTGCAAGAACGGTTGACTCACCCAGCAGAGCACTGGAGGAGGTGGAGGGCACTGGTGCGTCACCATCGTCGGTGCCCTAGCTCAGCCCCTCTCTTCCCCTTCGTCGCCAAGCCCTTCTAGGGCTTCTTCCAAATCCGGAGCCCTTTTGTCGCTGACGATGGTGGTGGAGCTTCTGCGAGGCCAGCCAAATTTCCCCCCTCCAGTGAGCTCCTCTAGGCACAAGCTGCACTCTTGTCGGCTGCAGCGGATGCCGCCGCCACCCTCCTCCTAGGCGCCCCCCCTCCACTCCCATCCAGTGTCACAGACGGCAGCAGATGACGTGATGATGCTCAATGCACCCACTGTGGATTCTAGCAGCCGAGGCCGCTCCATGGATACTACTCTACACACACACACATAGAGAGATGATGCTAACTAGAGAGTAGGTTAGTCATTATATCACTTAATCCGCACTTCACCCCAATTAAACAAATGGGAGTTACGACGGGTGTATAACCACAAACATTCAACTGCAGTTCCCAGTTCGCAGGTAGTAGTGTACCAATGGTTTGCAGAGGTGACTGCGACTTCATCCTGACGTCTCAAGAGGCCCAAGTGGTACTGTTGGAAGTGTCTTCGGGTCTTCTTCTCAACGGTGGTCATCTCGTCTCATTCCGATTCGTGGCTGTACGGGGCAGGCGATCTCCCTCAACTGCGCAACTGCATCCTGACTGTCAGCCAGAGACGACTTGCAGAGACTACCACATTCTGCCACCAGAAGATTTGAAGGCAGGGCTTGGCCGGGACCTTCTACGACGAGTCTTCTTCCTTCTCCAAGAAGCGGGACTCCATTCGGCGACAAGAGCAACAACTTCTTAATTTTCTCCTCATAGTGCGTTGTTCTGTCCCCTCTGGGACTGAGCAGACACCCTATCACTCACTAGACTGCTCCGGCCTAATCCGACATCGGCTGGCACCCCCGTGGGTCACATTTCGACGGTGACTCATCAACGGTTCCAATGCATCCTGCCACGCTTGATTATGAGTCCGGGAGTGGTCGTGGCGGCCTCGGCTTCCTGATGCTATGGCTCTGTAGTAGACAGAACCAAGAAGTAGAGACCCTGTTCGTGGCTCTTCCCTGATCGGCACCGACAACCAGAGAATTCCAGAAAAATCAGTCAAGACCCTAGTCCAATTACGAGGAGTGGGCCACTAGTTTTGTCAAAAAATGAGTTCGGGAGTGGTCGTAAAGGTGCCGACAACGTCCACCTGTCCCCTGTTCGAGAGTGCAGACAGAACCGGCCACCGCCACCCAATTTGTTCCGACCTCGGCTTTTCCCCTCCCCGCCTGGCCGGCTGAGCGCCCCTCCCTACATGGAGGTACATTTTGGTTGTAATCTAATTCCCCACCCCTAGTCCAACCCCCTTACAAGGGGCGTAGTGCATGTACTTGAATTTTCAGGTTGAAGCTTCATCAGCGCGGCGTGCAGGCAAGCCCACGCTTCCTCGCTTGCCCTCGTCTCCGGTCAGGATCGGTGTATTCACGCCGATCAGGTGAGCTCCGAGCCACATCCCTTGCTAGTTTACTATTACTTATTTAGTATTGCCTTTTAGCTCCGTCAGACGATGAGTGAGCGCCTGATCTAAATTTTCCATCAATTGAGTGGCCACCACGGAGTGAGGTGAGAGCAACCCCTACAACCCACGCCCTCGGCGTGTTGGCCACCCACGGAGTTGGGTATCCTAGACCCTTAGGGGTTCAATCTTAGGCTAGCCAACCCCGAAACAACGAGGTTCTGTCCCGGACCCTTACCACCATCACTGGGTTACCTACGGATACGAGAGTGCGCTTAGTAGGTGAGTCCGCTTGAGTGAAGTCATTGATCCACGCATTGCTTGCTTACTAGGTCCGAGAGGTCTTCGCTCTTGTGGATACCACCCCCAAGGTGGTGTCACATCATTCACTCTCTCCCTGGACAACCCCTCCCCATGGACTCAGAGAAACATGGACGTAGAGGATGTTCCAAAAAATAAAACGTCGGTACTGCCCCACCCCTTTTCCTTTCTTCTCGGGGCCATATCCACAGCGGAAGATAAGCTCCAGGTTCAGGTCCTCAAGGGGGGAACAGTAGATATGTTTCCAGATTTACACATTTGTACTCACTCCCACAGAAAGAACAGTAATTGTGATGTAAATGGCAGTTACAAGAGATAAAGAAGAGTAGAACAGATGACAATCATGGGGATCGGGGAGTAGCCATCAGAGCTCTAGGATCGCCCACAGGGGGCTTTCATTCATTCACATTCATGGATCATATCCCAAAAGGGAAACTACATCAAGGCAAGTACAACTCAGGGAATGTAAAAAAAATAGAAAAAATAATAAAAGGGGAGGGGAAGAAGGAGCATTGACTCCATTTCTTCCCCCCTTGCCTGACCTCTCTTCTCTCTTTCCCTCCCCTCTACGAATTCAGGCTCAGAGAACCTCTTTGACCCTCACTTGGGCTCTCTCTCTCTTTCTCTTTTTCCTTTGTGAATTTATAGACACTTTTCCCTATTCTCTCTGTTTGTTCCTTGTTCTCTCCCCGTTGCTCCACCACTCATCATCTGCCCCCACTATTTTTCTCTTCTTCTTTCTCTTTTATACACGCAACACATCGCTGGCATGTTCATCCCCTTCACGCCGTAGGGAGCATGGATACGCACATGTGGCGAGACTTCCTCTTCGATGCCATATGGGAGCACGCCTCTTGGCGTGTTCCTTCCCTTCGTGTCGCGGGTAGCAGAGGGAGGCCCATCCGTAGTACGAGGCTATCAGATCGAAGATGCCCCTATCGGACGGGTGAGCACGCTGCTAGATGGGTGGTCACGCCAGATGGAAGGAGGCCTGTCGGGGAATTGGGGAGCTGTCGGATGAAGAAGGCTGCCAGATCAGCCATGGCGAGAGGCTATCGGATGGATCACTGCTGCCCATTCATCCTCCTACCGGATGAGGGAATGGTTGGTGGCCAGATGAAGCCGCCGGGTGAGCATACCATCAGAGCTACCATAAGAAACCTCCAGAGGGATATCGATTAATGCTTGAAGGGGTTGCCGAATGGAGCACTTGAAGAGGTGCCAGTTCAAGCGGGGCAGAGCTGTCGTATGAGAGTGTTGCTACTGGATGAGGCACTGCTGGCGGATTAGCAGGGAATCGCCAGATAGAGAAAACCTGCCAGATGTGGGTGATGTTGCCGGTTTAAGTAGAAGCTGTCAGATGGTAGCTGGGGGAGCCTACCAGATGAGGCATGGGGGCTACCAATTTAGCCCCTTATTCTTTTTCTTATTTTTCCTATTTTATTCTTCTCTTGCCTATTCTCTTTTTCTTTGATGCCTGGGCCTCTGCACTCCAGACCATGATGATTAGACACAGCACCCTCCACTATGTTGATAATTGGTCGTTCCGACATCTTCTTCTATTTCTTTACTGTCGGGTTCTCACAGTCGAACCTGCGGCAGTGTAACTTGGGAACGCCATGTCTTCCCATGATTTCTACCATATTGTGGTATATTGTGGTGTTCTCTCCCTTCTTCTCTGTCGGTGCCGGGGTGGATAGTCGAAGCTTTGATGAGGGTGCCATTAGGACACGTGGGGTAAGGGTGCAGATGGCAACTTTTTCTTATTTTTCTTCTTCATCTTTGCTCTTTTCTTCTTCGCCTGATGCAGGGCTTTTCTGTTGTAGGTGGAAACTTTTAGGTGTCAATAAAGGCGAACCAGCATAGCCATAGGCCATCGAGTATGGGAATGAAAGCCGTGACATGACCAGCTTCCTTTTCTACCAAGAGACAGAATTTAGTTCTGTCCCCAATCATGTGTCCTGAGCAGTCACTATCAAGGTACCACCAGTTATGCACGGCTGTAAGATACTCCTGCACAAGGAATTAAGTGGCAATGTTTGGAACCCAAGGACAATTGGGTCCCAGTAAACTTTTCATCTCAACAAAACAAGATAACATGGACTTTGGAATCCAGACTTTCTTGGCATTTTTGTTTTCCTTGCTTGGTGAAGTGATCTGGTTTTTCTTTTCTTTCTTTACATTCCATTTTTCTCTTTTAACCTCTTGAGCTTTTGAGGTTTTATGGATGTTGAAAGTGCATTGATTCTTAGACCATTTGTTCCAGTGATTGGGTTTAGAGTGGCAGAAGTCATTGTAATTCCTGGGGTATTGAGGTTGCTGGGCCTGTGAAACTATGGCTCATAACTACCTGAGGCATATGATGGTGTCGACCTATATGAAGTGAAGTGTCGACCTCTCCCCTTCTCTATCCACTCATAATGGCCTCTAGATGATGACGGTGTCGACCTGTGGTTACCTACGTGTCAACCTCTCCCTTGTTCAGACCATCTATAATGGTCTCTATTTACTGGCTATGTCGACCTTCTATCTTGTGCGTGTCGACCTGTCACTCATTCGACCCATCTATAACGGTCTCTGTTTACTAGGTGTGTCGACTCCCTATGACCTATGTGTCGACCTGTCGGAGTGTACCTAGAAAATTGGCGGGGAGATGACCATGAGGGTGTCGACCTGTCCTGTGGGTAGTGCCGACCTGCACTGTAGTTTGAACCATTTCTACCCTTAGGATGTACAGACCTAGCCTGAGACTGGTGTCAGCCTGTTTGGTGTTTTTGATGAACTTTGTTGGGTTTTTCAGCATTTTTCTTTGTTGGCTCTCCCATTTTCTCTTTTCCTTTATTTTTAACTATTTCTTGATTTTGGCTAGGCTTTGTGTTAGACGTTGAAGTCTCAGATGATGAAACAAAAGTTACTATTTTTATTCCAATTGCCTTTTTCTTGGTGGGATTGTATCCCAATCCTTCTTTGTTGAAATTCAGTCTTAACAAACCTCGTGCAGCTTTTGCACACACACGAGAACATACCTCGAGTAGGTTTACCTTTGAAAAATGCACCTCGTGCAGTTTTTCAAAAGCTTACCTTGTGCTATTTTTATCGAAACACACTGTGTGTCTCATTTTTAACCTCGAGCAGACTTTGCGTCTCTCATGTGACTCGAACTGTTTCTCCATCTCACTTCATACCTCGAGCAGAGCTGGTGATACTTCGTGTCGTTTTTGTACCTCGTGTTATTTTTTCGTCTTACATACTTCGTGTCATTTTTGTACCTCGTGTTATTTTTCCGTCTTACATACTTCGTGTCATTTTTGTACCTCGTGTTATTTTTCTATCTTACATACTTCGTGTCATTTTTGTACGTCATGTTATTTTTCTGTCTTACATACTTCGTGTCATTTTTGTACCTCGTATTGATTCTGCGTCTTACTCTCTTCGTGTTGTTTTTTCATCTTACATACCTCGTGTCATTTTTATGTTTTATACACTTTGCGCTATTTTCTGGTATCACACCTAGTGTCATCCTTGCACTTGTATACCTCGAGCACATCCATACTTCATGCAGCTCTTTAGCCAAAACCTTACCCCGTGCACATGTTCCTTACCTTGTGCACATTTCTGGGGTTAGCAATGGTCGTGCACTAGTGTACCTCTAGCATATTTTCAAGTATGCCTTCTTCATGCTTCTTTTTACCTTGTGCACTCTTCGTACCTCGTGCTTGTTCTAAAGATTTATATCTCATGCATCTTCCTCTTATGCACCTACCTAGTGCTATTTTGCAAAGCGTACCTCATGCAGGTTGTGCCTGCTGTATGCATAATGCTTGGCATACCTCTTGCAGGTTTTGCCAGTCGTATGCATAGTGTATGGCATACCTCGTGCAGGTTTTGGCTTCTGTTTGCATACCTCGTGTTTATCCTTTTTGCACATTTGGTTGAGCAGCTTTTCTTCCTCGTACTGAATGTCTTCTTCAGACCTGAACTTATATTATTCTTCTATTAAATTCCGGTACTCCTTCGAGGAAGATTAGGCTGCTAGCTCGTGGATAAAGGAGAACATGATTGGCCTCCTCGGAGCTACATTTGTTTTTCCTTTCTATTTTTGCCTGTTTGGTTATTCTCATCACTTGCTTAGTGAGCTTTCCGATACTCTGTTTCAAGTTCTGGGTTCCTCCTGTGCAAACAGGAGAAGGGAGAGTGACTCTCTGGTTGTGAGTGACTAGGCATCACTCACGGGCTTCCCTCTATGGAATCAGAGGAAGGGAGGGTCTAATCCTGTAGGTTCTGGTGAGCAGTGGGCTGCTGCTCGTGTCCCTTCTGCTGTAGCAGAAGAAGGGAGATTTATCTCCGATTACCCCTCCAGTTTGGCAGAAGGGGGGACTGGTACTCCGATTCTGATCTTGCTGGGGCAAGGTCAGGGTTCAGATCCTGTGGGTTCCAGGATTAGTGTTGAGGGATTTGTCTCGCTCGGGACAAGCTGTAAGGCGGCAGATGTTAGCAGACTGAGTCTGTGGTTCTTAATTGCTTAGTGCAAGGAAATCTTACTCTAGCAGAGTAAGGGGTGGATGTAGATTGCAGATCGTGATAGAACCATCTTAAAAACTCTCTCTCCTATCTGTGTGGTTTATTTGGCCGTTCTCACATTTTGGTTCTAGCTCGTCAGCTGTTCGATTACTGTTTCATCATAACTCTCTCTTGTTAAGCTTTTGTCCATCTGTCTGTTTCTTGGCCAGACTAGGAAAATTTCCTTACTTCAACTGAGATTACATCTCTTCTTTTTCAAATTATTTTGAATTGGTCGTGATCTATTCATCCCCCCTTCTAGCTCTCGTTCTACGTGCTATCAATTGGTATCAGAGCAGGTACCCCATCATGTGGTCAAACGACTAGGGTAACCCTAGATCTAGCACTCCTTGTAGTTTCATGGCTGAGGGACAATCTATTAGTCGCCCACCTTTTTTTGATGGTAATAGTTACTTTTATTTGAAAAATAGGATGGAAGTGTTCCTGAGAGCGCAGAGCCATGAACTCTGGAGAGTGATCACCATAGGACCATACGACCTCTCACCAAACGAAGATGCGTGGACAAAGGATCACATCAGGCTTTCGACAGTTAACTGGTCGGCTCTAAACATAATTCAGTGCGTTGTAGATTTCCTGTCTTCTAGGTTAGATGTACAATGTGCAGAGTCTCCTAGGCTAGAAGAGTCAGCTAGGGTAGAGTCTAGCTCTAGTGTTTCTGGCCCTTCCACTTCTGCGATGCACCCGATAATGCATCACTCTAGAACTGTTCCAGATAGGTTCCTTCAGGATCTTGCCCAGCGTTGTCATGCCCTTCTGAAATGCCCTGAGTTGTAGCAACTGCCATCGTCCTAGAGGATGATGTGGAATTAGACAGGGTATGGAGCAATGACAGATTGGGCATTTATGAAATCGTGGATGAGAAGGACCCGATTGATGATAAGGATAGCGACATGGACGACACTGCTGATTTGTATGCACAGGGATTGAAGAGATTCAATGAACTGTCGTCAGCAGTGGATGAACCCACGAAAGAAATTAATCTTGGTACCGAAGAGGATCCTAGGCCCATAATCATCTCAGCTAATCTCCCTCCTTAGGTTGAAGAGGCATTAATCAAGATATTGAGGGAGTATAGCGATTCCTTTGCCTGATCCTACGAGGACATGTCGGGTCTTGACCACACCTTGGTAGAGCACAGGCCCATACTTAAACCAGGGGCAACACCAGTGAAGTAGAAATTGAGAAGATTCCACCCTCAGATGGCCTTGAAGATGAAGGAAGAAGTTGATAAATTACACAAGGCTAGATTCATTAGGGTTATTCTATATCCGCAATGGGTGGCAAATATAGTCCTTGTAATGGAAAAGGACAGAAAGATTCGAATTTGTATTGATTTCAGGGACTTAAATAAAGCATGTCCAAAAGATGATTTCCCGCTTCCTCACATCGACGTGTTGGTGGACAACACGGTCGGGTATGAATCCCTCTTGTTTATGGATGGTTATTCTGGATATAACCAAATCCATCTTGCTCCAGAAGATCAAGAGAAAACCTCGTTCACCACGCCCTGGGGCACTTATTGCTACGTGTTCATGTCATTTGGATTAAAGAATGCAGGTGCCACATACCAACGAGTGATGATGGCAATCTTCCACGATATGATGCATGTTTATATGGAAGCTTACGTGGATGACATTCTGGTGAAGTCGAGATGTTTACATGGAGTTTTATGACACTAAAGACATGGATTGATAGAGAAAAATATGGAGACTCTGAAAATATATCCATGCAGAATTAACATGATCTGGTTCCATAGTTATTAAATTTTAAACACGGGTTATTTATTAATTGCACTAAAAGAAATAGCATCAGTGTGATGGTTGTTCATTAATTGGCGGCCAAAAGATTGTCGCCAGTTTAAGAATTGGCGACTTTCCACACGGTCTTTCATTAATAAGCGATCACTACTCTGGTCACTATTTTCATATGAAGCAGCTAGGTGACAGATCTATGTAAAAACATAAAACAGAGATCATGGAAATGAGATATTAAGTAGGATACCATGGTGAATATGCATGCAACACCTATTACTATAATCTTATGCTATAGTTCTTAACAAAATCTACCTTTTTAGGCTTGATCGAGATGACAGAATAGAGATAAAGAAGAAGAATATGTAGTAGTAGGCCAGCAACTACAGCAGCAACTCACAGCAATAGCAAATCTCCATAGCAGAGGAAAAATAAGAATAACTGCGACAACAACAGCAGTAGACGAAGCAATGGTAGCAACCTTAGTAAGATAAACAAAGGAAGAAGATGCAGCTTCCTTCACGTGTGTAGATGAAAGAGAATAGAAGAGGAAGACGAGAGACATGCCTGCCGCAGCAACAAGAGAAGAGGAAGTAGAGCAGCTTCTTCTCTCACGGCAGCAAGAAGAAGACGCCGACGCACAGCATGAACAGCAGCAGCAGCAGCAGCAAAGGTGCTACTGCATTCGATCAAGGGTCTTATTTATAGGGCTTGGAGCTCTACGAATCCTACTGGGTTCTAAATATCCTACAGAAGAATCCTATTAGAATGCAAGTTTCCATGTGATCCAATCTCCTAAAACAACAGCCGCATCCCAGTTGGCCACAGAAACTCTCCCGCATTTCCTGTTCGATCAGGGGTTAAGGAGATAAACCCCTTTTCATGCATGCATTCTAACATGGATATGGGTTGGGCCCCCCTTTAGGTGCCAACGTGATTCCCCTAAGGCCCAAAAGCCCTTCTTATAATAGTAATTAATTATATGAATACTTCTTTGATTTGGACCTCTCGTCCAGATCATTGACTAAATAAACTCTTCTCTCCGTCCCTTCAGGCGACGAACACTTCTTTCGAATCAACAAACTCCCCTCTCCATCCCTTCGGGTGACGAATACCCCTTTGATTTAGACCTCTCGTCCAGATCATTGAATCAACAGACTCTTCTCTCCGTCTCTTCGGGTGACGAATACCCCTCTAATTTGGATCGCGTGTTCAGGTCATCGAATCAACAAACCCTTCTCTCCGCCCTCGTGGTTCGCCTTACACAACCTCGGCTTGTAACCTGCCTTCCAATAACTTCGGCTTTCATAGCTTGCTTCCCAGGTTTTGTCCCACGTGGCCTGGTTTCTTGACCTTAACTTCGATCCGTGGACCCACTCTCCTCATCATGTTGATGAATCACTCAGTTGGGCTACACCCACAGGCCCCGCTCTCTCATCCCTCGCTTGCGCCGCCTACAGGTGGGGGGCATTTGTGGACACCAAAAATTCTCACCCTGTGTTTACGTGCAGGGGAATAAAGAAGAGAAGATGAAAAGAAGCCCCTGGTGCCCGCTCAACGGCACACCCCCCTGGTGCTACTCAGCGGCACACTCCCTGTTATCCCCTCAGCGGCACACCCTGCAGGCCCTCCAGTGGCATGCCCTCGAAGCCTCCAGGCTAGCACCCTAGCGGTACGCCCTCAGGGCCCTTCAGCGGCACGCTCGCTTTGCCCTTTCCATGGCACACTATCTGGGCCCTTCAGCAGTGCGCCCTCAGGGTGCTTTACCTGGCACGCCCCCAGGGTGCTTTACCCGGCATGCCCCCAAGCACGCCTTTGGTGCCTTTGGTCGGCGCGCCTAAATTGCACCCTCAGCGGTACAACCTGTTGGGATCAGAGTTGGTCTGATACCAACTGTTGTGTTCGCTGAACAGACGCGATCAACCAGCAGAGTGTGGATCCAGAGGGGGGTGAATGGATCCAAATGCGGAATTAAAAAACTAACAGGAAAACAGATGAATCAGACAACAACCACACTGGAGACAGAGACTTTTAGGTGGTTCGGTTTGCAACCAGCAAGCCTACGTCCAGGTAAGGAGAGGGCAGCCTACTATTTGTCAAAGCTTCTCAACCCCTGTGAGCAGAAGTATACCACCATGGAGAAGACCTACGCAGCTCTAGTCTGGGTAGTTCAGAAATTAAAGTATTATTTCTTAGCTCACGAGGTTCATCTCATTGCTCGCATGAATCCCATCAAGTTCCTTCTTGAAAAATCTGTCCTTACTGATCGATTAGCACGATGGCAAAGCTTCCTTTCTCAATTTGACACCACTTACATTCAGCAAAAGTCGATTAAAGGCTACGCCATAGCAGAACACCTCGCTCACCACCCTCTTCCTCGATTTGATCCTGTTCGATCAGAGTTTCTAGACAAGGAACTAATGTCCGTCAAACAGCCCGTTTCGATGTGAACGTTACATTTTGATGGAGCTCTGAATTCTCAACGTAAGGGTATCGGCATTATTCTCCTATCACCTGAGGGAGTCACTATTCCACAAGCCTTCTAGCTTGCCTTTCCTGTTACAAATAATATAGCTGCATACGAGGCTCTTTTGGCTAGACTGGAGGCCGCTCACCTATATGGTGGCATCCAATTGCGGATTGTAGGTGATAGTCAGCTTGTTTTGCTCCAAGTGCTCACCAGATGGCGCACGCTCTATCCCAAGGTTAAACCCTATCAGAAACTCACAAAAAGTTATGCTAAGCTCTTCTCTAAGCTGATCTTTGTCCACATTCCTTGCAACCAAAATATTTTAGCTGACGCTCTTGCTTCACTAGCTTCTTCCTTGGCTTTCCCTCTCAAGAGGAATTTCTATTCTGTTATCATTCATAGGTGCCTTACTCTTGCCATTAAGGATCCCACTTTCCATAGGGTTAAGGAGTAGTTACTTAGGAAGGTTAGGGAAGGAGAGATCATTCAGAATAAGGAGATCATGCTATTGGATTTAGAGGAAGAATTTGATGATGAGGAAAAGCCGTGGTATTATGAGATTGCCAAATATTATCAAGATCAGCCTTATCCTGAAGAGGCCACGACAGAAGAAAAGAGGGCTATCAGGAGAGTCACCCAAAGATACACTCTGGTTGGAGGTGTGCTCTATAGAAGAGGTCTCTATCCTTCCTGATTTTTACACAACTTTTGTTTATGCTAAATGCACTATATCTGAGAGACAGACTTTGTGGGCATCTTTATCTTATATCCACTCTCAGATTACAGGCCCTTGGTTAGTTGCTGGTGACTTCAACTGCATTTTGAATGCGGATGAGAAGCTAGGTGGTAATCTACCTAACCTGAATGCGATGTCTGATTTCAGTGGTTGTGTTTCAGACTGTGCTCTTATTGATGCTGGTTACATGGGCTCTAAATATACTTGGCACAATAACCAACATGATGGAAGAGGTATCTGGGCAAGGTTGGATAGGGTCCTTCTCAATTCTACTTGGTTAAACATTTTTCCTGTCTCTGTGGAACACCTGCCCAGGGAGGCATCTGATCTTTCTCCTCTTTTAGGCAAATCACTTGCTCAAGATAGAAATAAGAGCAGGTTCTATTTCCAGAAAATGTGGACTATGCATGATCAGTTTCTAGGGGATGTCCAGACTTGTTGGCATTCTAGCCCTTTAGCATCCTCTCCCATTACCTCACTGTATCTCAAGCTAAAATTCTTGAGAAAGATGCTTCGGACTTGGAACAAGGAGACCTTTGGAAATGTCCATTTGAATCTTATTGCTACCGAAGATGCTGTTATCAAGGCTGAGCATTCTTATAACCTATCTCCTACAGATGCAGACTTTACTATTCTGGAAGAGGCTAAGACTATTCAATCTGACCGGCTCCTTCAGCAGGAATGCTTTTGGAGACAAAAGTCTGGTATTAAGTGGCTGCTTGAGGGGGATAGGAATACAAAGTTCTTTCGCATGTCCACTATGGCTAACAGATGCAAGCATAAAATAATTCATTTAAGGAATTCTACTGGCGGCCTTGTCGCAGATCATGAGGAATTGAAGAAAATTGATGTCTCACATTTTCAAAATGCTTTCTCTTCCCAAGACCATTATATAGAAGATAACTTCCTCAATTGTATTCCTGGATTGATCACCCAGGATGATAATGAAATTCTTTGTGCAATTCATACTGAAGATGAAATTCATGATGTAGTTTTCAGTTTGTCGATTGATAGTGCTCCTGGCCCTGATGTTGTGGGGCCCACGTGCTGCTCAGTGGGGCCGAGTGGGCCCGGAGCCCCTTGCTGAGCCATATCCCTTCGCTCGGTGGGGGATAGATATCCTGGGCCCCTTCCCTATGGCTCGAGTGTAGAAGAAGTTCATCATTGTCATAATCAACTACTTCACTAAGTGGATTGAGGTAGAAGCAACCGCAAAGATAACTGAGAACGTGATCTGGAGTTTCGTGTGGTGGATGATCATATGTCACTTTGGAATCCCTCGAGTAATAGTCAGTGATAATGGTCGGTAGTTTAACTGTTCTTAGTTTAGAAAGAAATGTGTCGACCTAGAGATTCATAATCACTTCACCTCGGTAGCCCACTCGCAAGCCAATGGCCTTGTCAAAAATGCGAACAAGACCCTCCATAAGGGACTAAAGACCAGACTTAATAAGATAAAAGGTAACTAGCTCAAAGAGTTGCCTAGCATGTTTTTGTCCCATTGAACGACCCCACGAGCAGCCACGGGCGAAACACCATTTTAGTTGGTCTACGGTACCGAGGTAGTCATCCCGCTTGAAGTTGAGAGCCCATCCCATCGAGTCATTTGTTTTCAGCACGACCTTAACAACCGTAGGCTATTGGAAAACTTAGGCGTGGCGGATGAGGTGCGTGAAGTCACAAGGATTCGTATGGTAGAATATCAAAGGTACATGGCTCGGTACTATAATGCTCAAGTTTAAGGCAGACGATTTCTTCTAGGTGATTTAGTTCTGAGGAAGGCCAAAGGCTCTGAGGCGGTGGGGAAGCTGGCGCCCAACTGGGAAGGTCCATTATTTTTATTGCCCGAAAGCCCACTAAGACGCACTTGGCCCAGTAAGTGACAACCCAACCAAGCATGCCATACCCGCTTACGAAAAGCCCAGGTGTTAAGGGACCAAGAAGCATGCCATTTAGTCTTAGCCCAGACAACTATGCAGAGGACTCCCCCCAAGCTCAGGAGGAGCCCTAACGCACCACCAACCCGAGCAGTTGGAAAGCTGTCGAGCAAACTAGCTCAGAAGGGCGCTGGAGATCAGAGCAGTGCATGTAACGCCCTCAAATTTTTGGGTTATACAAAAGTAAATTGACCCCGCTATCCTGAGGGGTGAATATAAGCTACTAGTGACCTATAACCGAGCTAGTCTCAACAATAGCCCTTTGGGCCTTATTTAACTGGCCCATTAAGACTTACATGACTCTATTTGACTCATTTAGACTTAACTAACACTAATAAAAGATAATAAAAAATACAAAATTTGCTAGATGATCTGCTTGTGCTGAGCCGGATTCTTCATCGTCACGTGTCGAGCCTCGATGTCCTCATCAATTCCTCCAGGGTGGGGAGAACTCGACTCCGTCGAGTGGGGCGCAAGTGGTCCGGCCAGGCTTGCAATCCTCATCGAACCTGGGTCGGCCCTTCGATTGGACTAAGTAACGTTGGATCACCTTGCTCCTTTTGTTGGCAACTTGCTCGTCCAGTATTTGTTCCACCTGTTCGCACCGTTGTCTCATGGGGGTCAGTGGGCTCACAGGGGTTGGCTCACTCCCAAGGGGAGATACAGGCTCAAAAGGGTCACTGGGTATTGCTGCCTTCCCCTTGTAAGGTACAAATTCTGCCATGTTAAACTCGGTGCGCCAATGAATTTTTTGGGGAGTAATGCTTAGTGCACACTCGAGATTATTACACACCCCGGGTGTACACTAAGTTTATTTTTATTTTTATTTTTACATTTTTATGACGTGAAGTCTAAGTCATCTTAACTTGTTATGCAAGTCACACCCTCACATGATGACTCTAAAAAAATAAAATAAAAAGGGCCAATTAAAAGAATATGTTCAACACTATTCATTTGATCTAATTTTTTTTCTTGAGATTTTTAGACCGTCTGATGGAAGTGTGACTTGTACCATAAATTAAGGTGATTTAGATACCATGTTATAAAAATTTAAAAAAAATAAAAAATTAAACCTAGTGCACATCATGGTTGTGTTATAACCCTCGGATGTACACTAATCATTTTTCTTTCTTTCTTTTTTTGAGTGGTTCGTGTATACATGAATTCTTTTAGCTATAGGGTGCTTCATATGTCAAGTTTGTAGGAGATTATATTGAGGTTGTTTGGATTTGGAATGTACCTTACTTACAAATGGCACCAATGACCGGAGTATGAGGAACTTCTCAGTAAGCTTCTCCCTCCTCCTTCGCTCTGCTAGCACATGGTTGGTGGTTACGTCTTCTTGTGGCATGCTCTTCTGGATCATGCTGTCTTCCTCTACGTCTCTCTGCTCCAGCAATGTATGATGTTCGGAGCTGCTATAAGGGTAGGGGACCAAACGCAGTATGTGTTTGAGCACCCACTGTGGCTTCCCTACCACACGTTGCATAAGCTCTTGATAGCTCCAGTTGTTAAATGCCGACTGCCGAGGACGCTTGAGACGCCCACCAGATCTAAAGTCTGCCCATGAGCTAAAGTTGTGTTGCAAGCTAGTGGAAACCATCCCGGGACAGTAGGCACCATCCTGGATCAAGTCTCGGATTGCTGTGGCTCCTGAGATGGATGAGGACTTCATATTTTGAGTTTTCCATGGAGGGGGCTGCAATATATATACCACGTTCATGAATCTGGTGCGTACCTGAAGTTCGAGGATTAACGTCTGCGGCGATACTGTCGAGGGGCCATGCTTCATGGGTGTCGCTGGCATGGTGCTGATGAGTGTCCAACTGCTCAAGGTCGGGGTGCAAGTTTCTAAGATTTATCTCCTCCGGCGTCTCGGCTTGCATTAGCTCATTGATCTCGTTTCGGGAAGCATCTAACTCAACTGCTGCCATATCGCCAGACCAGACCATGGGAGTCATGTTTCCAGCCCCCTCTTCCGGATTAGAACCATACGTAATTGGGCTTTCGTCACCATGATCATCTCTATCACCGTCAAATTCGACTTCATTTTCATAGTTGTGTGAGCCTACTGATATTGGTCGGTGCGTAGTGGGTAGGGGTGGTGAACGGAATGGATGTTGGCTAGTGACTGGGAAAACTAGATTGGAGGTGGAGAAGTATTCTGAGATTGCAGGTCTGTGATTGTGAAGTGAAGAGCTCTGGTCACTTACAAAGAAACTTCTTACATGCTGGATCAGTGCGAGGTCCTCCTCAACCTGATAAGACGGAGTAAGGGACAAAGCTCAGGTCTTAGCATGTAAGCATAAGACGACTCATGATACCCAATTAAAATCAAGATCCTGTGCTCCTTAACCAAGAACAAGTGATCCGTTGACATTAGAGAAGCAACTAGTTACCTTATCGATCGTGCCAACTTCGAGGACCCCATCTGCTAGGGGAATGCAAATGACAGTCTGTGACGAGGAGAATGAGAACAAAGCATTATCCCACCAGCCCAGTCATGATCTAAAGGTTCTTTAAGTAGGAAGGTATTGGATAGAAGATAAGTGAAAACCTGAATTTGAGCACTCTGGATGGTAAAGGCGCCAGGCATATTTGCGCAAGCAGCGACGGATCACATGCAAAGGAAGAGGGGAAACAGTGAGAAACGCTGGAGATGAGACATGCTTTTTCCAAAGAAGTTGGCCAAAAACATTCATGCATGGTCTATATATATGTGGACAGGGTTGTACGTACTACGTAGCATGATGTCACTGGCTCTTGAATTCGGTGTTTAGGAAAATGTGCTAATAAATTAATTAAACCGCATTTTTATTTCAGAGGTGAGGTAGATGTTTAAGCTTGACATGGGTTGTACAGAAATCATTTACCTTAGCGAGAAGAACTCTAGAAAAGACTTTCCTGTGCACTTCGCTTGCCCTTGAAAGCCACATAGGCCGCTGCCTCTTGTAGGCCTTCCCCGGGAACCTGCATATATATCTTGTTATATTAATAACAGTACTCAAAAGGATAATCCATTATTCGAAATGCAATGATACGCTAACAGGCCGTGTGCTGCGCACGGCTCATGTTGTCATAGTCTTGGGAAAAAAAATTGCTGTGTTCTTCTAATACAAATGCATGATAAATGGCGATGTGGCAACTCCGTCTACGCGCTGACAAATTAAGAGCATGTCAAGAGGTGCGATGTTTAATGTTAATGAATACGAATTATAAGTGATTGAGATCCACAAGGACGACAACACAACTGGGTCTTGTGTATTCAGATCAAATTGAGTCACATATGGCTAGCGGAGATGAAATTAATGTGGGAGTATTCTGATCTGAGCGGGGCATTTTTCCAAGTTCAGGTCAGATTGGGTCACATCTGAGTACAAATGGAACTGGAATGACCTCTGATAACGGGTCCTCTGTCCAAAGACACTATATATAATTCCAAAAAAAAATTTTTAATGCACCCCTTGGATGTACGGCTATTACCTAAACCTCCAATGTCACGTTGCCTTCTGAGATGTGGCCTCCCCACCCACTGTTATGTCGCACCCAAGCTTAATTAGGGGATAGTTTACCACATGTCATAATTTATACCAGGTATCGTTCAAAAGGCTAGTAGAGAGGGAAGCATTACCTATCATCTTCGCAGTGAATATAATATATATCTGCCCTACATGTAAACTTAGTCTATATATCCCCACCCAAGTTTTCGTTTATTTTTATTTTTATTATTTTTGGTCAACAAGTTTTTATCTAGTTATAAGATAAAAGACATGGAGCACATTACACTGCGTCGAAGTTTTGACAATATACTTTGTTTAGGAACTTACCTCAAATGTTTATTTAATTACCAAGAGCGCGGCGACATATATAATTCATGTTCATAGAAAATATACGTGTGAACAAGGTGATGGAACTTTGTCAGGGCCGTCACATGAGCTTTGACCAAGCCAAAACTATAGTAAAAGATCTAGCCAAGTGGTACCAACAAGTGCAAATATATGTTGCTCTCTCTCTCTCTCTCTATATATATATATATATGCTCAGCTAGAGTTGGAAGTACTGTTAATGTCATCATATGTGTGGTCCATGGATGCCCGACGGCCCACGAGCCATCCTTGTCGATCAGTTCCACTCGTGCTCTGCAGCTCCGTGGTGGTTTAGATTTGTATCGATCGAACCAGCTGAGTGGAACGCCACGAAACACCCGACGAAGTTGGGCGAGGAGAAATGGGGACGCCATCGTCTTAATGAATTACGTGTATGTATCGGACATAACAACGATGAGGCATCAAAAAAGGGGTGCAGAGCAGATGTGTGGTTCGGGTGGATGCGCCAAGACAGCGTTCGAACGCTCCCCTCCGCGGCACAACCCACATGGCTGGCCCTAATATGACCTTGCACCGGTTGTCAGTGTTATTTATGTTTGTTTATGATTTATAAATTTATTATCTGAAATATATGTATGAATTGATACGCCTATGTCTTGTTTTGTTAAGAAAATTATTTCGACGGTTAAGATTCTAAGAGAGAAACTAACGTGTTTTTCTGAGTGTTCTATAGGTACACAAGTACACAAGTAAAGAACAACCACAAGGAACACATGCTATATCAAAATCTGTTCCATTCCTCTAATATCTGTCAGATGTACAAAAATGAGGGTGGATGTATAAGCATATCTCTCTAATTCTCTCCTCCACCCTCCTCCTCTCCCCCTCTGTATGAACTCTCAGCCTCTCCCTATCCTCCACCCTGAGGAGGAAGTCTAGGTGGAGCCATCGACCCTCGCGAGGCAACACTCCTGTCACCCTGAGCTCTCCTCTCAGTATCCACTCTCCTCTGATGCTCAGAGGAGGAAACAAGATAGTCTATGCTCGAGTAAGCACTAGGGTGTCCCTCAACTCGAGCACGCTCATGCCCTCACCGATAACGCTCCTCCGCATCTCTCACACGCTGCTCGGCAATCCCAAGCTTGGTGCTCAGCTACACCCTCTCCATCTCCCTCTCTAATCTCACTCTCTCCCATCTCTCCCTCTCTCTCTCCCATCTCTCCCTCTCCCATCTCTCTCTCTCTCTCCCACGCTCCTCACTCTCTCTCACTCTCTCACTCCTCTCCACGCCGAGGAGGGTGCACAACTCTATCGCATCTCAGGGAAGCTCCTCCACTTCACGACGCCCCAACTCTACCTCTGCCATCCGTAGCTCTTGCTCCTGCACTCGAAAACTTGGTCAATGAACAATATTAATAAATCTTTTTAAGACTAAGCCAATAGGGTAGGTTGCTTACCCTCTCCTAGAGGGCAGCCTCAGCTACCTCGGCACGAGCCACTGTGCTGGCAAGCTGGCTCTCAAACTCGGTGTGGTCACAGACAGGCTGCGTCGAAGAAGAGGCACCGTGGGAAGATCGAACTCTCTCTAGCTCTCCTCGCTAAATTTAAAAGGATTAACATCAATTAATAAGCTCAAAAAAATCATCACAAGTTGCAAGTAAGAATCTTACCAGCTCCTCCACTGTGCGCTAGAGGGCATCGCGCTGCTGGACTGTGGAGTCGAGAAGCCCCTACAGTATGGCTAGTCTACCCCCAAGCTTCCGCAGTGCCTTCCTTCCAACTGCTTCTACCACCTTCCAAACCTCGTCATCATCTAGACACCTCATGAGAACTCCATTAGGAGCACGCCTATATAGTTGTCCTGCAATGATTGTATACCTCAAGGCGACTCTTCTAATGGCCTTCCGCTATTCCACATTGGCCGTCTCCGGAAAGGATCCATCCCTACACTATTGCTCAATTTCATGATACCATGGCAGCTCTTCTTCTTCCAAGATTTCCTCCAGCTCAGCCAATGAAACTTCCTTCAGCTCTTCCTTCTCAGCCTTCTTCTCTACAGATTTCCTAAGGTTGTCGAACCAAGGATCTTGAAAAGAAGGGACATCTAATCGCTGAACCACAATGGTCTCAGTGGAACGACTAAGAGGGAAAGAAAGGGAAGAAGCTAGCGATGCCAACTCATCGGCAATAATATTCTGGGAGCGAGGAGTCTGAATATAGATGAGCTTGCAGAATTGCCTAGCCAATAGCATGACCAAATCCTAATAAGGCTTAAGCTTGAGGTCACGGGTGCGGTAAGTCGAAAGAACTTGATGCAGCACCAATTGAGAGTCTCCAATAATGTTTAGATAGCGTGCGCCTAGGAGATAGGCGTGCTTCAGACCGGCAAGGAGAGCCTCATACTCGGCTATATTATTTGTGGCAGGAAATGTGAGCAGATAAGCAATTGGGATAGTTACTCCCTCTGGAGTAAGGAGAACGACGCCGATCCCACGGCCCTGAGAATTTAATACACCGTCAAAGTGCAAAGACCAAAAGGGGAGATGAGTGATCAAAGCAAGGTGCTTGTCAGGAAACTCGTCCTGTATCGAATCAGTGCAAGGGATTGGAGAATGAGAAAGATGCTCGGCAATAGTGTATCCCTTGATCACTTTCTGGACAATGAAGGTGATGTCGAATTGAGAGAGAAAGCTCTGCCAGCGAGCTAATCTACAAGAAAGGATGGGCTTTTCTAAGAGATAACGAATGGGATCCATCCTAGATACCAACTTAACCTCATGAGCAAGAAAATAGTGTTTAAGCTTCTGGGCTACCCATACTAGCGCTGCGCAGGTCTTCTCCATGACAATATACTTAGATTCAGCATGTATCTATCTATGCACAATGCATGCAACAAGAGCATGATAAAAGACAGACTTAACTTGAATAGTTCTCCTTTTTTTATCCGACTCATGGTCGATTAGGTTGATCAATCCCTGTCATAAAAGGCAAGGGCTAACCCGGGAATGAGTGATGGGTGAAACCGACGTGAAGCGGGTGGTTTATTCAAATCCGGCACGGTTGGGCATAGGTATAGGCTAATATAGCGTGGGGTAGCAGAGGTAGAACATTAAAACGGTGCTAGGTGGATGATTAAGTTTCAACGGCACAGGGGGCTCGGCGCGCGCCGGAATAAGGTGCGTCGGTTGGCGAAGGCTGAAGTTGCAGAGGGTTTGAGTGTGAGGTTAAAATGACACGAGGGGGTACCATGCCAGATTAGGGTGTTTTTTGCCATTTTTGAGTATTTTGTGGTTGCTGAGTGACCTTGATGACCTTTTGATGTTAATTGGGTTAATTAATGAACTCATTCAAGTTATAATTGCCCTGGAGACCGGGCCAAAACTTGTGCGAGGTTCATACTCGAGTACAGTGACTTGCAAAATTGAAACACATCTCATTATAGCTTAAATTATGATGGCAATTGGTTAGTTTGATCTAACAAAATTTGGGCTGTGTCTCCCCATATCTAGAGGGTCACGGGAGACAAGCGGAGGCATACCCATGGAGTTGGGGTAAGCTCCTTAACACTAGGTGGCCAAGACAGCGACCGACAGACCCAGATGGATAGAAACCCTGAGGACTAGTGTACAAGGGGCACCAATGCTCCATGGGCCGAAATATGTCTAAAAGGGATGACCAAGGCGGGAGGAAACCCTGAGGGATAGCCTACGAGGGGCACGCAACCCATGGCCACCACCATTCCCCCTCTAGGGATAGTGGATTTAGTATTGGGCCACAATCCCTATTATTATTCACCATTTGGCAGCCCATAGAGGTATAAGTCATAGGAAGATAGGACCTTATGACTTTGCGGTGACTCAGAGAAGAGCTATGGATAGAGACGTTGATGGGGAATGTCCCCCCCTTTCCCCGGTCAATGGACTATCATCCTCAAGGAAAATGAAATAGATAAGGTTCAAGGTGATTATACTCACCAAAAAGACAAACGGCAATGAACTGGAGCTGTTGTGCACGTGTGTTGACTTGAACTTATGAAGAATACAAGATGGTTTGCCATATGAATGTGACATTCAGACAACTGTTTGTGAGTCTGATTGTGGAATAGCAGGTTCTCATTTTTCAATGATTTGAGTGTTATGTATGGAAACTGAACAGTTTTACCCAGATTTTGGCTCAATAGGGTTGCTTTGAGGCATTTGTAAGTCATTCAAGGAAAGGAAAAAAATGGTGACCAATTGATATTGATTGCTATATTAAAAGCAAAAGGGAGGTATTTTTTAGAAACCCTGATGATTCTACTAGCAAAGTTTTCTAGGCTGCTGGAAAGGACTCTGTTTAACATGGAAAAATTTAAAAGGGGGTGATTATATTCATTTATTGAACATAGGTGCACATTTGTTAGCTATTTAGATAGCTTGTACATCATTCATTCTGTGGATTTAGTTTATCAGACAATTAGGATTCGGGTACTAGATCTTTCCTCACTGATCTCAGTCAGTGTTAATTTGTATCAACATAAAGTCCGAACACCTTTGTTTGACTGTCAAAGAAAAACTATCATCTTTCATCACATCGGTTTTGACACTAAGGCAAAGTCCTAACAACAACAATAAGTCTCTTTAAAAGGGCTGAGAGTTTTTGTGTAATTTTAATATAAGGTGCAAGTCTTTTCTTGATGGAAGAGCACACAACAAAACACTTAACCCCTCCTTGATAGAGGGATATCCTCTGTTTATCCTGGAGATAAGTCACATTTTATCCATTTTTTAGTTTGATAGGGTAATAAAGTTAATCCGGTTGCAATGAGGGATAACCCTCATGTATCCTGGTTAAATTGACCCAGCAGAACTGGTGGATCGATTTATCCCCCCATTTAACCCGTTGTCTACCAAAATAAATGAGGCTAAACTTCGCAATAAATTCACTCACGAGGGATATCCCTCCATTTGTCTATCCCTCTATTAACTAGGGGCTTAAGAGATTATTTCTCCTAAGGCTCTTATGTGGATTGTGGTTCATCTCCATGCGTCCGATTGGCCTTTTGGACCGGGCACTCACTCACCGCCGACGGGCAACCAAAGCGATACTAAACAAGTAAGTTAAGACCAGTAAAGAAGGGGTCCGAGGCTCACCTGATCAGCATGAAGACGCTGATCCCGGTCGGAGACGATGGTGAGCGAGGAGGCGTCGGTATGCACCCGCACGCCGCGTTGGTGTCGCTTTAACATGAAATTTAAAATGTTACACCACTAAACCTCACATAGGAGGGGGGTTCTTGGGCTGGGGGTTAAGTGATTTATAGCCAAAACTACCTCCACACAGGGAGGGGCGCTAAGTCGGCCAGGCAGAGAAGGGGAAAATTAACTATACGAGTGCCAATTGAATACTCCGCCTTTTTTGCCCACTTTTGGAACTGCTGATAGACCGTCAGTGGTGTTGCCACCGTGGACGCTCCTGATTTTTGCTGAAGGTGAGATTGGTTGGGATGGCTTCATAACTGGACCAGGATGACGCTTGATTGTTGTAGAATTCTTTGGCCTCAGGTGTCGATCAAGGGCAGGGCATGAACAGGGTTCAGGAGTTCTGATTCTATCCATAGGGATACCTCGGCAGCAGGAAGAAGTGGCTGCCACAACAGCTGCCAGACTTGGATTTGAGTTAGGCTGGAGTCATTGGAGCCATCGTCGAGTCCTCTTCGAAACGGCACTTGTGGGAATGCCGGCGGTGATCTGAGAAGACCGGAGAAGCCAGAAAGGTTGGCGGGGGTCTGTTCAGTCTAGGAACGTACAAAATAGAGCACCCGAGGGAGAAAATTCAGAAAATGCTCCTCCAGATGCCGATCAGGACGCCCCCTTTTGCTGATGGAGGATGACTGAGGGATGCAGCTCTCGGTCAAGGGGAACTGCCAGAAGCCAAGGGGAGCGGCTGGGGAAGGTCCTGGAACTCTCCTCAGGTTACTGGTTGGACTGGATCTGCGCAGTCGGGGGAGAATGGCTCTCCCGGACGGCGCCGATGTTAAAATCTAACGAGGCCACTTCGCCTGCGAAGCTATCTGGACGACCTTTCCAGAGGTGTAGGGCTTGCCACCAGACTTCTTGCAGGGATGACAAGGGAGGAAAACTAAAAGAAAAGAGGAAGGAATGGCAAGCGCTTTTTCAAGAGCTCGCCCCAATAGCAGTATCACGTGGCCCTTGGCCCTGGGCATCAGGCACGCTTTCAGCAATGGCCTCGGGAGGTGGCGGGTCGTTAATCAAGTCAACCAGGTCTTCTTCCACTAACAAACTAACCCCAGCTGCATGCTCCCTAGTGCTCAGCTCCTCCTCCTTCTCCTCGGTGTTTGGCTCCTCCGCGCCAAGCTCCCCCTCGCCATCACTGGCCTCAGGGCCAAACGACATCAGCAGAGGATGCAAGGAAGGCATTGGGATGCCCAGGTTATCACCCACAGCCTGGAGAGTGGCCTTCCAACCTTCCTGGAAGCCACGGTCCCGGGCTGGACCGTAGACCTTGACGGCTGTCGCATTCAACTCGTCCCAAAAATTTGAAGATGAGTGGTAGCACTCTACCGCCTCCAACCCGATGGTGACCATCGATGCCTTGAAGTTCTTAAACCGTGTCTCCGCCGCCCAAGCTCTCTCCTCTGTAGCATCCACTAGGTTTTCGAGCTTGGCCGCTCGGGCATCAGCAACCTCGGCCCTTCTGGTCACCTCCTAGAGGGATTTCTCAAAAGCTTGGGCCTGAGCATAGAGAGCATCCCGGTCCAGTGTGACCTCTGCCAAGGCCCTCTATTGCAACTCAAGCTACTCTCCGAGGCCGACAAGCTAGGCCTCATATGCCGCTTGACGTCCCCGGAGCTTGGCACAATGGTCTGGCGTGTCCTGGCTAACCTCTAGCTCCCGTGCAACCTCGACAAAGTGATACCTCCATAGGCCAAAAGCCCTAGCGACTGAACCTATGTTCTTCGCGGCCAGGTCAATTAGTTCCTCTTGGGCCCCAAGGCCATAAACCCTGGTGCGTTCGCCCATCCCAATGCCCTTGTCAATAAGGGTGATGGCTTCATGTTGACCCGCGTACCCCAGTGTGGGATCCTCGGGTGACAAAAAGTGGACGGTGGGAGTAACCTTTGGCGGTAGGAGGCGAGCAACCCATGTCATGATTACGGAGATGCTGCATGACACCGCTAGGTGTGCCTTGCATGCCAAGAATTCGCCACCCAGAGAACCTGAAGAATACAGAGGAAGCTGCATCATCATCCAGGTGTTCCAGGAGGTGCAAGAACTACCCCTGGAAGCATCTTCAAGTCATCTTCGCAATGGCAGTCGTCTCACCCCGTTCTGAGCTCGTGGCTGTCTAGGAGAGGCAATTTACTCTGACTGCGTAGAAGGGCCCTGATCAGCTTCCAGAGATGACTTGCAGCAGCTACCACGTTTGCTCTTCTGAAGATCTGGAGGCGATGCTTGACCGGGACATTCTACTGTGAGTCTCCCTCCTCCTTCAAGAAGCGGAGCTCCATTTGGTGACCCGAGCGATTTCTTCTCCTTTTTCTCCCCAGAGTGTGCAATTCTGTCCTCCCTGGGACTGAACTGACACCCTATCAGTGTTTGGGCTGCTGCGATCTGCTCTGACATTAGCTGGCACCCCCGTGGTCTCGTTTTGAAGGCAGCTCATCAACGGTTCCAACGCCACCGGCTGTGCTCAGTTCAGAGCTCGGGACTGATCGTGGTGGCCTCATCTTCTAGATCCTGCAGTGCTGAGACTATCCAAGCTAGAGAACAGAGCCTCCACTTCCCGCTCCACCGCGACCAGCGACGGCTTCCCCAGCTCTTGCCAAAATTCTTGTACCCTCCTAGGCCAACCCACGAAATTTTGGCACTGGTCTTGCTGACAACGGAGTTTGGGAGCGCCCACAAGAATTCCTGCATCGACCATCTGTCCTCTATTACTGAGAGGGGACAGAATCAACTCCGACGTTGTCTGAAGTTCGTGTCGTCATCTTCCCCCTCCTCGCTTAGCCGGCTGAAGGCCCCTCCCTGTGCGGAGGTAGTTTTGGCTGTAATCGATTAACCCCCACCCCAAGATCTCCCCTCCTGTGCGAGGCATAGTGGTGTAATCACTTGAGCAGGTTGAAGCTTCCTCGCCGCGGCGTGGGTAAGCCCACGCTTCCCCGTGCGCCCACGTCTCCGATCGGGACCGGTTTATTCAAACCGGTTGAGTAAGCACTCTTCCCTTGCTCTAATTACAGTACTTTTCATTCAATATTAGCTCGTAGCTACGCTGGCCGGTGAGACCACTAAGGATCCATGATATTACACATACGAACCTCAAAACTCAATGTGGAGACTCCAGACTATCCCCCAACCACAAGGATGTCGGCGCTGCCCGAGCCGTGCTGCGTGTCCAGTACCGATGGCCTGCTGAGTCGAGCCGATCTCTGGCTCTGGTGTCCGCACCAAGAAAAGCATGCTATCACCACTTCAACTGCCAATGTGGTGACTTATGAAGAAGAAGAGATTCCTTTGCCGGCCTCGTCAAAGGGGTTTCTGGAGAAGGCATTCGAGAGCACTCCCGCTATGGGGACGCTAGATCCAGGTATGTTAACGATGCTGCAGAACTACTGGCAAGAGATTGAAACCCTGAAAAGGTAGCTGAATGAAAGAAATGAACAAGCCTCTCTTCCCTAGCAATAGGACGTTCATGCTAAAGCATTTCGGGAAGCTCCTAACTCGGTCGATGCTACACTCCAAGCTACTTCTCAACCAATAGACTGTGGCGAGGCCGCTCTTTAGCCACATTTCCTGCAACCACCACTAGCACAACCGACACTTCCACAAATGCAGCATATACCACCGATGATGTGGTCGAAACATCAAGCCACTGCTCTAACCTCTCCTTCTATGCAGCAGCCTGCGCATCTCCATCCGAGACTGGTGGACTCGGCCATGGTGAATACATCAATGGGTGATGAAATGATTGAAATGTAGCTAGCCGAGAAGACAGACGGTGATTTCAGCACTATTAATGTATACAAGGTGCCGTATCCACCGCATTATGCTGCAAAGAGGCTCCACCTGGCATTAACAAACAACCTAAGATCGAAAAGTTCGATGAGCAGGGCTCTCCTAAAGAACATATTGCTTACTAAATGACAGTGGTGGGTGATCTGGCGATAGATGAAGCCTAGTTGCTAAAATTCTTCGGGTCATCACTGACAGGCCCATCTTTCGAGTGGTATTCAAATCTGCCGGTCGGCTCTATAAGTGACTACGCAGCTATGCAACGAAAGTTTCGAGAGTGGTTCCATGTTGCAGAAAGAGAGGTCACACTGGCCAAGCTATACACCTACAGACACAGACATGTTAAGACAGCCCTGGCCCTGCTCAGAGTGACGCCACTATTTTTAACCCCGTCTATGAAACCTCATGGTGCTTCGATGATGGGTCAATACTTCAAAAACCCACGTCGATGCACCATGAATGTTCTCCTATTCTTAAGGCCTCACACCCCATCAAAATTAGATGTTTCCTCCACACCAAGCCTACCACACCATTAACCTCCACCAACCCATCCAGGCCCTCCATTGATTCTATAGACGTCTAATTTTGGACATCCCGTGGATCCCCAGTTAGACCATCATGTAAGTGATGCGGGGTCATTTACCTGAATTTTCAGCATTTATGCTTTTAAAGTCCAGAGCAAACACATCCTGTTAATGGGCCACTCTCACTTGAAGAGGCCAAGGGCCCATGGGCTGGGCGGCGAAACCACTGGCCACCCATCCCGCTAGAAGGCAAGGGTGATAGTTGCCCTCAGCCCTTAGGAGGCCACATAAGTAGTTGCCCTCCACTCCAAGAAGGCCATTACCTTGGCCGCACAAGGCGCTAGAAGGCCCAACTACTAGCCTCCCTCACCCATCTAGAAGGCCATTACCTTGGCCACCCAGGCCCTTGGATGGTCACTCTACTGGCCACTAGAAGGCAAGTACCATGGCCACCTTCTAGCAACTGCTGGTCAAAGAACGTGGGTAGTTCTCCCGCCACGACTGACACCAGTCTTCCTCCTCACCCAAGATCGATCCCACGACCCATCCGAGACTTCTAGATGGGGACTTAGAGTACGAAACTCCTTGATGGATGACATAATGAGGGGTTGGCAAGGTGAGTGGGGAGGGGCTGGTGTTGAGGGAATTGATCTCTTTGGTATCTGGATGGTTGGAGAGCTCGAGAGGGAGAGTCTCCCATGTCTTCTATTGCTATGTTGCAGGTTGGACGAAGCTAGTGGAGAGATCATCCAGCAAGGAAGCAGTCAGAGCTTGGAGTAACCCTCTAAAGCACGAAGGCTACTCCTCACCTTCCCCAAACCACTACTGGCCAGCCGAGAGCTCAGGCCACCCTTCTGGGTTTGATCCATCTGTCTCGTTGTTCCCTGTTTCATCTTGCAATCCCCTTCCCTATTTGCCGAACAAACATAGACTGCCGTGAAGCTGTCTCTGGCGTCATGACAGTGAAGAGAAATCAACCCCCGGGAAGCCCGCAATCTATGGGCCCAGAAGAAAATCCAATAAACCACAACTTGTGCTCATGACGGGCTTGAATGTGTCACAAACGGCACCCTGGTCAGCCCTCAATGGCACACTTTGGTGCCTTTGCAGCGGCACACCTAGCCTGGCCACCGCTCAGCGGCACACCCCAGCCAGGGCTCCAGCGACACACCCTGGCGGGTCTTCCCCGACACACCCCAGGGGTGCCCTCAGCGGCACACCCTAGCCTGCGCTCCAGCGGCACACCCTGGGGTGCCCTCCACGGCACACCCTGGGGTGCCCTCCATGACACACCCCCAACCTCCCGCCTCAGTGACACACTCCATCAGCCCTTCACCGGCACCATCGGCAAAACGGACATGGCACCCATTCCCTACAAACCCTCGGCACACAATGAATGTGATGAGGTGTCGAATGGAGGAAGCGGCAAGTGAGCTAGGCCCTACCACCGAGAACGGCCAAAGTCAAATCCGCATTGAAGGCCCCGCATTCCCGCCTCTGCCATTCTCGCGTTCAAAGGCCCTGCGCCGTTGGGGTATAAAAGCCCCTCTTCCTCGGCGAACGAACACACAAAAGGAAGAGACACAAGAGAGAAGACCATAGAGAGACATACCCACACGCAGAGACAAAGCGCAAAAGAAGATAGAAAGAAGAGAAGAAGAAGAAAAGCAAGAGAAGAAGAGAGCTCCACCGTGAGGTTCTGCTCCGACGACCACCAGAAGAAGAGAGTAAGAGAGTCGGAGAAAGAAAGGTAGCAGGGAGAAGAGGGAAGAGCAGGGAGCCATCGCCCCTACTCAACCCCCCATTCCTCCTTTTTCCTTCTTTTTCTTTCTTCCCCTCCCTTCTTATGTTCAATGTATTTGGTCCCCGTTTGCCATAAATAAAAATTCTTCTTTTCTTTGTCGATTCTCATTTTTGCATTGTTTCTCGTTGTGCTCTTCCACTGGCCTTTTCCTCCGCTAGTGGTTTGCACCCTTTTAAGGGATCTCTGGCCGTCACCCTCCAACTGAGGGGCTGGAACCACGGGGTGGCCCGTGGTTTGGTGTAGATGGGCTGGAACATATGCACCCACAAGGTGTCCGACGGAATGCCGAACATACCCGTGTGAGCCGTATATGCGTGCAGCGGGCCTTCAAAGCCCGTGGTTGACTTAGTTAGGTCTCCCTTTGACCTCGGAGGGTTGAAAGATGTGCTTCTAGGTGGGCCCCTTGGCCCTTTTTGATGGGTGCCATGTGGCGTGGCTCGACGTCGGGGTACCCCCGGGTTCGCCCGAGCGGCGATGCAGGATACGGGCAAGGCCCGCATGTGAGTGGGCAGAGTTGACTCCGGGGACTTTCTTGTGTCGCCGTGCATCACAGAAAGTCGGTCAGGGCCCTTGTAGGGTCCCATGGGATTGTAGAAAGGGCTGGCTAGCCCGTACCTAGAGGGTGTTTGGTGAAATGCCTGAACCCTTATTTCTTGTGATTTTACTGGGGAATAGTCCGGGTACAACATCCCCCTAAATAGATGCACTTATCGAATATTTACTCTCCCAAAGTGTATGACATGAAACACAACAATGATGACTCAAATACAATATTATTTAGCAAGAAGTATGTGATCTTAGAAATTTCAAGGATGGGGGTAAATAACATATAATAGGCATGCAAGCACACAGAGAAAATATATGCAATATGTAATGCACAATGCAAAGATTTTAGATTTCACTTGTATGACCTAAATGTATTGGAAAATGTAAGACAACATGAGTGTAAAATGTAAGTTTTCAATTTTTGTTGGTCCCGAAGATGGGATACCATTGTTGGAAGAATTTTATTTTAGCATTTATGCAACATGAAATGTTCAAAGTGATGCATTTCAAGATATGCATTATATGCATGCTGAAAATGCCAACTATGCAATAAGGCACTCGATGACCTTCATCTTTCAAATGCACTATGTGAATGATATGCAGATATGATATGCAAATATGCAATGTGATGCAAGATTTCAGATTTTATTTGAAAGTTCTAAATGTATTACAAAATTTAACATCAGTGCAAGATGCGAATTTTTAATTTTTTATTTTAATGAACTAAATGCACCTCTGCAAATCGACCGATTGACACGTGACCTGATTTTTCGGAAGGAAAATCGTACGGGATTTTTGATTTGCTGACATCTGTGGATATGGTGAATCACAGTCGGTCAAAGACGGTAAGGAGCATTTAAGTACGCTCTGAACAATATTGCCATTATATATGGAAAGAAAAGAAATACATGGAAAAGTTTTAGATGGCTAAAAAAAGGGGAAAAAGGCCAGCAAAGCATGTACAGATTAAACCTAGTCTATGGTGATAGGAGAAAGGTGGGAGGTCTACAGTCCTCCTTAAGGCTCGATGCCCTCAACACTCGGCACTATTTCTACAATCAAGGGAAGCGCACCCCTGGCTCCTTCAGTGATGGCCAACTCGGGCACTGACCCCACCAGTGTGGAAACTACCTCGACTGCATGCTCTCCCGAAGTGGTCAGAGTTGGTGATTCTCTCTCTACGGGAGTAGATGTGTCCTCACTTCCCTCTTCGCCATTCGACTCTAATGAGGAAGGAGAGGTCGAGCCCTCTTCATCTGAGTCATAGCTTTGTCCAGGGTTGAAAATGAGCTCATCGGTAACTTGCTTCTGTGCCAGACTTGCTGCCAACCTAGAGCCTTGCACGAAGCCTTTTTACAGTCAACGCTTGTAACCCGATTCGTAATAGGCGAAGGCAGTTTTCTTTAGGGCTTCGTAGTATTCTTCCGAGCCCAGATATTGCTCAATCACCTTCGCCTCAGTTTTTGCTTCCTTCACCTCGAGATCGGCCAACTTTGCTTTGGTATCTGCCAGTTGCACCTCGGCATCCCTCCTTGCTTGCTCTGCCGCCAAGAGGCGACTCCCAAACTCTTCCCGCTCGACCCTTGACAACCTCAAGATTGGCCAATTTTGCTTATTAAGTGCATGGGTGTGCCAGTCACCAAAATGACAGTTTATTCAGGCTTCAAGACTGGGAGGGTCTGAAACCATGGGTGCACTCTGTTTGACTAACCAGATGATGTGGGTATCAAGTCGGGACTAAAATCTGTCATGCCATAATGGTCACGGTGTTAATTACATCTCTCCGGAGGGGAGAAAATCTTTGATTAAATGCCAGGAGCTAGTGGCGTATAGGGTGATTCATGGCCTGCGGGGAGCTTTCCAGATTCCCCTTGAGTTCGACATCATCTTCCCGACCGTTGATGATGACATGATGAGTCTTCCTTCGGGCGGGATTATGGTCCCGGTGGCCTCCTTTCATGCAGGCTTTTACCTTCCAATCCATCCCTTCATCGAGTCGGTCCTCCATCACTATGGACGACATCCTGGGGAAAAAACCCCCAATTCTTATTCTATCCTCTGTGAATTTATCTATTCATGCCATAGAGCGTCAGTGGAGCCCAACGTCCTCCTGTTCTGGCACTTCTTTCTTCTCCAGAGTTATCCGGCCGACACCTATTTTGCCTATTTCAAGGCTCGCTCCCACCAGCATTTTATCCAAGTTTCCTGTACTGCGGCAAACCACAAGGGTTGGTCGGAGCGGTACGTATACATTATCAAGTTGAAAGATCGCGACGCCTCTGATGGTTGGATGTGAAGAGGCACTCGTCCCACCAGGCGTGATACGAGGCCCTCCCTCAGGGCTGAGGATCGCGGGAAGTTGAAGGCCCTTCTTCGGCATCCTCTTGTTGATGCAGACTTCACTCTGACTCCAGTGCTACTCCGGGAGCTGGGGTTGAGTCCTCCGTTGTTGTAGGGTACTGGCCTTCTTCTCCCATCGAGTCATGTCGGTTGTGAGTGATACTTAGTTGACTTTGCTCTGCTTCCAGGGTTACCCAAAGTTCCATCGTGGACCTACGAGATATTGAGTCCCTCTGAATGATTTTGATGATCACAAAACCTTTAATTAATATTCTATCTCGTGCTGCATCAATGTAATCAAAAGTGAGGTTTGAGGGTACTTAAGCATGGTTTAAAGATATCTTGTGTACCAAATCTCAAATGGTTTAAAATTTCTAATTCCACAATCAAAGCCCAATCAAATTTCAAAATGCATGAAATGAATAAGGACATGAAGCTCTTGTTTTATGGATATGATTTAGTGGGCTAACAATCTCTTTTTACAGGTCTGGGATAGTTCGGTCGACCAATGGACACGGGTCGGTCGACCAAAATTGACAGCGTTCAGAAATGAACAGTTTTTCGTCCTCAATGTGACTAAAGAACTCAGAAAATCTTTTGATGAAGTCAAAAGGGACAGTGAAGACAAATTAAAAATAATTGAAAACATGACCCAAGGAACAGAAAATCTAAATGCCTTGTTGGGGTCAAAAGTAAATCTGGGAAAGAGAGGTCTAGGATTTAATTCCATTGCAACAAAAACCTTTGGAATGAAAACTGTCTCATTTGTTGCAAACAAGAAAACATGACCACTGATTAGCATGAACTCAACTGCCTCTAATAACAAAAGGGCTAATCAGCAAAAGCTCAGTGCCAAGGAGAAGGGTAAACAGAAGGTTGGGGATCCTAGCCAGGCCAGCGCCTCAAAGCAAATTCCTAAGGCTAAGCCCCAAACCAAGCCTGCTAGGTCTACTCCACTAACCCCACCCTTGAAGAAGACCATTCCCAAACAAACCAACCTGGGGTTCAAGGGTCAGTGGAAAAGCAGCGTACACCAACCCAGAGCTCAGTCCTATTACAATCCACAACCATCTTATGTCAGTAGGTCAAGCTGGGTCAGAAAACCTGTAAGGCACACAGGTCAGTATAGGTGCGCTCAGTATCAGGCTCCCTACACCAGGAACTGGGCCAACTGGGGTAACAATTGGGAACCTAGGAAACAATTCTATAGCCAGCCTAGGACCCACTACGGCCAACCCAATCTGAATACACCCTGGCCGAGACACTGGCAAAAGAAAAATGTTGCTAATAATTTTGGTGTCTCAAATAGAAAGAATAATGTCAACAACTTTGCTATTTTGAATACAAGAAAAGGGGATAAAAGAAAATCTGGGAAGTCCACCGAACAATCAAGAACCAAACAAATGTGGATTCCCAAAGCATTGCTTTCATTTTTTACTTGCATTTCATCTGCCTCGGAGCCCAATCAGACTTGGGTTCCAAAACCTCTGCCCTAATTGTGTGTGCAGGTATGCCTGGCAGCAAGGAGCAACTTGTGGTACTTAGACAGTGGCTGCTCCATGCATATGATAGGGGACAGGACCAAATTCAACACCCTGACTGAAAAGCAAGGAGGTCTTGTCACCTTTGGAAGTAATTCGAAGGGTATGATGCAATGAAAATGGTGTCCAACTTGAGATCTTAACGTGAATAATTAGGATTTGAACTGAGCCACAGAACTGACAAACAAAAACTTGATGACTGCAAGATGATCCCGCATGCCTTTAGTCTCTTTTTAACATATAGAAACTACTTAGAAATCATTCTAATGCATCGTTGCCCCCTAAGATTTAAGGTTAGGTGCCTACCTTCGAAATGTTAAACCAACGATCCGAGGATGAGATCCACACCCCAGATCCTCCTAAGCTTCTCCTTTCGACCTCGGGCACTGCGGGATCATCCTCTGCACACCGGATCATCCTCCACGCGCCAGATAGTCCACCCACGCACAATCAAGGTCCCACACTCTCTTCTCACGCAAGAAGGATGGAAGATGGTTGAAGAGAATGGTTGCTAAATAATTACCACCTAAGAAACCCCCCTCCTTCTATAGTTTTAAACCCTCCCAATGGTTTACCCACATCCGACAAGGCTCAAACCCGCTCCAAGGTTGCTGGTTTGAAGAGGAGTTAAGTCATGCACCTCTTCTGGAATTGAACAGTCGTAACTCTTCATCCATCGGTCATCAATGCAGGTGGACACACTCTTCTGTTTAGATCTGGGTTGGAACATCTTCAGATGAAATCAAGAAGACTTCCAGATATAACCTTGGGATGTGGTTTCATCAAATCTCATCAACCTATCATGAGTTATGATTTTCACAAGATTAACATTATTTCTCCTCCATTTCAGTCGTGACCTTTCGGTAGCCCGAGATAGTTCGACTATAACTCTAGTGTCCAGGCATTTATGGGCTGGGATGTCTTCTTATGAAGTCAAGAGGCCTTCCAGATCTAACCTTTGGTCATGGTTTCATCAAATTTCATTATCTCTAGCATGACTTCATGATTTTCACAAGATTATCATTTATTTTCCCCCATTCCAATCGCGACCTTTCAATAGCCCGATGTAATTTCAGTATAACTCTAGTATCCAGGTAGAATTTGGCCTTGACCTCAACATAGAAGATGTAGCTGACATCTTATTCGAGATTATGGCCTTTGTTTCAGGTCATTTCAATAACTCCAAACAATAGGACTGGAGGAGTGAGGAGGTACTCCTTGATCTGCTCGAAAGTTGCCTGGCATTCTGAGTCCCATATGAAGGGGGCGTCTTTCTTCATCAGTTTGCTGAAAGGCACGCATCGACCAGAGAGGTTAGAGATGAACCTCTGAATGTAGGTCAGTCTACCCTAGAGCGACCTGAGTTTGGTGAGGTTTCTGGGTGGTGGTAGCTCCCGAATCGCTTTGATCTTGCTGGGATCCACCTCGATTCCTCGGTATCGAATGATAAAGCCGAGAAACTTGCCGCTGGATACGCCGAAGGCACATTTCATGGGGTTTATTTTGAGCCCATATTACTGGAGACGCTCGAAGACTTGTCGCAAATCGCGCAGGTGGTCTTCTCACCTTCTGGTCTTGACGACGAGGTCATCAACATAGCATTCGACGATGTTGTGCAGTATCTAGTCGAAAATTTTAGTCATGGCCCTCTGGTAGGTAGCACCGGCATTCTTCAAACCGAAGGGCATGCGTTTGTAGTTGAAGATACCTTTGGGAGATCTGAAGGCGGTGTAATTCTTATCTTTCAGGGACATCCGGATCTGGTTGTAACCAGATGATCCGCCCATGAAGGATAGAGCCTCATGTCCAGTGGTCATATCGACCATTATTTCCGTGATTGGAACTAGAAAGTCATCCTTCAGACAAGCTTTGTTGAGGTCTCGGAAGTCGACACAAATGCGGACTTGACCATTTTTCTTTTTGACTGGGACAATATTGGCGAGCCAAATCAGGTAGATGCATGGCTCGATGAAGTTGACCTCCGCCATCTTAGGGACCTCAGTCGCAACCTGGAGTTTCAGCTCATGGCACATGCACCGCTGGGGTTGTTTGACCGACGTGGCTGAGGGAGATATGGTCAGGTCGTGCTCCCCTACGGACGGACTTAACCCTGGCATCTCTTTGTATGTCCAGGCGAAGTAATCTTTGTATTCGAGCAGGAGCTACTTGTAGTCTTGTCTCTCTGCTTCGGTGAGGAGAGCACTGAGAAATGTTGGCTAAGGGGTTTCTTCTTCGCCCAGATTAATTTCGACGAGCTCATTGATGGTCTCCTGGCCATCGTCCTCCAGCTCGGGAGGTGCTGGCTGGAAGTCGATGAAATCTTCATCATCGGTGTCGACTTCGTCAGCCCGTGGGTCCTCATAGCCAACAGTTGAAGCTGGTGGAACTGGAAGGTTGTCGCTGTTAGACCCGACCTGAGGTTGCCCCCGGCCATCCATGTCGGGCTGACAGCCGTTGACTGGCATCCCGGAGGCTTGGCTGAGGTTGTCTGCTAATGTCGGTGATGCCTCACGGTCTTTGGTCTGGGGACCTTCCTCATGGGGAAAGTGTGCCGAACTAGGTTCTTCAATTGGCCGGGAGGCCGCGGGAGTCTCATCCATCTCAACACCCTTGTAGACGGATGAGGAAGCCTCATCAGGTGCTGGAACTGGGGTATTGGTCCTGGCTGGGAGTGGGATTAAAATTTTCTCTCCCTCCTCTCCCGTGCTGTCGAACTTGGTGCTGGCGACAACCAGGTCGACGGCTGGCTGCATCGGTCCCACGACGTGGACCGCATGGTAGACACAAAAGTCTAGTTCTTGGTCATAGCCAAGACCTCTAGTGTCCTTTTGGGAGAACGGGGGTGATGCGGGACGGGTGTGACTCGGATGGACCATGCAACCTTGGACTCGCTATGATGACTCGACTCGCCTGGGACAGACACAACTAGCAAGACACGTACACGGGAACACCTCGGTGTGACTCCAAGGAGCCCCAGAAGAGGAGAATGTCCTCAACAAGAAATGCAACTCACGATTCATCCCTAGAGGTTGAAGCGCGTGGATCCGCATGGTTGAGTAACCGACGTGAGTCGAGGGTGGTCTACACTCCTCCGTGCCCGGATCGGGTCACGGGAACGCTCTCTCACAGCGGTGATAGCATTTGTAGCGATCTAGGACTTCTATCTCATGCTAACGTGGCATTCAAGCATATACTAAATCAGCAAATGATAAAGGGGGAGATGGAGACGTACCTTCATGCTCAGGGCGTGGGGAAGACTTCCCGGCCAAGAATCGTCACTCCCGGTATAATAAGTAAATTAATTTAAAGCATGAAAATTATGGCCCACTCCACGCAGGGAGGTAACAGGCCACAACAGTGGTCTGAGAGTGCCGACCCTGGGTTGACGGGCAGCGTCTGACGGCGTGCCGGGCGGCTGGGGGTTGTGGCTCCGGATCTACAGGTTCAGGCCGGTAGGACAACCAGCATGGTCATCCAAAGGGATGTCGACCTCCGGAGGTCTTCTGGAGGCGTCGATTCACCGGGACGTTGGTGAAGGGTCCCTGGTCGACCCTCGGGAGCAGCGACCACTAATTCTGCTCCGGTGTATTTTTCGAGAATTTAATCTTTGACCCCTTCCTGCAAGCCTGTCTCGGGACAGACCTGGACAGATCTGCACGCTCTGGCGAGATCGATCACCACGCCCAGCCCTAGTGTCGGATCGAGGCAAGACTAGCGCCGTTGCGAAGAGGACTCAAAAAACTTCAACATATAGGAATTTCAGATCCATCCAATGGTGAAGATGAAAATGAAAATCACTGCAAACTGGTTGTAGGTTCTAGCTCAGATTACAGGGCAGACAGGGCAGGGTATGACCTATCTAAAAGTGAATTTTGACCAGAGGGAAGCCTTCAGATCTAGACTCTGGGAATTTTATGGGTGATAGGGGAACAAGAGAGGATCACAGAGTAAATCTTGTGTAATTTTTTGATAGGGTTTTGGAGGCGGGAAAAATAGATATCTGGACTACTATCTCGCAGATCTACTCATGGGCAAACTGTGAGGGGTGGAAAGAAGTTGCTAGGAGGAGGGACAAACGAGATTTGTTCTACATGACAATTAAACTGGTAATGGTGGACGATGGGGGGAACCTACCCTCAAAATTCCATCAGGATCAGACGGTTGGATATCCCGTAGCAGCCCTTTTACTGAGCCTCTGTCTAGGAATCCCAAAATTCTGGACAGTAGTGAACTTCTTGGGCTGTGGTGACTTGACGGTAGCACGAACGGCGGTGGCGGCGGTGGTGATCGATGGTGGCAACCAGTGGAAGAGAAGGAGGGGAAGATCTCTCATAAATACTAGGGTTTAGGCCTTAGATCTGATGCAGCAAGGAGGAAGAAGAAGGGAGAGGAGAGGAGAGAGGAGGAGGATGCCCCTCATGGGCTTCTCAAGGGAAATTCTTCAATTTTCATAGGTAACTAGTGCCAGCACAAGTTTCTCAGTTGCAGGGTACCTTCTTTCAGCCTCGTTGAGCACCTTGCTGGTGTAGTAGACCAGCCTCTCGATTCCCGCGTCGTTTTGGACTAGGACCTAACTTACAGTAGAGGGAGTTGCTGAGAGATACAATTGTAGGGCTTCGCCCAGGACTGGCTTTGATAGTACCGGGGGCGAGTCAGGAACTCCTTGAGCTCCTTAAAAGCCTTCTGACATTCCTCATCCCAGGTGAACGTAGCAGATGCCATTTTAGGTCCCCTCAACAGCTTGAAGAAGGGTAGGCATCATTCGGCCGCTCGAGAGAGGAAGTGGTTGAGTGCGGCAATGCGCCCGGTAAGACGCTGGATGTCTTTCACGCAAGTGGGCGGCCGCATGTCTAGGATGGCCTGGACCTTGTTGGGGTTCGCCTCAATCCCACGCTGGGTTACCAGGAAGCCAAAGAACTTCCCCGATCTGACTCTGAAGGTGATCTTGGCCGGGTTGAGCTTCATGTTGTACTTGAGGAGGGTGCCGAAGGTCTCGACCAAGTCGGTAAGATGATCCTCAGCCTTTGGCGTCTTGATGAGCATGTCATCAATGTAGGCTTCGATATTTCGACCAAGTTGTCCCTTGATGATTTGGTTGACCAACCTCTGGTATGTCGCCCTGACATTCTTTAACCCGAAAGGCATTCGGGTGTACTTGTGCACATCGGAGTCGATGACAAAGGCAGTCTTCTCAATATCCTCTAGGTCCATCTAGATCTGATGGTAGCCAGAGTAGGCATCCTAGAAGCTGGGCAGCTCATTACTGGAGGTCAAATCGATGAGCTGGTTGAGGCTCAGCAGCGGGTAACTATCCTTTGGTGTGGCCTTGTTGAGATCAGTGAAGTCCACACACATTCGCCATTTTCTCGAAGCTTTGGGTACCATCACGACTTTGGCGAGCCATGTCGGGTAGAGGACTGGACGGAAGAGACCAGTCTCCTTCCCCTTGGCGAGTTGCTTCTTGATGATCGTCTGATTCTCCGGGGCATGCTTTCTCCTACGCTGATGGGCGGGTTTTATCGCGGGGTCAAGGTTGAAACAACGAACAGCACAAGGAGACCTATACAATGTCTTTCTTTTCTCCACCAATAAAGTCAAACAACGAACAGCACAAGGAGACCTATACAATGTCTTTCTTTTCTCCACCAATAAAGAACCTGCAGCAACATTAGCAGAAGTATTATTAGTCACCATTTCTACTACATATTCTTCTCCAATATTTTCAATATGGTTTGTCAAGTAGCTGAAAAATCAATTGTGCATCCTCTTTTTTATCTGAGGTGTCAACTGATTCTATAAATTATGTTCCATTCGGACAATTGACGAGGAAATACATCAAATGCGTTTATCGTTTATCAGTTCACCCATCACACATTAAAGTGTATCTATAAGTCTTCCAAGAAGCTTTATATTGATCATGCAAGGCTCTTGTATTCTTCACTTCAGCTTCTAAGGGAAGCGTCCTCAAGTTGTGAATGCTTGGAGGTCTATATATTGGCCCAATTTGTCCAATAGCTTCCACCATGACTTCAAATGCGTTCAATCTTGCAGCATTGAAGGGTATTCCAACCATATAGAACCATTGAGCAACATATTGATCTTCCTTCTCATACCGATTCTGCATTCTTGTCTGATAAATACCTTTTCTCCTCTTGTCCACTACTTCAGGATTTTGCTTCACATAAGTATGAATGGGTCCTCTAGTTTGTGCTTTCCTTTACTTGGTAAGATCAATTACATTGTGCTTGGATATATGACCTTTGCTTAGCTTTTGTCGTTCTTGTTCCAATTCTTCATCACTATCATCTTCTGCTTCAGTCTGTTCCCTTCATATTTGATTGTCATCTGAGGCTTTTTCTTCTTATTCTTCTTCTTCATCATGTGGTTGTACAACTCAGTAGCAATTGTTGCATTATTGTTCGGACACTTGGCAACATCTCCAAAGCCTCCAATTGAGTGTTACTTTTGCCTTCTAATTCCTCCTTTAGAGACAAACCCACAAAGGTCACATTTAACCTTATTTTTGTCATTCAGATTTGGCCGATAAGCATATTTCCAACCAGGATCATTAGATTTTACCTTTGATTTGGATTTAGGCTTAGTTTGGTAGTGCTGGAAATACATACTGTTGACCAACTCCAGAGGAGACCCAACAGAGGAATCCTATGTTGCAGTCCCGGACGGACCCACTTCATTGGACTCTGGGTCCGAATCTTCCTGTGGCGTGGCAATGCCATCTTGCTGCTTTCTGGCATCTGTCGCTGGCTCGGTCGTATCTTCATTTGGCGGACCAGAGGATTACTGAGGTTGCGGGTTGGTGCCCCTGGTTTCAGGGCCGGCCTCCTGGCACGGCTGCTTGCCCTTGGGCATCTTCAGAAATTCAAGGAAGGAAGGGACACCACCCTTGCCCCCACTTTGATTATACAATTCTGGCGGAGGAGGGATTTGAACTCCCTTGACCTCTGGAGGGAGTATTTTGTAGGGATGCTCCCCACTGAAAATAATATTGTTGTTGACGGGCGGTGGGCGTCCCCACTTTTGGGCTGACCGGGTTGTATGAGCAGCAGTCGCGGCTTCGGCTTGGCTCACCTCAGCTGCAGATGTGAAGCATATTTCTTTATCTTCATCTTCATCGGGTAGGTTGAAAAGGGTGGACAGAGTGTTACAAGAGAGTAGGATCTCCTTTTTGGCTTTACGAGCCCTTCTTCTCTTCTTTTTCTTATCCTTGGCTGGTGCCTACCACCAGAACAAGTTGTCATCTTCTTTTGTTACTTTCTCCTCCTCTCCCTTCTGCTCTAGAGAGAGTTGCTCCAATTCCTCCCATGGGACATGGTCCTTCATCAGCAGGGGCTATAATTTGGGCTGTTCATAATCATCTAGCCCATCTATATAGGCTTGAAGTCGTTGGAGCTCCGGGCTGATTTCTTTATTTACTAGCAGCAGAGTCTGTCTTCTCCATTTGTGGGTAGGTATTCTAATCACTGTAGGTTGATCAACCCACACTGGTGCTAGACCTGGGGGAATAGGTCATGGTGTCACACCACAGATATGTGCCACCGCCTTCGAGCGAGGCGCAACCTTCTTCTTGGTTTTTGCAGGGACTGACTGTCATCCCTGTTGTTCCTTCACAGGCGCCAAAAAATAAGCCTCGTAGATATGCTGGGTGCTGGCTTCTGTGACTTCTTCGGGCAGTGCCTGATACAGTTTTTAAAAATTTATTTTTACTATTATTACTTTTACCATTATTATTTGACCGTGACTCGGGCGATGAAGAATCACAATTTTGGTAGCATCTCCCCCTGTCCCGGAGCATGTCGGGGGGGACGTAGTGGGAGCTCATCTATAGAGGCCGGAGATGGTCCCTTAATCATTCAGGTGTACATGGAGTGGCAACACCCGGGCCCGTGTCGATTGTAATGCCTCCAAGGACCAGCTTGTCGGGAGGTTCCAATCATTCAAGGGGCTTCTCAATCATGTCTGTGTGAATCTTTTGACTCACCGTTGACACCGCCGCATACGCATGCAAGTTCAAAGGTGAACCGGTGTAGCCATGGGCCATCGAGTCTGGGACTGAAAGCGTCGTGGAAAACTTATTCGGTCATTGATCCAGGACTGATCTATGCTGATGACGCAGCAATGTCACGGGAAAAACCTTGGACATATGTTCGCCTATGATTCGGCATGAGTTAATATTAGGAAAGAGGGACAGAACCCAACAACAGTGGGTCTGACCCAGTGTTTTAAAACTTGACCCGACTCGATCAGTTCACTGGTCAACTCGTCACTCGGTCTCAAAACCAAGTTAAAGCAATGCTTAGACTGCCCAAAACCTAAAACCTGTTTAAACCTAATTAACCCGGCTCATCCCAGCGAACCCAGTCCAACCCGACAAAACCAGTGTGACTTAGGCAGGTCAGAGACATATTTTCTATTTTTAATTTCTCATCATTAGTTTAATTTTTAATTTTAATTTAATATTTTGACCATATGATTTAATGGTATTAATGAAGAATTAACAAAACTTTTGGAAGTTGAAAAGACTTGAGCTCTAACCTTCCAACTTCTAGCCTTTTTAATTCTAACTTATTCCCTACGTGAGTACGTGCGGTTTGCAGAACAACAAAAGGAAGAAGATGAAGATCTGAGAATACTCATAGAGGGAGATGAAGACAAGGAATAAGATGAAGGCCCATTGACATATGAAAATTTAGATGAAAAAAAATTTTGACTTCATATACCATGAAACTTTTGTTTTATGAGATACTGATTGTAGTTGATAAATTGTCATGTTATCGCATGAAATGAAACTGATATCCAAAGCGGATCTGCTAAAATACATTCTCTCCCAGCTGGCATTGAAAGGTTGCCTAGGCAAGTGGGCAGTGCTAGTTATGGAGTTTGACATCTCCTATGTGCCGTAGAAAGCTGTCAAAGGCCAGGCTATCGAAGATTTCTTCACCGCGCACCCGGTGCCTGAAGATTATCCACTGTCTATAGAACTTCCTGAAGATGAAACCCTGGAGGCAGACCAAGTACATCACACTCTATGGCAATTGTACTTCGATGGTGCATCCAGAATTGATAACCTAGCTACCGGGCCTGTTAGAGTCAGAGCTGGTGCAGGCATAGTCCCGAAATCTCCTGAAGGGGAGGTCGTATATACCTCTTATTTGATAAATAAGTCTTGCATAAATAACGAGATAGAATATGAAGCCTTGATTATCAGTCTGTAAATCACTCTATCCATGGAGATCTAGATGCTTGAAGTGTTCGAGGACTCCATGCTAGCCATAAAAAAAGTGGAAGGGCAATTTGATGTGCACAAGCCAGAGCTCTTTCCATACCACCAGTTGGTGCTGTGCCTAATGGCAAAATTCTACTTCATTAAAGTTAAGCACATCAACTAAGGACAAAATGCTTAAGCGGATGCCCACGCAAAGCTAGCTAGTTCCTTAGCAATCCCGTCGGACTCAAGCCTGAATATAACCATGATCAACAGGAGCCAGGTCCCCAGTATGATAGAAGTCTTGGCTAATGAAGAAGAAAATAAAGTACTGACTATGGATGAAATGCGATAGCCTGATTGGCGAGAGCACCTCTTACATTGGTTCCAGCACCAGCAGTTATCTAAAGAGAAAGAGCAAAGAATGAAATTACTTAGAATCAAAGACTCCTATCAGATGAGGAACAGAACCTTGTTCCGAATAATGGCAGATGCCCAGAAGAAGATCCTGCTCCATTGCCTATCTACAGAGAAAGCGTGGAAGGTGATGAAGGAAGTTCATGCTGGGTCAGTCAGAGCACACCAGGTAGGTCCAAAGATGAAAATCGAAATAAAGAAATTGGGCTACTATTGGCCCAATTGGGCTACTAGGCCTTATAGGTGCACTAAGTGCAGGCCTCTGCCACTTCCTCGGGTAGTTGCTGATATAGAGATATCATGTTGATTGTTACCCTCAAAGTGGGCATTTCATGCGGGTGCGGGGGATCAACTTTGTGCTCCCCCATTTACAGCTCCCATTTCTTAATTAAAGACTCGATAGTGTCTTTGAATACATAGCATTCCTCGATAGCATGTCCGAGCATTTGATGATACGGGCAGAAATGGAGGTCATCTTTTCTTCTGAGATCACTTGGCCTTTTTGGCTCAGGGAGAGTGATCTTGTTGTATTTCGTAACCCATTCGAACAAGACTCGAGTCTTATATTGAGGGAACCAATATAACTTTTTCATTTTATCCCGTAGGGAAGGGCCTTCTCACTGATTGGTGAGTTTGGACAGGGAAGGCTCAGCTACCCCTTTGTCTTTTTCTTTCTGCTGCTCAAAGGCTTTGATGTCAGCCGTGTGCACTTCTTGAGATGCCAGTCATTTGTCAACTGGCCTAGCCTTCTGGCCTGAAGTGGCGGGAGCGGTAGAGTATTTTGAAAGGAATGCCTTGATTTTCACCACGACATTGTTCAGTCGATCAAACGACTTGATTTTTGTGCCTTTCATTCTTTCCAGCACCTCTCTCTTCAGATATGGCTTGCATATTTGGACGGCGTCCTCTTGGTGCGATGGACGCCTATACCTCATGTTGAGGTTCCTCCAGTGCTTGATGTATTCCAGGGCAGACTCATTGTTCCTCTGCCTGGTTGCATATATTTCAGCCATCGTCATCTCCCTCTCGGTGATGTGGGGCCTTTCTTTGAATTTCCTGTGCATGTCGGGCCAATCAATAATAGACCCAGGCTGCAAGCTTGAGTACCACTCGAAGTGTCACGCCCTGAGATTATGCAGCAAAAATAATTCAGGAATCGTGAATAGTCGACTAGTATGCCTCAAGCAAGTAATATAATCAGAGTGCAATCACATTCACACATAAAAAATGAATGCACAATAATTTAGGCAAAACATTGACCTATATTGAATAATCATCAAAAGTACATACTGATGACTCTATGACTAACTAGACTCCATAATTCTAAGGAAGGGTAATTTATGTCAAAGAGAAGGGTAGTTTGGTAATTCACTCTGAAATTGGTAAAGTTAATGAGTTTTTTGCCTTACTTCGCCCTATTATAAGTGTCTACCTCACCGTAGAAACTCAACGCATCCAGGTCGAGGTTTCTTCTTTTCTAAAATCCCATCGCATCAATGCTATTGAGTCGCCCGTGCATCTTACCACTTGCACGATCCTATTTTCTTCATTTCTGCTCTCCAACTTCCTCGCACTTCCTATAACCCGTGCTGTTAGCCTATGTCAATCATGTCGTCTCCGGCCACCATAAGCAAAGGGAAACAAAAGGTTCCACAGGAGCAGCACCCAGCGGCCATGCAATCGAGGAGCAAAGTTGAAAAACCTCGCAAGGAGGTTAGGTCGAAGCATGTTCATGACAGAGAGGCTTCGAAAGAGAAAGCAAAGTCACTTGCATCGAAGCCATCTAAAGATAAAGAGATGATAGCTGAGTCTCCGGTAAAGTGGCGCCAGATCTCTACAGAAAAGGAATCTCATAGATTGGCTGAAGAGAAAGATGATTCTGATACAGTATCTATGCAAGCAGAGGCACGAGTAGATTCTGCCAAGATAATTTTCTCCCGGTATTCTGATTTTCACGATCAAGAGATGCTTGATGGTTTTCCTGAATTATTAGAAATAATTAAGTTTCAAGGGTGGAAAACGTTTATGGGAAATCATAGCTATTACTATCTGGGGCTTGTGACTGAATTTTATGGGAATTTAAAGTATGACCCAGATTTGTCAAAAATCTGGTCATGTGTCCAAGGGACACAAATGCAACTGACTCAATGTTCTCTTCATAAAGTCTTTAGAATACCTGAGGAGGAGGTTTGTGAGAAGAGTTTTGAGTATGATAAATTTGAGGCCTTCATCATACTGACAGACCAGCCAAGTGACTCAAATAACTACAAGCAAACTCGATTGATAAATTTTAATACAAACAAGTTTTCTCCATTGAAGAGACTACTGCACCATATGCTTACCACAATCGTAACACCACAAGATGGTGGGAGAGGAAGGCTGACAGAGACACAGAGATTTATTTTATTTCTGCTACTTTAGCAAACCTGATTAATGAAATTTAATTACTTACTGTTATATCTGTGACTTCAATGTACTACACGACAATCCTTTTATCCCTTCAGAGCTTTACAGCTCTTGGGAGGCTTCACGGGTTCCAAGCGATATCGGTCTGCTCGGTAGTCCTATCGGGTATATCCGGTATCCAGGATTCGGGTTGTCATAGTTGGTATCAGAGCGTTGTTGTGTGAAGTGCATAGAATCTGAGATATAAAGTTTTCAGAGTCCTGAAAGTCCAGTATAGTCATTCGCTGGCGTCAGGTTCGTGATTCATGATCGCTTTGTTTTCCATGTATCGTCTTGTGCGTGCTGGATTAGCACTGTGCGAGATGGTTTTGCTCTCGTCAGGATGTGACGAGGTCCTTCCTTTTCGTCGTGATGTCTGTCTTGATCATGTTGTACTTAGCAGTGTTCGCCGAAAGGCTTGAATCTGCAGTACATTGTTTGAGGTTTTCCTGTCATTTGTTCAGGCTACTGTTGACTTTTCTAGTTGGTATGATGACCGTATACGTTCTTACGTTGTTTTGGTCATTCCAGCTTGAGTGTGCGTAGCTCCTGATGTGTTTCGCTTCTATTGAAGTGCTCGACTAGATTCCTTGGTTGAGAAGATGCTCAGACGACCTAGGATTTTTCCTTCCTGGTGAGCTTCTGTTAGTGAGTTTGATGCTTCTCATCCCGTTTAGTGGAGTCTTTTCGAGGTAACTCTTGGAATTGCTGTCCTAGTGATGCCTTTGTCCTGTGTCTGCTTAAGTGTGGACAGTATTTATTCTAAGCCTGACCTTCTCCTTGTCTTACGATTACTTGGCTTGGGACTCCGTCATGGTGTTAAGAGCCATTGCGTACCGTATTTGTCGTGCCGTGTCCAGCGGCCGACATGTTGTGAAGGCGCATTTATTGTTTCAGGACGTGAAGGTAAGCTGAGATTGGCATTTCTCCTTGTGCTTTGTGCTGATGTTGGTGCTCTCTTTCTTTACAATTTGGCTTCTTGTGATCAGTTGTTCGCTGGATCAGTACTCATGGCGTGCTATTTACGATTTTTATGAATACATTTCAACTTCAAGAATGGCGGTCTCCTTTGGCCCGCAAGTCGTGGAGAGCCACATCCGGGAAGGCTATCTCACCGTCCCACTTTGCTTCGGGAGCTTCCCTCCGGTCGTGGGCTTCCCCAACTTCCTAGGGGTAGCCTTCGTTAACATCCTTGATGTGGAGGCGTCCGACGAGTCCAAGCCCGATGCTCCCATTCTTGGAGCCACTGAAGCTGCTACCGGCCGAACTGTGGCCAAGAACAGCAATAGCGTCCCGGCAAGGATGTTAAGCTACAACGTGCACCATGTGCACCAGGCTGCCGGCCCATCGCTCCAAGGGTCGGCATCCCATCGGAGGAGGCTCCGAAGAAACAATGCTGGTGCTACCCCAGGGCGCCGAATCTCTAGCACCGGCAAGTCTATGACTGTCGGGACCATCCGAGTCCATTTGAATGGATAGAGGTCTGAAGTGGTCCCAGACCACATCGTGCCGGCTATTCCAGTCCACAACTCCTTCCAGGGACTAGAAAAGATGAAGGAAGAGATGGCGCCCGCCGTTCTGGCTGCGGCACCGAAGGACACGTCAGCTCACAAGCCGACCAAGCTGAAGCAAATTTGGGTTCCCTAGGAAGCCTAGGCCACTTCACCTGCCCAGGCAGGGCCCAGCTACACCCGTCGCAGAAAGGGCCGAAGAGATGAAAGGGTCGAGGTGATGGTCGCGACCCACCAATCGGCAGTTGCTGCACCAGCGCTGCACGAAAATGCCTGCCGCCAACGTCATAGGCATCGTCACCATGCTGACCGCCCGACGTTCGCAACTTACACTCATCCTATTGTCGCCATCAACGCGTAACCACTGGCTGCTCTCCCCGACCAGGAGTGGGAAGGGATCGAGCATGCCATGAGAAACTACCTCCGGGGCCCAGGTAGCACCCCTATGGGTCGTCAGAGACTGCTAGGGGCAGTGGCCTCCACCTTTCGAGAAGAAGAAGAAATCCAACCTGTGCCTAGCGCAGAATCGAGGAACCGATCGGAGGAACGACACCAGCCCCCTGTGCGGGAGGAAGCGCCGCCCCGACGATCGATTTTTGACAGACTGGTGTTCCCAAATAAGCCATCAAGGAGGATGGCGAAAAGAAACAGGAACTAGAGAGTTTTCTCCTACAACATGGTAGGAGTCTCTAGTCGGCATGGGGCTCTACCTACCGACCCCGAAGAAGTGGCCAGGCTCACCACCAGGCCCGGTCCCTTCACCAGGAGAGGAAGAGTAGCGAGTGAAGCGACGCAGGCAGGCGTCGAAGAGACTTCCTCTGAAGAACCTTCCATGGCCATGGCAGCCAATGTTGTCACCATTGGGGGCACGAGTGGTGGACCCTCCACATCATCCGAGGATGTCCCGGCCGAAGAGACAGGGGGCATGCCCACTCCCTCCATAGCTGAACCCGCCATGCTATACATGATACAACAGTAACAGCGGGAGATTTAATTGCTGAAGAAGCAACTCAGCGAAAGGAATGCCCAACCCTCGATGTCCGAACAGACCGAGGTTCTGCTAGAAGTGTCAGGGGGCAACGGGCAATCTTCTAAAGTAACTTTGCAAGCTGCAGCATTCCCATTAACCCCTAGCTTCCCTGTGGGCATGCCCCTACAACAAGCACAGTGCTCGGCACTGGCCCCGCTGCAGATCTTACCTCCCCAGGGGCCTCCCATGGCCCCTCAGGCGACTGTGCTGACCACCCCGGCTAGGCAGCCTGCCCATTTCTATCCAAGCCCAGTTGACCCGACAGCAATCAGTCAGTTGATGCTGGAACAAATGATAGACATGAAGCTAGTAGAAAGGGACGACAGGGATCAAATGCCATTCGACGTCTACCGAGTGCCCTATCCGGCTCATTATGCCGCGAAGAAGCTATCGGCTGGCATCACCAAGCTGCCAAAGTTTGAGAAGTTCAATGGGTAAGGGTCTCCTAGAGAGCACATTGCCTATTATGTGAATGTTATGGGAGACCTGGCTACTGATGAAGCCTACCTCCTGAAGTTCTTCAGCTCGACGCTCACTGGGCTTGCCTTTAAGTGGTATTCGAGCCTGCCATCCGGGTCTATTGTCGATTGGCCTGACATACAAAAGAAGTTCAAGGAGAGATTCTACATTGCTGAACGGGAGGTCACCGTGGCGGAGCTTTACACCACGAGGTAGAGAAACGATGAGTCGGCACTCAACTTCCTTAAAAGATGGAGGAACCTCAGCATGAGGTGCAGACGCCCCCCGCATCAGGAGGACACAATACAAATTGCAAGCAAAATTTAAAGAAGGAAATCCTCGAAAGGATGATTGGCGTGGAGGTCAAGACTTTTGACTGTCTGAACAACATGGTGGCTGAGATCGAGGCATTCCTTGCCCGGTACTCTTCCACCCCGGCTGCATCAAACCAGAGGGTGAGGCAAGTCGAGAAGAAGCCAATCCCACCAGAAGTCCACACATTAGACTTTTAAGCTTTTGAGAAGCAGAAGGAAAAGGCCAAAGGCACCGCAAACCCTCCACCGCCAAGGTCCCCGGAACGGCGGGAAGGCCCTTCGCTAAGGGAGACAACAAGAAACAAGTTATATTCTTTTTCTCGAGACAAGTCCCGGCTCTTGTTCGAATGGGCAACCAGCTATAACAAAATCACGTTGCCAGAACCGAAGAGGCTCAGTAACCTAAAGAAGAAGGATAACCCTTGCTTCTGCCATTACCATCAGATGTTAGGGCATACTGTTGAAGACTATTATGTTTTCAAGGACGTGATTGAATCCTTAATCAAGAAGGGGGAGCTAGACATGGGGGAGCACAAGGTGGATCCTCTGCAGCCACATGAGATGCCCAACATAACTTTCGGTGTCAACATGGTATCTCTGTATCAAGAATTACCTGAAGAGTGGGCGGAGGCCAGCACCCGCGCCACGTATGAGGTCTTTATCGCAGCGCCCGTTCAAGACCAAGGAGGGTGGCAGGCTGCACCTAAGAAGAACATAAGAAGACGGGCTCCTCAGCCCGCCCCAACAGTCCATGTGAGGGGTGTCACCCCCCGGCCAGCACCGCCACTGGTGAACCCTATATGGCATGATACGGCCCCTCGGCTGATCATGAGGCGGCCCACCTACAATAAGAAAGAGCACATCCCGGTGCTGATGCATAAAGACGTCAGTCTGGTAGTCGAGAGACTCCAGGCCATTATTGATGGGCTTGAAGATTATGAACAGCCCGAGATCCGACCCATTGAGTTGAAAGAATATGTCCCTTGGCGCGGTGGTCCCTCTTTTCCATTTTCTCATCGTCATCTCATCACGCGTGTGTCTTTGCTGTTTATATTTTTCTCATCATCTCCTTTCTCGTGACGTCGTTCATACATGCCACGATCACTATTGATTTTTTCGATATTTTGTTTCGCTTTAGGATGATCCGACGTGCCTTATCTGCATGATCCGGTGCATCCTTTTGCACAGGTGAACCGGCGTCCCCCCAATAGGGCCAATCCAACACAGGTAGGCGCTACTTGGTTAGTTAGCCCGACACCCTTCCCCTTTTGGTATTCTAATCCGGCGCAACCTCACACAACTAAACTGGCGCACGTCAATCGCTTGACCCATCACCGCTTAAGAAATGAGCTGGTGATCCCTCTTGTTGTCTATTTCAGCACAGTCACGCGACCATGATGCAGCGCGCCTTGGCTTGACCATGATCCAGTGTAGGACCCTAGCTTGGCTAACCAAGGATCCGACGCCCCTCTATTCATGCTTGATCTGACGTAGCGTTTCACTCGGGTTTTGCTTCCACAATTCTAGGCTAGTCAGGCCCTTTTCGAGATTTTTGGACAATCACGATCCCCTCATAGGCTAGCCCTCGGGGATATGGGGCCATGGATAACTCATCACGTCACCACTTTAAGCGCGTCCAAACACTTAAGGGACCATCTCGAATTCTTCATGGATGTGCACCCGATTTCCACCCCCCAAAACGCCTTGAGTCTAGGGGAGATGCTCCTAAAATCTCGCCAGAGGTTCAGTTAATAACTAACTAAATGATGGACGAATCCTAACTCCAAACAAAAGGATGAAAAAAAGTAAAAGTGGGATAGGATCGAAAGTGCCCCCACGCTATCAAATAAATAAAAAAAGGGGGGCCATCAGCCTCCCTACACATCATTTGCATCTTTTGCATATGTTAAGTCTTGCATAGCGTTTCTTTAGAACATTTCATACATATTCCTACTCATGTGTGCTTATTTGCCATGATTTCTTGGTATATAGAATGGTGATTCATTGAAGGTCGGATTAAGTCCGGCTGGAGACTTTCACCATGCGAGAGATATCACTCTGCCTTGTACCACATATTTTGTTCAAAACTGATGCATATGACTTTGATTGATAAGGATTTTAGAAATTTCTTTTAACACTTCAATGGTAAACAAATTTCTATATGGAAATTAAGAGAATCATGAGGAAAAAGCTACCTACCTCGCTAGCTTTAATAAGTGGAATGTCAAATCGAGTAGTTGGGAATCCCCACTGAAATAAATGAGAAAACTCGCGTCGAAAGGTGAAACAAAAATTCACATTGCATGATAAATCCTAGTAGCAGGGAAACCCCATTGAGACACATGAGGTGACTCACGTCGAACAGTGAAATCTAATAAAATAAAAGTAAACAAAAAGGGGTTGTGTGAAGTTACCAAAAGTCGAGGATCATCATGAAAGTGTAGGAAGGAAATAACCCTCTAGTGTTTTCTATAAATTCTATTCATATCCATATAATTTTGAAGTTCATTGCTCATTTACACAAATTTTAATTTTGGGTATTATTGTGATGACTGTATATCTTGAATTTGTTCTTATCATGGTTTATGCAATACCTTTAGCATATGCATGCACTACCTTTTTTGATTATGCTTCATGTCTCACATTTCGATTTTGAATGAACTATTTAGTTCTTATCCTTTCTACCCCACTGAGGGGAGTAATGTACATACCTCTTTGCTTGACTCTAATGTTTGCTTGCTTGATTGCTTGCATGCATATCTCATTTCATACTTCAACACGCATAGATGCATCCTTAAGTTATACATGTAAATAACAGTTTAAATAATCTCATTGTCAGTTGGTTTTTGTTCTTGACAATAGGGGGAGATTAATGTGTTGTTCAGCACAACTTTTGCCCATAGTTTAATCTTTTTATACTCTTTGTGCATATTTTAATCATACCTTCTGCATATAGTTTAAAGTCTGAGCATTTGAGTTTCCTTTCACACACATTCCTCTCATGAGAGGTTAATTGCTGGGTTCATGCACTTCTTTTTGAATTTTCATGTCTGTTCACCTGGTCCCCCACTTTTTGATAATGTCAAAGGGGGAGAGAGTTTTGGTGGCCACAATATATTACCATCATCAAAAAGGGAGAGATTATTGAGTTTGGTTGGAGAATTGTATAGAGTAAGTTGTCGGTCTGATGATGGCATTAGTTTTGCTTTGTTGCAGACCCTACAGCTGATTTGGGAAACACTTCTTGTAAATAGATGCATTGCTTCATGCACTTCATATGTTGATACTTGATATTGACTTGGAATTATGTACTTTCGGACTTAACAAACAAAAATATCTTGATTCCTTTACAGAGCTCTCGGGAGAAACACAAAAGAAAGTTTTTTGGGATGTGCCAAGGAATCTTTCAACCACTTTTGCCACAGCCTGTGGTCCTTCAGGATAAGGAAGGAACTCATAACCTAGGTGGGGTGTTCACCGTCCTAGCTCCTGCTCTCAAAATTAGCTATCAAATTTAGGGCTAAGCTATCTCTTCTTTCTATTAAAAATACCCCACTCCTGCTACTGTTGATAGGTGGAGGAAGGAGGGGTCACTGGGTCTTCCCAGTTGTTATCAATAGGTAGAGAAAGGTGGGGTCACCGCATGCCCCCTCTTTCGTTTGCTACTATGAGTGGGCAGATGGGAAGGATGAGTTTAGAGGCAACCTCCTCCTTCCTACTGCTGTCCAATCGCTGGAGGAGCTACTATTCTCACCTTCTGATGCTCTTGGCATGTGGAGCTATGTGACTGTGGAGGCCTTGATCTGGAAGAAGGGGGCAGTGTTTCTACTGGTAAGGCATGGTGCCTTCTGGGAAGTAATTCAGAGTGAAGATTACCACACTGGATGGGTAGTATGCCTAGATCTCTAATCCTATAATCCCTTCACTTTGTTTAATTTTTTTCACATAGAGATTGATTCTATTGGGCAATGGGGAAGCAACATGAGTGAAAGAGAGGAGAGGGTTCCATAGTCAAGGATTTTTTTTGAGAATATTCTATGTTTTTTTTCATGTTTCTTTGTTTCTGAGTGAGAGGGAGGGTCATTTTTTGAAATTTGAGAACATCTTTTAATGGAAAAGATTAAATGGAAGGAGTCTTCTCAAAATAGGAGAGAGGGAAGGAGTATTCTAAAAAGAGATGAATATTCCCTTTTTCGTTTTGAGGTGGGAGGGTGGAAGGGGAGGGGAGGCACTGCAGGGCAAAAATGGTCTATATGTAGGTCGCCTGAAGGGAAAAATGGTCTATCGTAAGGCCATTTGGTAATACTAATATAACTAGTTCCTTTTGAAAACACAGGGCCTCTAAGCGGTCAATCGTTGCGCTACCAGAGAATCGAAAATGGTCTATCGTTATACCGCTAGATGACTAGCGGTCCCTGGTAGGACCATTTAGGTCAACCCGAATCTGAAACACAAGGAACAAGACGTCGGTCCAATTAAAAACCTGATTAATCACTAAATACAAGATGAAATTTAGGCTATTTACTATCAAAATGTAGGTAATTCAAAAACACATAAGATGGCATGATTTAATTTACGTTTAGAGTTGTTTAATGAGCATAAAATGAGTTGAACTAAAGAGTAACCCTTTGAGTATTCCGTGAAGTAAATGATGAAATTAGATCACTATAGTACATAGAATTTGGGCAAATTGGTCTCAATAGAAAGTGCTCAGAGAGGCGAACAAGATGGTATATTACTTCCTTAGTTCAGCCTGAGAGACACTTACCTTTGATCGACGGAAAAGGAAGAAGGTAAAAGGGGGGTCACCGGAACCCTAATACGTAGCCCCTAGGATGCCTAAATTCATCCTCGCTCGGCCATGATCGATCATGCCACCAGCCGCCAGAGCAAATAGGGTTTCGGGGGATCGAAAGCCCTCAATTTATAGCGTTAATAGATGCTTCTAGCGATTGGATTTGGGTGGAGAGTCCAAAGGGGAAAAATGGCAAAAATCTCGAGGAGGACTCTAATCCGCCATCGTCATCGCCAAAAGAAGGATCTAGAGTTAGGGTTTTCAGAGGGGAAACGATCATCTATAGTTGGGATAGGATTTGGCTCCAATTAGAGCTCAATTGGGCTAGGATTAAGGTCCATTTTAGAATGTTTAGTTTGTTCCTTTTAAATAACGATTTTTAACTTAAATCATGAAATTGGGCCTTAACAAATTTTATTCTGGGTTCCTTCCTGAAGACAAAGTTACTAGAAATTTAATTTTGCACAAAATACCCCAAAGGGTCGACGCAGTGGGCAGGGTCGACGCAGTGAACCCAACAGGGTCGACGGAAACCCTCACTATGCGTGAGTATAATACTCTGCCATATACCGGGGGTCGCTCTTCATGAAAACACGATTGAACTCTTGTGTGTCATGTGCAAATAGCCTGAAAAAGTATTCATCCACTCCCTAGAGTTACATGCTCTCTTCTGCATATACCCAAGGAATGGGTTCAGCCTGAGCACCCTGTATGCAGAATGCATTATAGCGCTTGCTGGCATGCAGAGTGCATAGACGCATCGTGCACAATGCGTCGACTCACCCTTGGCCAGGGTGGCCAATTCGGCTCTCCAGCGATGTATCATGATCCCTTTCTCCCTTTTCTCATAAGCACTCATCCGCATGTGCGTTATGCTCGCTTTGCCCATGTATAAGAAGAGAGTAAGAAGATAAAACAAGATGCACAAAGAGAAAAAGGAAGGAAGATCCATAATTGCACCTGCAATGATAGTTCCTGCATAAGAATTTCTGACAGATTGCATGGGCATGGGTATATTTGCCTTTTCACTTCTCTTTTAGAAGTAAGTATGGCTTTGCATCCATATGCATGCTTCATATGCCCACTAAGAAGAAAAGAAAAAAATAAAATAGATGAAAGGTTAAGAGTTTGAAACCCCAATATGCTAAAAGACGATTGATGAAAGAAGAGAAATGATTAAATAGGTGATGAAGAGGGAGTTTTGCCCACTGATGCAGGATGCATCGACGCAGCTTGGCTTTGCGTTGATGCAACTTGGCCTAGGTCCAGTTCAACGTGCGCCCCTGCGTCGACGTGGTGCGGAGCTCGCATTGACGCAACACGATCTCAGGCGGAGTCTAGCACGTTGGGTTGACGTAGCACCAGCCTGCATTGATACAGAGCAGATCTGGACTGAGCCTCGGTGCGTTGCGTCGATGCAGCCAATGTTGTGGGTCGACGCACCCCCACTCAAACAAAAAAAAAAGGAACAGAGAGGGGTTCTAAAGCCATGTCAACGTGCTTTAGCCAATGCGTTGACACCACCAACCCCTCCCTTTTGATTAACTCAGTTCACAGCACGTCAAAAAAAATGGAGATGATATAAAAGATAAAAAAATCTAATCCCCCAAACATTTGTTATTAAAGTACTCTACGAAATCACCACATGTGATGTGATCATGTGGCAAAGTGGCTTCCACGAATTCCCACCAGATTCGAGCATCCCGCGCTAGTTGAAAAGTGGCCAGTAACACTATTTCTTCATCCGTGCATTGCATGACACGGAATATACATTCTATCTCCTTCATCCAATTCTCGACATCGTCTAGGTCGAAAGAGCCGACGAACTTAGGTGGGGTCATGTTCCTAAAGCTTCGATGGAGATCTCCGACTCCACGGTTCATACCGTCCTACGCTACTTGTTGAAGTGCCTGGGTAAGACCTTGAATGGTCTATTGCATGTCGCGCCACTGGGCTCTTTTGGCAGCCATGATCCTATAAGGGGATTTAAACTTAATTAATATTTGGCTAAAACATAAGGTTTTGACACCCTATATTGACTTAACCCTTGGTTCTACCTGTGATGTCCCGGACTCTTTCGGATCCTTATTTTTGGGTCCCGGACCTAGTTTCTCAGAGCATTCGGCTCAGTCATGTCTAGAATTTTATTTCAGACATCTTTCGCGTTCAGATCGGCGCGATCTGGGGTCATTTCGGGGGCCCGGAGGCGTTCCGCGACTTTTTCTGCACATTTTTCTGATTTTCAGCCCAGTTTCTGGCAAATCCTTCGGCACGCCGTTGCGGGCGAACGTGGTCGTTCACCCAGGCGTGAGCAGTACCGTTGCGATCGGTGCGTTCCAAGGATCGCGAAAACATGATTTTCTATTTTTTGGTATTTTTTTAAATTTTGAGATTTTTTATAAATATCAAATCATTTTCTCCTTTTTCTTATTCTTCTTCTTTTCTTCTTCCTCTTCCTCTCTCCCCATCGTGACTACGCCCCTCTCCCCCTCTCTCTTCCATTCGACCGCGGTGAGCCCCCTTCCGGCTGCAGACGACGGTGGGGCGACGGTACGATGACGTGGGTGACGGCGAGGTGATCGCATGGGCGTGCGGCAGGAGTGGGAAGGGTGAAGGAACGAGGGTTTCAAAGCGTTCTTCGCGATTTCGGCGTCGATTCGGCGGAGCATTCGCTCCATTGAGGTAGGGTGACGTTCCATGGAGTGCGCCGAGGATGAAAGGGTTATGTTGGCTTCTTTTCAACTTCAAGGTACTGCACGCACGTGGTGGACCACAGAGTGGGAGGTTGCCTTCCATTCCCATCCGCTTTGATAGATCTCATGGGTTGAGTTCGTTACTGCATTTGAACGTGTCTATACTCCAGCCTGCCTGAAGTTAGCCAAGATGTATCAATTTATGGAGCTGACCTAGGGCGAGATGTCAGTGCTACAATATCGTGATAAGTTCATTGAGTTGGGCCGGCATGCACCCCACATCTTTGCCGATGGGAATGTGAGGACTCAGTAGTTTTTGCGCAGACTGAAAGCAGAATTGAGCCTGCCACTATTCGCTACCCGTATGACTGAGTTGGATTCCGCATATCAAGCCGCCGTCACGCTAGAGTTGGAGTTGGCGAGGACTCGAGGACTTTTTCAGACTAGGATGGTTCCATCGGCCGTGCAGCATCAGCCACCCCACCAACCATCTGTTTCAGGAGTTTCTCCCGCTTCATCTGCTACCGATGGTGCTTCCTTCCAGCAATCTCAGGGTTGTGGTTTCCGATTTAAGAAAAAGAGGAAGAGGTTCGATCAGCTGTCATTTTCTGATCTGAGTCAGCAGTCTGTTCCTTCAGTTCGGTCGCGTCAAGATTTTGTTACTTTTTAGCCGAGGTTATGTTCCAGGTGTGGTGGCAGTCATCCAGGTGTGCCATGCTCTTTGTCAGTTGTCAGTTATCATTACGATCAGCTGGGGCACGTTTCTCGAAACTATCCATTGAGGTAGCAGACGATGCAGTTCTCTCATACTTCTCAGTCGCAGAAGTCGCAGTTCCGTCTTCCTCCGCCGCCTCAACCTCAACCGTTTCAATCACCAGTTCCTATTCCTTCTCAACAGTCGTCTGCCACTACTCGTCTGCCAAGAGCCAGAGTTACACACATTACTCGTGTGGAAGTGTTGGCGTCTAATCTGATTAAAGGTACGGTTTTGATTTATGATCACTTAGCGCATGTTCTTTTTGATTCAGGTGCGACCCATTCTTTTATCTTCAAAGATTTTATTGCCCGTATTGAAAAGTCAGTGAATCTCTCTCTCCCGTTCTCTCTCATTCTCTCGATCCATTGGCTCCAGTAGTAGACGGAGGAGACCTTGGGGGAGGTAGCGACGCCAGGAGGTTGCTGAGACGCGTGGTGAAGCGAGAATCGGTGTGGTTTTGGCACGATCCCGAACGGTGGATTCAAAGCTGACGGTTCGGTTCGCGTGTTAGTTTTTGGTGCGGTTTAGTCTCCTCGGTGCTTGATTTCATCGGTTGAGGTAGGGAGATGGATTGTCACTTCATCCTCTACGTTTTCCCTATAATTTTACGTAGATTGGTGCTCGATCAGGGGAGATCGGGCCAGTTTAGTGAAAGTCGTGATTTTTGGGGTTTGTAGGGTTTGCTAAAAAACGGCAACCATTCTCGAAGTAATTAGTGTCAAATTGACCGCCGGGATGTCAGGATCCCAACCCCACCAGTTTTGCGTCGATCGGTTGTCATTTGGGGCCGGTAGGAGTCCAGGAATCCCGGTGACTCATTTGGGTCGATTCGTTAGAATCACCCCGATCTCGCATTTTAATACGTTTCGATGGATGCATGTGGTATTTTTGACCTTCTGGAGTCATTTCCCATCGATTGGATGTGTTTCCCCTACGCTACAGTGTGCATGGGGCATGGAACGGGCCGATTTGGCTGTTCTACCATTTTACCTGCTGGATTGATTTAGCGGTCCTACTAGAGACCGTTATAGGCATAACGGTCCCTCGACAGACCATTATGGTTCCTTCGTTTCATCTTTTGAGGTCATGGAGCATAACGGATTAGGCCTGGTCCGTTATTTGAGTATAATGCCCAGGTCTAGGCGTTATACTTAGGTTGTTTTCGAGGCCTGCTACTGTTGTCACCCCTCGACGATCGTGCTTCCTCGAAGACCGTGTTAGTCGGTTCATTTAACGGATCATTCCCCGTGCGTTATGGTTCAGGTGATGCACTTCTGTGGATCCATTATGGTGTGTTTGACCAATGTTTGACTGGGTATGGCAGTTGATATAATGCACCTAACCCTGTGCGCCATGTGGCTATGGCGGACTCATTGTGGTCCGTTATATGCCTCTTGTCCGTGTTAGTGTTTTGTGCTACCATCAAAACAATCAGCACATCATCACAATCATAACAGAATGATTGTGATGGAAACCTAGGAGACCCAACATACCGGACTTGGTTTTGGTTCATCCCTCATATTTGACTGACCTCTTTGACTATCAATGTACCTGTATTTGGTATTAAAATATTAATATATTTTAAGCTAATATTCATGTCAAGGGACTTCCTTATTAATAACTAGGCAAGGTTAAACTTAGGATAGCTCATCCTTTGAGGGAAAAGACAATGAGTTATAGATTGTCATCATCAAAACAAGAGATGCACAACAAGGGGGTCACTCTAAATATAGCCTCGCGCAAGCTAAAGCAAAGAGGAACCCACTCTCGCTCCCAACAACAGCTCCGACGGTGGGGTGGAAGTAGGCCACTCGATCCCCAAATGTGGGGAGGAGTCCCCTGCCTCCGATAGCACACTAGTAGAGGCTACACAGTTCTAGCAAACATGGAAAGTGAGAATTACATGTAAAACTTTCCATAATAGACAATGTACAAAACTTGAGAAAATTCCCAGTCCTTACCCAGTGCAAACCCCTCTGCGTCTGTGGCGTCACCCACCGGGGTCAGGGACGACAATGTCTCCTCCACGCCTGCAACGTCCCTCGTTGGGGTCGGGGAGGGCAATGACTCCTCCAGGACAAAGGGGTCCTCCCCCACAGCCCGATCTCCTCCAGCAATTACAGGCAGGGCAGGAAGCTCCACCCAACCACTCCTAGTAGGAGTCGACAGGCGCTCCTCCCCTAACTCCAGCATAGCACGCAACATGGAGGCATCAGTACCCTTCCATAAAGCATAAACAAGTGCTACATGGGGAAGGAAAGACCCCCACGTTCCTCCAGAAGTAGCCTCCATCTCAGCTCCCTCAGCGAAGGAGGCCCCAGAAGAGGAAGAGCTCGAACTCTCCTCTGTCTCCATGGCTATGCTACTGCTACTCGGGGAGCCTGATGAAGCCTCCGATGAGCCTCTGGAGGTGGTGGAACTAGAAGCCTCTGTGGATCAAAAGAAGAATAAGGTCAGCACATAGCCTGGCCTCACACAAAGCTATCCAGTTAAGGGTTTCAAACAAGAAGCTCACCAGTCGGGGCACTCCCCTCTGAGATCCCCTCTATGTCGATGATCTCTTCATCATCTCTAGCCAAGGATGCCGCTGCATGCTCTCCATCTGTAGCTCCAACCATGTCATGGGGAAGCTCACCCTCCTCCAAAGGGGAGGAAGTACCTGTGGCCACCACCAAAAGAAGCTTAGCACTAATGGGTGATACAAAAAGCCTACCACAAATGGCTAAGTTCCCAGTCACATACCTCAGGGTCCCATCGTAGAAGACCCCACCAGCCCCACTGTGCAAGCAGAGACCACGGCTGGCAAAGGAGGGAGGGGCGTCTCTGCCAACAGCTATGGTAGCGATCCAGATGCGTCCCCAGCAACAAGGGCAACAAGACTACCCGCCACTCCTAGCTCACCCTCGAAAGAGGGAAGAGCCACCGATGGGCCAGTGCTAACCAGTTCCTGGATCATCTCCAGGGTAGCAATTGGGTCCTCACCTGGCAAACAAAATCTCAAACACAATCAATAACCCCCAACATGTCAGATACCAGACAAATAAGGGGCAACTCCCCTTACAAGAACTCGACACTTACCCGAGCCGTCTCGGGTCACTGTCGGCTCTTGCGCCTCAATCGGGAGGGGCACTCCACCTTGCGCCTCAAGAGTGGCCATGGCCCCCGACGTCCCTGCCGTCTCTGCATGAAACAAGTGGCTATGTCAGTGTCCAAATGCGAGCACAGCAATCAACAGAGAACACCGAGTCCCAGAAGACCTTACCGGGCTGAACATCCATGGGGGCCTTCCATGACTTAAAGTCAGGGAATGCCTTGATATAGGGGCCCGTTTCATCTATCACGGAAAGAAGCATGTCGAAGTCAATCTCATGCTCAACCTCATCGTCAGACAAAGGATCGGCCTCCGCAGGTGGTGAGAAAGCCACCTCCACCTCGGCCTCCAGCGGAGCTACAAAAGAAAACAGTCAAGCAGTGCAAGGCTAGTCAACCATGATGGCTAAACCAGCAAGGGACAAAAGGCGAACATGGTGCTTACTCAAAGTCGGTTCCTCCTATATATGCTCATCAGTCTTGAGTCCTTGAGAGGACTCACCAGCCCCCACCGCTCTAGTGTCTACTCGAGGTCACTTCTGCCTAGGCCGAAGACCTCCGTCTCCGCTCCCAGAAGATGCCTCCATGGAGGGATGATCTTTCGCTACCGCAGAACCTGCTATAGAAACACAACAACACACAACATCTCAGTTATATACATAAAAAGATAACAAGACTGAGACAATATGTGAAAGAAAGTGTCTCACCTGAGGCCACGAAGGGAGTCAACAGTAGAGGAACCAGTTGCTCCGGCTTCAACCATAGCACTTGGGCAGCCTTCCCAACTACCTCCGTAACCTCTCTCAGTGTGTAGGCACACTCGATGTGAGAGACAAACTCTTCCGATCCAGTCGACCCGATCACGTGGGCGGGCGTCTCTAGTCATTGACCACAGTGTCTACAAAGCTCCCCTTTGGGAGCACCCAATCCAAGGAACACTTTTCCCCAAAGCCACGGTCGGCTTGGAACTAGGTCCACCAAGTCTTCAGCATCCTTGACCGTGATGCCCTAACACCAGCCCCCACAGGCGCCACTTGCACTAGCCTTAGGGGCTTGAAGGCCCCACTGTAATCTCGACCAGCTGAAGAAGAAGCCCGGCTACCCTGGGGCCACTGTTGTGCTAGCCGCTCCACCTCTCGACGGATTCAGGAGAAGTGAGTCCTCCAATACTCATCATCTAGTGAAATAGGAGGTAGATCCTCCCGCAGAAGCCAGGTCTCCTCAGCCTTCCGGATCACCAAGGCCTTCTGGGGATATAGGTGGCTGTGCTTGAACCCACTTGGTGAAGTGGACATCAAACCTCCCTCGGCGTTCCAACCCTAGCGTAGGCAATTACTCTAGCTCCCCACGGTAGTAGAATTCCCACCATGCGGCTGCTAACAAGTGGCTGTCCCAACCTTTATATAACTGGCTTGCCAAGGGGAACTCCTAGTTTGGCGGGATCCCCTGATCGTACCTGAAGTTTCGGGCGAACTGGTGGGTGTAGTTGGGCTCCAAAAAGCTCGTAGCAGACTGGTGTCGCGTTAACACTGCCAGTCGAATGCTGATCACCCACTTTGTGTATAATGCGGCGTTCAGCCCTCACAGAGTCATCTGTGAGAAGATTTTATTTACTTGTGTGCTAAGACTAGAACATTGAGTGGATTGCTAAGTCTATAGTAGTAGGTTCTGTTGTGATTTGAATTGGCTGTGATTTGTTAATTGAGCATAAGATTTTGTAGGGGATCTATTCAACCCCCTCTAGATCCTTGCCTTGCACTTGATAGGCCCCTTGCCTTTGCAGCCTGAGTCTGGGCTAGGGGAAAATCTAGCTAGAGGACCTGACTTAGAGTGCATAGTCTGTGTGTGCACACGTGGCTGGGTGCTACAGACTCGCGTTGACGAGCACGACACCAGCTAGTCATTGTTCTGTGGTTACTGGTACGGTGTCTTTGTGTCTGCCGGGGGTGAGTAGGGAGACACCTGAGGCACGGACTAAGTCGTTAGAGGACGCATTCGGCCTTTCTTCTAGTGGGCAGCACTCCCGTCACGTGACACTTGACTCTCATGACTTGAGGTTTGGTTTCCCATCTGCGAGATGTGGTTTTATATGTTTCCCTTGATATAGAGGTCTAGGGTTTCTAGTAGGGATTACCGTGAGTTTCCCCTAGACGATGTTGGGTTCATTACGACGAGGTCATGATCGTGTTTCCAGACCACGTGGTCTTGGGCTGGGCCTTAGTCTGCGAGAGATGTCGTGATCATTCTTCTGGCGACGTAGCTAAGGTTTTCCCGCCAGTTCAGTGGTCCCCTAACGGTGAGATCGGGATGTGTTTTCGGTATAGTAGGAGTAGTTGTAGAGCCGAGATTTAACTGGCCACTGTGGTTGCTGTTCCTACTATTATTTCCGCTTTCTTTAGCACTACTTGTTACCCTATTATTTTCGGTTGAGGTTCCACGAGACCCCTACTGAACCTATGAGGCGTGGCTCACCCCCTATTTTTCAGGTGTGGCGGTTCCTCCTCAAGGTTTGAAGGTGCAGCACAGAGGTTCATAGTTGCTAGCTCGTCAGGCTAAGTGTTCACTCGGCATTGAGTACGTTATCTTTCCCTGTAGACTATACATTATTTGGACTGGACTCTGTAGCTAGTTTGTTTAATTATTATTATAATTATTGTTCCTACTTTATTTTAAGATTTTGAGTTGGATGATCTCGTCAAAATTCATAATTATGATTCGAGTTGGGTGCGAGGAGACGTGTCAGAGAATAGTCTCGTATTAAAAATGAACTAAAAATATAATGTGATTATAATTATGATTGTCGTTGCTGCACCACGCACGAGCACTGTCGTCTAATACCCCGAGCGTCACCGTCCACTCCTTCATCGAACTCCCGCACCTTAGCTCATGTTGTCGTTTCTTGATTCCGGTCACCGAACATACGATCATCGCACCGTGCTACGTCCGCCAACCTCCTCCGTAGCCTCCGTCATGGCCTCACCCTCCTCCCTTCACCGTCACCTCCGTCACGGCCCATATCGTATCCCGAGACCTATCAACTCAGATGTTCGTAAATACGATACATGTCGACCGACTCTCATCGACACGGCACGAGTGAGCAAACCTTACATCTAAGAGATTGAGACGCTTAGGGCAACTTTGATAACCGAGTAAGGGGGTACCGTAATCGACCTCGAAGGGTCGATTACGATACCCGGGGTCGGTTAGCGAGATTGTGTGAGGGGGGAGGAGAGAGAAGACGGGGTTGGTTACGCCGTGTCGGCTAACCGAGAGACCATCCCGCTATCAAAGTGGGCCTTAAGATTTTATCCTCTTCTTTGACAATAATATTTCATAAACATGAGCCGAATTACTTTTATTAGTAATATATTTGCTCAAAGCAGATGTCTACCACTATATCAACTCAAACTAAATATGTAAATTCATCGAAATAGACATATTAAATCACAAACCATGTGACATCTGTGCCATTACCATGTGTTGCTAGACAAGTAATGGGTCAACTTTTAGGGATGGCGTATGGTCATTCGGTAGGCTCCTCCGATGTAGAAGGTGATGACGCCGTGGGAGGTCTCGACCAGGTCCTATTCGGTTCCACGGATCCATAAAATGAACTCGGATCTGCATTTGGACCCAATTTTTGAATGGCGGGTCTTAACGATGGAATTCATTAGGGGTCAAAACTAAAGCCCTACCACTTTACCAACAGAACATGCCATGCAACTTTGAGTGCCTAATATAAAATAAATTAATCAGAACAACAAATTAATAACGTTGGACACACAATGATATAAAAAATATGGATTTAGATATCCAAAATCTACCCAAGGCACCATCAATAATACCATGGCCTGCCCTGCATTGACTAACATCAATTGTCATATGACAGAGGTGACACTAAAATAGAGGCACTTGCGAAGCATACATGTTCCTAGTGCAGAACTGACAAATGGATATTAGATCAATAGCAAACAGCATTTTCAGTTAACACAAGCAGCAATCTTCTTATGTTAATCACTACTCATTCTTATTACAATAATGACAACTAGAGTACACCATGACATTCTACTTTATACTAGAATGAAGATACATCATGACATGACATTCTTCTGTTGATTAAAGGATGTGTCCAAAAACATCACAAATATCTCAAAATGTAACATGTCGCTGAGAACAGAGATGGAAGTTGCTGCTCAGGCTGTAGGGGTATGGGCCTAACTACCAGATAGAAGACCAGTCAAAATGGAGATGGAGAAGAGATAGCAAACTCACAGTGCAAACAATGTACAAGTTCATGGCAAGGGGAAAGCATCAAACCCCGATGACTCTTGTGTGGCATCCCTGGATTCCACTAAAAGTCAAGGTCCTGATGTGGAGAATACCTCACAAAGCGACTGACTTGTGATTGGCCCATTCATGGAGGGGTCAGAATGACATGTTCATCATGTGACAAAGAGAAGGAAATTGTAGGCATCTGTTCATATAGTATTCTTTCACTCAGGATATTTGGGAGAGAAACAACCAAAAAGTGCAGATGAATTGGAACACTCCAGACAGTGCATAGCAGCTACTTTTGAGGTCGAATAGGAGGTGGAAGACCATAAGCTTTGGTGGCTGATTCCATGCTACTGGGTTTGCAGGGGGCACAGAATTGTCAACAGCCAAGAGGGTAGCATGTTTCACAGGTGGTAGGATTAATCAATGGGCAAGAATAGTGAGAATTGGGGCCAGAGTTCATCTCTCATTGGTAGCTTGGGAAATTAGAAGAACCCACATTTTCTGGATGTGGCAACTTTTGTATAGAGGGATTCTTTAGCGGACAAAAAACATATTATTCCACACCGAAAACACACCACCGGCAACGAGCATGGTTTGCCTAGGTGGCTGCCACCACACCGTGCACAACCCTTGTATTGGCTTTTTGCAGAACCCTGACGTTGCTGGAAAGAAGGGGCTGACTGCTGTGTCTCACCAGACAAGGCCTGCTGGTCAAATCGCTTCTTGAATCTCTTCTTATTCTTGAATCTTTTGAACTGGGACTTGCCTGAAGAAGTAACACCACTAGCTGCTGGAGTGGCTGAAGGAAAATTTGGAACAGGAGGCTGATAGCCCGATGAAAGTTGAACTGTCGGCTGAACTGACACTACCTGAGAAGGAACCTGGGATCTCGTCAAATCCAATTCCAACGCTGACGCAGCCTGATATACTTCATTCATGTTAGTTACACGGGCAACAATCAGCGGCTGTCTCAACTCAACACGGAGGCCACGAAGAAACTGCTCTGTCTTCAACGCTTCATTTGCAAGCACATGGGGTGCATAACGGCCCAATTCCATAAACCTATTCCGATATTCAAGCACTGACATTCCTCCCTGGACGAGCTGTAAGAACTGGTGCATTTTATCCATTCGGAGATAAGCTGGGCTGAAGGTGAGTTCGAAGGTGGCGACGAACTCAGCCCACGAAATTTGCTGGAGCGGGTGGGATTGGAAAGAAATTTCCCATTCTACATTCCACCATGTCAGCGCCGCGCCCTGGAGCTGAAAAGTGCCGAGCATCACCTTTTCATCTTCCGCACATTCCATAGAACGAAACATGCGCTTGGTCGCGTCCAGTCATACTCTGGCGGCATTCAGATCGGTCTGGCCTTCAAAAGTCGACGGATGAAATAGCAAAAATTCCTTTAATGCACGTCCGCGACTTCCAGGCGCATCCTCCTGAGCTGGAATAATGGGAGCCGGAGCAGGAACATCTTGAGGAGCACTGCTCACTTCCTGAGGAACCGGGACTCTCCGACGTCGAGGCGGCATCTTGAAACGACTAGCAACACAGATAGTAAACAGAAAAATTCATTAATCATGTGGAAAACATCCTAAGCCAGCAATGGACGGTGTAAATGGACTAATTTTGGACAATAGCTGTAGTAATTGGTTAGGCAGCCTATGTGTTCACATGAATTCCATTGATCCAAATTTATGGAGTCTTGTATCAAAAGGCCCACATAAATTACCTCAGAATGAGGCCAGGTGGTCTAAAGAAGAAAAACTTAAGCACTACGAGAATACTAGAGTCCTCAATACTCTAAGAGACGCAGTTAACACTGAAATGTTTCCATGTATTGCAGAATGTCATTCTGGAAAGGAGATCATGGACAAGATAACCACCATTCATCAGGAACGATTCTGTCTGATGGCCAACCGGAGTGATCACAGTAGTGACCATTTGAATGAAGATTCATCATCTCAGGTAAGCTCCGGATCAGAAGAACCTTCGTTTGATGAATTGGTTGTAATGTATGAAGAACTGTTAGAGTTGTCTAGAAAAATGAAATCTGAGAATAAGAGGTTGAAGAAGAAGATTGAACAAAATAAATCTGAATTCTCTTGCGAAAATTGTCTAAAGTTGAAACAATCTTATGATATGTGCTTGGTGGATGTTCATAATAGTAAGGAATAGATTTCATCTTTGAAAGATGAAATTCAAGAATGTCTGAACAGTATCTCTAAATTGGAAGATCAGATGAATGTTAAAAATGATGAATATCTAATGTAATTGCAGGAGATGAACAAGATTAATTCTTGAGTGGACAAATTGAAGGTTGAGAATGTAGAATTTCAGAAGAATAATGAAAACCTTGTAGCTAGAATAAAAGAAATCAAGGAAGAAGCTTCAAACATCTGTTCTAAAGAGGCTATTTGCAATAAATATCTTTTCATAAAAGAACTTAATGAAGATCTCCATCTTGAGAATGAATGGCAGAGAAAACTGATTGTTTCTCTTAAAGAAGAAAACAAGAATCTATTTGATGTGAAGCATAAAGCTGAACAGTCTGAAGAAAAATTGATGAATGAAAATGAAAAATTGAAAGAGCAGAATAAAAAATTGATGGTTTTGAATATTATCATGTCAGAAAGACTAATGACAATTGAGAAAGAAAAATGTGTGGTGAAAGCGGATGAGATTAATAGGGAGCAAGAGCACACATAAGAAACCACAACGTTGAATAATGTGAAGGTGTCTTCCGAATTTGAACCTTCGAGTCAATGTCAGAAAGAGATTGTAGTGGATGAAGCCTTGTACTATGCTCTTTTAGTCATATATTTAATTTGTTACACATCGTAGTATATCAGAGGATCAGATTCTTAATTTATGGTAGTGCTATAGGCCATGCACTGATATCTCATCTCATGAGTGCTCTAGAGAATACCCAATTCTCATGGATCGCAACCCACCATCACACTCAGGTAGGTAGTTCTCTAAGGGTACCTACCATGGTCCATACTCTGCCTAGTTAGGCCTTGATCCTATTAAGAGCATAGCTCATCTCGGTGTCGTTACAGTAGAGCACTAATCATCAGGGGGACAGGTATACGGAGAAGTGCTCTTCAGTTACTCATTAACTCATATTCCACATTGAACGTATTTCATGGGATCTCTAATCACGTAAGTTGAGTATCTGCTAAGGTAACTAATCATGGGTTTCAATCCCATCCCTCTAGATGATTCAAACACTAGCCTCTTTGCTAGTCCTTTTGTAAAAAAGTCTACAAGATTATTCAATAATCCTATAAGTTCTAAAGATATCACACCTTGTGATATTTTCTCTCTTACAGAGTTCCATCTAATACTCAAGTGTCTTCATTTTTCATTAATTATAGTTTGCTTCACTTTATTAATCACAAACCTACTATCACAATGTATTTAAATTTGCAAGTCATGCTTTATTCATAATAGGAATATCGGTTAAAAATTATTAAGTCAGACGGCTTTAATACAAGCAATGGCTAATGCAATCAACTCAGGTTCCATAGTAGATCTAGCAATAATTGTCTATTTAGCAGATTTCCATGTTATTGCTGCCCCTTCTAAGGTAAACACATAACCACTTGTAAAAATAGTATCAGAAGAATTTGTAATCTAATTTGCATCACAATATCCTTCAAAGACAGCGGAGAAGCCTAAGAAAGTCAATGTCAGATCTATTGTTCCTCTAAGGTATTTAAAGATTTTTTCTAATACAAATCAATGTTCTTAACTAGAGTTACTAGTAAATCTACTTAAAACTCCCGTAACATAAGTTAAATCAAGTCGCCCCCCTCCTTCCCCAGCACACATCTACCAACCTTATGAGTTATTAACGGGGCGTTGCTTAAAAGTTATGATCACCTTCCATGGAATTGGACATGGATGAAGAACAGCAGACACGAGAGGCATCACTCGCACGGAGAGCTTAACCTACTGGGATGAGGTGCTCCGTTGGTGGCCCATCAATAGGGTTGTAGGGTTGTTAATAGTTTGGGTCTACGTTGAGTTTAGGCTAACCCGATTTCGGTCCGGGCCTAAATTACGTTGAATTCGGTCGGGTCAGACCCGACTAAGTAAAAGATCTCGGTCCCACACGACTCGATAAATTAAATAAAAAATGATACATGTAATAATATATGCAGAGATAAAAAATTAGTCTTTAATTTTCATATCATATTTTTCTATTTATTTATCGGGGAGGACCGCCTGATATTCGTGAAAACTTACAAATATTAAAAAGAAAGACGTCAGAAAAAGTTCTGAGCGTTATTCCATGGGACAATCCTCTGATACTTAAGTTATCACTGACCCAAATAAAAATAAAGAAGAGAAGGCGAGAAAGAATGGGTAGGAGGTCGTTTGTGGAGGCCTGAGAGAGCTGTGGGTCTTCCGGACGAGTGCCCGTGGTTGCCAGTGACCACTCAACGAGTGCTCGCTGGATGGTAAAGGTGCTCGGAAGGGATTCTCTCTCTGCAGGTGGACAGTCGAGACCACTATAACAGTAGCAAGGTGCCTGTTTCTCCTCGATTTTTCTGGACATTTTCTTGGTGGAGTTCACTGTGTTTGTGTTCGTCCGTCAGAACCCTTTTTATATGGAGTTGTACTAGAGGGGGGAGAGCCCATCTCTTGGTAGGGAAGGACGCCCATCGTGAAGTAACATTTTCAGCAATTGTGGGGGGAGTTTCCATTGAGGGACGGTTATCTCAGAGTCGGCCGATCCTCTGACGGGTCTCACGGCGCCCGTAGGACGTGCTCGCCCTTAGTAAGATCGAGACCGACGTCGTGGGGAGTAATGGTCGGTCGTCGAAGAATCTTCCGACGATCATTGTGCCTGGGTTAAGATTTTTCGTACTGATGAATCCAAGGATCCATGATTCTCCGACTCGATTTGACTCGGGTTGACTCGAACGCGTCGTATCGTATCTGAAAAAATTTGATACGGTGCGAATCACCCTCAAGATCGACCGAGTCAGATCTAGTCACGTGAGAGAGAGAGAGAGAGAGAGAGAGAGAGGGAGTGTGACGACCCAGCATCCGAGCTCAGGTAAATCTGAAACCACTTAGATCCTGAGAGGTCTCCCAAGAGCGGTAAAACTCCGAAGGGATAAAAGGAGTGTGTGAAGGTACATAGGAATACATTAAACTTCCAGAGAATGTAATAAATAATTACTATATTTGATCAGGATTGCTAAAATAGCAGAAATAAAATTACATTTTCTACAACAAATTAAACTAATAGCTACAATAGCTAGTAGAGTCCAGTCTAACTAATGACAAGTACAGTCCAACAGAAAAGGGAGACGTACCCTCAAGTCGGGGGAAGCCCGACACTGGCAAGGTTGGCAACTAAGAACCATGCACCGCACCACCAGACCACATGGAAGAAGAGCAGCCACATCTGAAAAGTCAGGGGTGAACCTCATGTCACTGGCTCGATAGGGTTGCCGCAGATCCCCACCAAGAATCCAAAGTAGTTACAGCAGTAAGAACAACAAGAGTAACAGTAGGAGCAGGACTAACAACAACAAAAGTAAAGAGGAAAGCCGCACAGAACAAACCACGGCAGCCGATAAGACCTTGGCCCTCTAAACTACTCTTAATTCGAAAAAGCACAACTTCCCACACACCTGGTAGGGAGTTGCCAAACTAATCTCAAGAAACTCTGATTACATTGTCAGAACATGTCATGCTACAATAGACGTGTAGACTTCATATCACGACCTCTCGGACGTGGGGAAACACACTACCCAAAACACCGGTGCACACACAACCTCACCGTCGTGTATGCTACACTAACTACGGGTGAAGCCAAGCACAGACTACCCGAAGCACTATGTCAACAATGACGGAGAACCAATAACCAAACCACAAGTCACGTGTCATGTGATAGAAGCACCTCCTCACTAGAAGCAAAGCCAGATGTGTCCACTGACATCTTACACTGCGCCTCAAGCGTCTCACACTTGCCTCGAACACGGTGACTGAGACACTGTACCAAGTACAAGGAACAATAGTAATGAGTGACCAGTCAGGGTCACGCCTGTATGTGCTCATCCAAACACCCCTGATCACATGTGCACACATAAGCCTAGTGCCTTGAGCCAGACCTCTAACTAGTTTTTCCCCACAGTAGGACGCTACTGCAAAGCAAGGGGGCCCATGGAAACTAGCCTAAAAATCATCTCATGGGAACTCACCCCGCCACCACTCAGGTGGGCCTACACACTGAAGTGTCATCAAGCTACGACTAATGGAGGCTCACTAGACACAGAGACTCAAAATAGTGAAGTACGGACATGGTAAGCATTCACCTATCACACGTACTACGAAACACAAAGTAGTAGATAGAACTACCACCAGACTCAGGATAGTCAACTAGACCTACACACAACAATCCTTGAGTCACACGACTCGGGTCAAGATCGTCGCACATATACCGTTAATCATCCTTGTCCCTAAGCCAAAAACCACGAAGAAACACAAGTCCTCAGCCCCAAGGCTGTACACAGGACTCTCGATTCTGCATAACACATAAATCACGAAACATGAGGGAACATCAAAGCCCTTAGACCAGATAGGCACGTAAATCAAGGTAAGATGATACCTCCAAATGTCTAAAACTAGAGTCTCGATCCATACAAGATAGCCGAGACACTCACGAGGTCACGTGTCAACCACTGGGTCACAACCGGGTTGACCAGAAATCATAATGAGCCTCAAAATAACCCAAAGCACTACTCGATGTCATGGCACTCCCGAACACCCCATAACATGGTCACAACCCTCATAGGACATCCACGACATCCATGTACAATGGCTAACCAAGGGGTCGAAGCCAAGCTAATTAACACAGAAGAAACATCGAACACAGCTCGGGATGAAGCCACACTTCTGGGATCCCTCGACACATACAAATATGACTCTCACGGAACACCAAAGACATCCGTCGAGTCAAACGCCAACAAGGCATTGGATCCTGGGTTCACCAGAGCTCGAGACAACTAAAATAATACTCAGAAAATAGAGACCATTAACACGCTCATTGCCTGTGTCACGATAGTTAACGCGTCCACACAAAGGGTCGTGATGTCAGAAGAACGCGTCGAACACCTGTAGTGCATTAACTCACTAACGCGGCGCACGCTAGGGTCGCATTAATAGACGCAGCCAAAGCCTCAAGCACGATAACATGATGGTCACGGCCATCGCCTGGGTCGTGATAATAGTCGTGGCCAGAACCTCGAGCGCAATAATACAAGAATGCAGCCATCACCTAGGTCACGTTAACAAAGGATCACATCCAACACAAGGACCGTGTTCCTAACCGCCCAACTGTTCATCTCTCTCGATGAACGTGACTACACGATACCGCACGTCTCTTCTGAGAATGCGTCCCCCTGGGAGTTTTGCGTTAAGACGTCGAACCCGAAAAATAGAAAAATCTGTGGAAAACACCATTCCACGCCCCAACCGTCTCCAGAACGACGGGGAAACAACCCTAGACTCGATATCAACCTTCCACAAGACGGAAGGGATCAAACCATACACAAAATGACACGAAATGGGTGATTTTCATAAATCAATCCAAAAACGACTCACGAGGGTAACCGGACTCATACCGGCCCCAAATCATGATCAAATACAGTAAAACTGGTAGGATTGGCATCTGAATATGCTAGAGGTTCATTTGCAACTAGTTAATGCGAGAAACATCACCTGGAATGGCGATTCCATCGCACACCCCACAACATGCTATAATTCCTTGAAAAATTTGAAACCCACTCAAACGTACACTAATTAGCACGGAATTCAAGGGGAAGGTAGAATAAGAGGTAAGGAATCTATCCCCCTACCTCCTTTGTCGATATCCCGAGCCAAAAATGTCGAAACCACCACAGAACACATGCTGTGACGCTTTGAATCCACCAATGGGATCGCACCAATGCCACGCTCTGTTACTCGCGCCATCACGCCTCAAGTCAACTCCACGGCGTCACCACCTCGTCTAGCTCCACCACAGTCGCATGCCCGGGGGAGAGGAGAAGAGAGGAGAGAGAACAGAGGGAGAGAAAGTGAGAGAACGTGAGGGGAGAGAGGAGAGAGGTGAGGGTTAAAAGAAAAAGGAAAATAGCAATTTGAGGGCATTATTTTGATATTGCTTTGTTTAGGGGCTTTTTATAATAAAAAGGTTAGTTAACAAAAAAAACTAATATTCTACCCACGATGGAGAGAACCGCCCCCACAATTCCCTCTCTCTCTCCTCATGCACCTCCCCCTCTTCCTCTCGTTTCTTCGGCATCCCGCTTCACCCGGCTGCGGGCAACTTGGAGGAGGAGATCCCGGTGAGCTCGGGGCGATGGTGCAGTGGTCATGAGGTCAAGAATAGGTGGTTCGTGTGGAAGCCATTTCTCTTCCGGTGTGAGAAGGTTTTTGGCACAAGGAATTGCGCCTTAACGTCGAGGTTTCACGATTCTAGGTAGGGGGATGGATTTCCTACACTCTACTCACGATTTCGTATAGTTTCGTGCGATTATATGCATGCTAGGAGGCTTAATCCATGTTGTGGTTCATGTGTGTTTGGAGTTCCCTATTTCCTTTGATTTTAAACTTACTTTTCTTTATGTTTTTGAAAGTAAAAAGCATGTAAATGGATGTATGACAGCAGGTTTTGGCATTTCTGTACGGTTTGCTCCTCGTTTATAGCGAGTGGGGTGGGTTTAGAAACAAATTGGTCATGTTCAAAAATGACGGAGAGAACGTGGTTCACTTCTAACCATGTTCTCTGAATAGTGGCCTTCCAGAGACCACATTTAGGTGTTTTCAGGGAAGGTTAAGTCAGTTATGGAACGCAGTTTCAGACCGACCGCGTTCTGGCTGACGCGGCCTTTGGCTGATCGCTATTTAATTTCTTTTGGAAAGGCTTAGTTGGTTAATGAACACGATTTTAGACTGACGCGGCCATTGACCGACCACGTATTGGGCAAGTACCGATTTCTTATCGACCGCGATTATCAGACAGGGCCTTCGACTGACCGCGATATCCAGGTCTATTTACCCTATTCACCCTTTGAACTAGTTGACCCATAGTCTTATCCTTCATCTAGAAATTGGTCCCTTTGATCTGAAAAATATAATTTTTGTTCTAAAAACATAGGTAGAGGTATTAATAGGATAAATTACTTAGAATTTAGTTATAAGAACCCATGAGGGCTGTCATAGATACATAGAAATCATGTTTATTTTCAGAAATTTCTATATAAACAACACAGTAGGAGAAATAGACCCAGACTCACTTCTTCATATGAGCATGAAACAAGTCTCTCTCAATTACGTCCAGAAGGGACTGCAAGAGGGGGTCGACATGAGAAAATGATAGCTGTTAGTACTAGCATAAGGTGTGTCAAATATTAGACAAAAATAACAAGCTACCCTGTGTTGAGCAAAGATCAAAACACGATGCTGCCCAACTGCAGTGTCTCCTTCAGAACCTGACACGTCTTGTCCTATTCCACACTCTTCTAGTATTTCCTTAAGAGCAACAAGCTTAGGAGAGTGCTCTAGCTCGTGAAGTGCTGATAGAATATCAGGACAGCCAGGCATCGCATCTGATAAAAGACATGCGAGTGATTCTGCAGGTTTCTCTCCAAGGACAAGCAATGGATGACTGCAAAGTTTTAGCAAGTATTGCAGTGCCTGAAAATAAAATGTAATGATAAGCAAAGAAACATAAGTACTTGGAAGTAAAAAGTGATGGTAAGCAAAAGAAAAAGAGGTGAAAGCTAAGTGCCTGGATAGGTACCTGGAAAACATGAGAAGTTGCTTTTGGTGATGGATTGACTTCTTCCATCCTTGAGCTTTCCTCCACTTTTACTAATGTCGATATTTCCTTTTTTGCATTTGAGTTGGAGAACTGCTCGTAAAGCTTAAGCTGGACAGGGCTCAGATCACAGTATCTGTCCTGAATAATCTTTTCAGGAAGGTCCAATAGAACTTCATCTTTTGTTCGACGAAGAAGGAAAGGCATAACCTGCATACGGAAAATATTTGAACTGACATGCCTATATACTTTAGGAAAACAATTGAAAGTAGATTTCTACAGAAAGTCAACCTGTTTGTGCAATGCTTCCATAGCTAGAGCACCTGCTTCAGCATCTCTAGCTGAACATTTTGGATCTCTAGCAGCCAATAGTGGTTTTCCATAAGTAGCTTGGAACTGTAAATGTATGACAGGTATCACAAGTCATCTTGGCAAGTAATAAAGAAACTGAGGCAGTTAAATGGAGTTGAATTTGGCCTCAGAGACATAGGTAGAGAAGAGCAGAATAAAGAGGAGGGTCGCCCACCTGGCGCCCTTGCGGATCCTCTCGCCACTCACGGGATCGACAAAAGGGTGTGGTGGGGGTCCCCATGAGCTCCCACGTGGGGTTGCCCATAACGGGCACCCCCGTAACCGGTTCACACCGACAACACATTGGTTTACCTTTTCCTTTAATTTGTCTTGACAAGGTCATGTTACATCTCAATTAGTTCCTTAGCAGCAGGGGCGAGCAACAGCCTGCTACGTATGTGACATGTGCACACGTAGGTAAGTCCCCCCCCCCCCGCCGCGGTAATGGGATCTCACGGAACAAGGGCGGAAAAGGATGGGGAATTGTTAAGGTTGTGTGTACGAGAGCAGCAGAGAGGAGAGCCGACCGGAAGATGGAGAGTGAGCTCGCCGAGAGGAAGCACTTCGTGCTGGTGCATACCATCTGCCATGGCGCGTGGAGCTGGTACAGGCTGGCAACCCTGCTGGCAGCAGCCGGCCACAAGGTCACCACCCCGGACCTCGCGGCGTGCGGCGCCGACGCGAGGCGCCTCAACGATGTGGGGACCTTCCACGAGCACTCGCGGCCGCTGATGGAGGTGATGGGCGCTCTGCCGCCGGGCGAGAAGGTCGTGCTTGTCGGCCACGGCTTCGGCAGCATGAGCGCTGCATTGGCCATGGAGAGATTCCCCGAAAAGGTTGCGGTCGCCATCTTCGTCTCTGCTTTCCTGCCGGACACCACTTCCACGCCCTCCCACATTGTGGACGAGGTATTTCTAATAAATCCGGTACCTCTGCACACGTTGGAAAAGAAACTTGGATGCACCTAGCTAGCTAGTTGTTCCATCCATGGTTCGGGACTCGGTGATGCATGTGGGATCAGGATCTTTTTAATCCGGTATAATACTCTTGAGTTATGTCCGTTTGACTTAGCCTGAGTCGCTCTCCTGATCACATGTAAAAGTCGGACGCCTGCTCCCCCGTTCGTGCCCCACGCCGTGGGCCTCCCGGCTGCCCAATTCCCCCCCCGGGGGGGGGGGGGGCCCCGGGGGGACTCCCGGGGCCAGGCCCCCGCGGGTAATCAGTCAACATGTCTTGACAAAAATTCGACAGTATTAATTTGGAGTATTTGGAAATGTAAAGGGAGGCCCGTCCACGACAAATTGAGACAGACTCCAAATAATGGGTATGTCGTCACGACAGTTCAGATCCTATAATGGATGGCAGATCTCTGAGGACTCGCCTACTAAGAGGCTCGTATCACCCGAGAGTTACTAACCATACTCTGTCAATGCCCGAATCTTATAGTGGATGGCGGATCTCTAAGGACTCACCTGCTAGGAGATCTGTAGCACCCGAGAGTTACCGATCATTCGGACGCCGGTCATCATTAAGCTGATTAATATCCACTCGAGAATTGATCACCTAAAATGACGTGAAATGACGTCTTAAAGCGGCGTGAACCGTGCAGTTGGAACGGTGTGAAAATGATTAGAACGGCACGATAATAGTTGAAACGACGTGGCTGATTGTGCGCCGGATTAGAGGTTGAAAGGGCGTGAGAAGTTGGGAAGCTTGAACTGGCAGCTGGTGGGCATGGTTTACCTGACCTGGCGGCACATGAGTGAGGAAATGGGTTGCATGCATAAACTACTCAACTTATGTACCCATGCATATTTACTTATGTACATATACATATAGTGGAGTGAGTGTTGGCAGCATGTGCATGGTTTTTGCATGGCTTGGTGGCTCGTGGGTTTTATGCTCCTGCATGCATATATTCAATCTATACATATACATATAATTATTCATACAGGCATAGAATTGAGTGGCTAGCGGCTGATGGGCCCAGGTGGTACGGTAGACATTACCAATATGTGCATAGTGATATATAGATGAGCATAAATGCAGCGATAGTGGACACCAAGCCACTTATTCAGTGGCTGGGTGAGATGCAATCCGGCGTAAGAGGTGGGTGGACATTGGGCATGACGGGTTGATCCGGTGTGAGATCCGTGCCGCCGTTTCACTTAGGGCCCATTTGATAAAAGAGTTGGGTGGGGGCAGAATACGTTGTCCGCCTGCATTGGGGCGAACAGCGTATTTGACTCTCTGATTAGAATGAGTAATCCTCACAAAAACTCAAGATTTTATAAGATTCAAGACACCGGAGTTCTGGAGAAGGACCGAGCCCATGAAAGCCGAGCAACGGGCATACGAGTAATCGTCTTCCTCGTTGTAGCCGGCGACCGCCTGCATGGTTTCGGTGTTGGTCGCGTGGCCGATCGCGCTCTTGTGGTAGAGGAAGCACTTCTCGGACGACGTGCCGACGCCGGGCAGGTTCGGGTGAACGATCCAGTTCACGTTCTTCCAGCGCCAGAAGCCCTGCTGGTCCTTCCAGTTCGGGCCCTCGACGTAGGACTTCATCGTGACGAAGTCGGCGCTCGAAAACTCCGGAGCCTGCTCGATGTAGCCGAGGAAGGCCGGAGTGATGGCGCCCCAGATGTTGCCATCGTAGGGCACTTCGTTGTTGCCGAGCACCGTCATCCCGCGCGCGACCATGTTGACGCTGGCGGTCGCGGCGGTGCCGCTGTCCTGCGTCGCGGTGTTGAGCGTGGTGATGATGTCGTCGTCGCGCTTGCGGTTGATGACCGCGGTGGCGGTCTTCTGCAGCAAGCCCGTCAGGTTGCCCTGCGAGGCGAACACGTTGAACCCGCTCACCTGCGGCTTGTCGTGCCATTCGGTGAGGGTCGCAGTGCTCTGGGTCAGGTCGAGGTCGCGACCCGGAATGCGGCCGTTGACGCCACGGGTGACGGCAGTCGCGCCGCCGGTGCCCGCAACGAGGAACGTCGCCTGGCTGCCCTTGATGACAGCCTCGGTGGTGACAGTCGCGCTCAGGAGAGACTGGGTCGCCTCGAAAGTGGCGATAGTTTCCTGACGGAACTGCGTCTGGAATGCAGTATTGGACACAGCGTGCCTCCTAGAAAACCGATGGTTGGGGTTTTCACGGGGCTCTCTTGGCGGTCGGCGTGCCGAGGTCCCGAAGGTGCGGCGCGCGACGGCTCCTGGATGCCGTGATGTAGATGACCAGTGCGGACGAGCCGGAATCCGGTCAGGGGCGACTTATAGGCTAATCCGATCAATGCCGCAACACAAATCGACGCGGTCGATCAATTACCCGAGATTTTCTCCCGCGCGGCGTAGAGATCGCGCGTCACTTCGGTCTGCCCGTAGACCAGCACCGATCCCCTCTATAAAAATTAGCTTTGATTAAAAATTCTCACCCACTAAGTTAAACTAGAATAAAATGAACCGCTAAACTGTACGATTGAGATGTGGAACACACTTACGAAATAGATTCTTCAAATAGAGGTAACGTTGGACATTTAGAGACCACACAAGTATCGAACATATTTCACAACGATAAACTGAAATACCTAAGCGCACACACAACCTGTGAGCTTGAAGTAAATAGAATGATCAATCACACACGGTTAAACTCTTAGTGTACAAATGGTATTTTAGTGAAGAACAAGATTCTCTCCGCAGAATAGAAGGTTCAATCAAAGCTGATATTGAACATTTTGCACTCAACCAAACAAACGACTGACCCTGTGAAGGAGGTAGAGGATATGGGCAATCACACAAGACAAATCACACCACACTAGGATTTTTAGGTGGTTCGGCCAGACACCGGTCTGCCTACATCCATCAAACCTGAGTGAGGCTTCCCTTACTAAAGCAAGATGCAGACTTAGTCTGCAACAACTACTACCAAATAGCTTGAGACCGAGGGAGACAAATCCCTCTGACCTGATCTTGTAACCCACAAGACCAGCCCCCACTGCTACATGCAGTGACCGGAGAATCCAATTCTCCCTTCTTCTGCAACCCAGAAGGAACGTGAACAGCAATCCATTGCTCACAAGAGCCTAGAGGATTAGATCCTCTCTTCCTCTAAAACCACAGAGGGAACCCAGAGATCAGATCTCCCATCTTCTGATCGCTCAGAAGGAACCGATCCCCAAATAGGGTATCGAAGGAACAAAGTGAAAATAGAAATTAACAAGAGAGAACACAAAATGAAAAGAAACAAAATGTAGCTCTTGAAGAGCAGATAGACTCTGGATTTGATCCATGAGTTGAGGGCTTCGATCAGATCTTCAATGCGATCGACTAAACTCAATCTTCTTCTCTCAAGTTCTCACTCTCCTAGTCTTCTTCTACTTCTCTCTTTCTTTTTTTCTTAGGCTCGATATATCTTTTCTTACTCTCATATATTTCCTTGTATACTTTGAAGGTAGCCTCCGTCTCTTTCTCACGGCCACCTATATGCTTGGCGTCGATTCCCATCAAATGATGACTTCGACAACTTCTTTTGCGGCCGCGCAAGGGACCGATGCTTCATCTAGTGTGTGCCCAGTCGTCACAAGGCAGAACATTAACGAACTTGACCAAGGGCAAAGGCATTTAGCAATAGTGTTAGAGTCCTCTGATTTAGAGACGGACTCCAAGGATGTTGGATGGATGACTCTTTCTGATGAAGGCCAATTTTCATTTGAACGAGGCCAGGGCTATAGGATGGACTTTCCAAAGGATAAGCACCTAATGCCTTCTCTTGACTGCTTTAATCTCATGGGGAAGTGAGATATACAAGATGTTTGGGCAGCAAAGCATAGTATACTCCTGGGCTGGGATAGTATGATTGACTCGGTAGTGAGGAGTGAGCCAATTTACTTTCCAGGAGAAGCCCGTAAGTGGGAAACTGTCACTGGTGTGCTGGAACTGACCGCGGCTCAAGGACTGCTGACTCGAGCTCCAGAGTTTACTCCTGCCAAGTAGGATTTTTCAGCAGGAAATCTGCATAAGGAGAAGCACATGTTCAGCCTTTTCCTGGCCCCATTGAAGTGGGGGTTTAGAGAAGAACCATTTCTCTTGGATTGTTTAGCGATCATGTTCAAGCATCAGATCACCGTCAGCTGGTTTGCAGACTTCAAAGCCGCTGACGCTCATGCATTTTGGGATGGAGCTATTGAATTTACAGAGTACGTGCTCCAACACTATGGTCCCATTTTAATGAGAGCTGGAGTATATCACAGTGTCTACGCTTCCCACTTCCAGTACCCAATTTTGAAGGGTTTGTGCTGTGGAATGATGGAGGTGTTTTGTCTAGAGTATAATACCTTTTATACAGTGGAAGGGGAAACTTCTTTGGATTTATGGAGCTTGCATTGGCTATCCGATCTTCCGATTGACGGTGAACCATATGAAGAAGTATGTTGGCCAAACCGGCTTAAAAACCGCACTGACGGTGAAGGCCGCTATTATATTGGGTTTGCATATCGGTACCTTATGAAAGTGTATCGGACATTGTGGTTGTCCATTCAAGATGTCCCGAAAACTTCTTCTTCTCCGGGGGCAGAGGGGAGGGCAAGGGCGTGGTGGGGTGTCGGTAGGCGTTTGGGAAAGACCACGTGGGGAAGCAGGGGCGGGATCAAGGGCGGCGGGCGGGCACGTTTGGCGTGGACTAACGACCACGATGCTCTCCTAACCGATGGCGCGTTTTTTAATTGCACCACCGCTTCGACGGTCGCCGCCACCTCTCTCTCTCTTTCTTTCTCTCTCTCTCTCTCCCTCTCTCTACCCGCTCTTTCTAATTCTAACCCCACCACCACTCCCTCCTCCTCCTCGTTCTCTTCTTCTTCTTCTTCTTCCTCAATCGTCTTTCTTTGGGTTGCCAATCTTTACGTTCCAAGCTTTTATGGTTCCCTCCACCGGCAAGCAATCTTTTATCCGTGCCGTGGGTTTTTATGGGCTTACCCGTCACCTCCCCCACCGGGCCACCTCGACCGCCACGATACCTAAAAAAACACCCTTCTCTCCTTTCCTTGCTGCCTTTCCTTCCCCAGCACCCCCCCAACCAACCTCCCATCCCATAATATATTCTCTGCTCCACACCCCCCCTTTCACCTCTCTCCTTCCTGTTGTGCAAGGTTCTCCCTCCCTCTCTCTCTGTCTCTCCCTGTAACAGAGGAGGCACGGAGGAGGGCGGAACGTTAGAGAGAGAGAGAGAGCTGGGGATGGCAGGCAGCGGCAGAGAGGCCATGGGTTCTGATGAGGTGGAGGTAATGTTCTTGGCAGCTCTGGTGACCCCAGTTTTTTCTCTCTTTTCCTTCTTTTGTCGCTGTGCGTGTGTTTCTTGTTCGTCTCTGATGTTTGTATATGTGTATTACAATTGATGGCGGTGTGTGCTCCCTTCCTCTCTTCCAATTTCCTGGTAATGGCTTCTACATACAGCTAATGTGGGAATTGTTCTTCGTTGTCGTTCCCCATTGGGTTCTCTTTCCCAATGAATTATGCCCGAATTGCTTTTCAGTTTTCGATAAATCATACAGAGATGCGCCTCCCTCTCTCTCTCTCTCTCTCTCTCTCTCTCTCTCTCTCTCTCTCTGAAAGTACCACCGGTCATCTGCTCGGCGTGTTAATCACACATAAGAGGAGTGAGAGGGCAGAAGAGGGGAGGAGGGTGCCGAAGGGGGTCTTCCCCTCTGATTCTGGCACCCCCAGTGGGTGCAGACAGAGGAGAAAGGGGAGAAGCAGCTGGGAATGGAGGGAATTGGGCCGACCTCATCGCCAATAAAGGGGTTCATGACTGAGATCGCCGGGCGCGGCTGTCATCACCCATGATGAGCCAACCATGGGAGGCATTGAGGAGGGACACGTCCTTCCAACCGAGCCCGCTGGCGCTGTTCCAATAGAACTGGTTGTGGCAGAGGCTATAGAAGTGAGGCTCGTCAGTGCTACAAAGGAGGGGGGGTTGGCCTCGATGAACTCCTTGGTGGCGGTCTTGGAGATGGTGCACTAGGCCTTGCAGGCGAAGTAGTCCAGGAAGTTGGCTAGGCACTGCGAGATGAAAAGGAGAGCGGTGTTGGGAGGCTTGACCAGTCTTGGTGCTGCCTCGCCCGCTATTGCTTCCCCTAGGCATGCCTCAGAGTCCCGTTGCCTGCTTTGCTCGCCATCGAGTTCTTTGAACTCAGTGTGAAGGCGCTAGATGTCTGCAACGCCATCCGGGATGGGATCGATCAGGTCCTGCAGTGGCACAAATACTTGGAGATCGTGCTCTGGCATCCCACCCCCACGACGGATGGCCCATGTCTGTAGGGACCTAGTCCCTTGTGGCTCCAGTGCTGGCCATCGTGCCCCTCGTTGATGCTCTCTCCGTCAACTCTGCGGGCGATGGAGGGGGAGGAGAAGATTGGGAGGGGGAGCCGGGAGGAAGGGGGAGGGGCAGTGTAGCACCAGCTTCACCTGTCGGAGCGCCAGTGTCGCCACCATAGGGGATGATGAGTAGAGAAGGAGAGAGATGAGAGAGAGGGCAAAGAGGGAGAGAGTTAACTAGGGGTAAGTTAGTCATTTGACCCCTGTTAACTCACTTGGGGTTAACCACTGTGAGCAATTGTTGATGGTAGGGGCACAATGAGGAGTTGTTTGAGATTTTGGAGGTTCACGGGTAAATTTCATAAAGGTGGGGGTATAGCGATAATTCGGGCATTTTCAGGGATATTCAGATAAGTTTTCCTACTCTTTTTCCCTTCCGAGTCTTCAGGCTCGTGGGAGGCGGGCCGAGGTTCGAGTCGCGTCGATTTCTTTTCGGTTCTCAGATCCCGGGTCGCCACAACGAGACTGGTGACACTTTACTGGAAATATTTTTTGAGGTTTACGGAGTTCCATGTCCTAGGTACCTCCTACCCCCCCAGTGTTGCCAGCCTGTATGCTCCTTTGTCGAGCGCTTCAGTCACCCTGTACGGACCTTCCTAGTTTGGCGCGAGTTTTCCAGCTGCTCCTCTAGGGTCCACTACGCTTGCTCGACGTAACACCAAATCTCCGTGAAAGAAGTGTCGTTCCTTGACTCAAGTGTTGTAGTACTAGGCCAACTTTTGCTGGTAAGCCACGAGTTTTACTTGAGCGTTTGCCCTGTCTTCTTCAAGCAGGTCTAAGTTTTCTCGCATTGCTTGGTTATTTCTAGCCTCGTCGAAGTGTTCCACTCGTAACGATGGGTTGGATATCTCCACCGGTACTACTGCCTCAGCACCGTAAGCGAGATGAAAAGGTGTCTCCCCTGTGGCGGCTCTGGCAGTAGTCTGGTGTGCCCATAGAATGCTCGGAATTGAGTCTATCCACGAGTCACCTGCTCGATTTTGCCAGGTTTTGATGCCATGGAGGAGCATTCTGTTGGCGTTTTCCACCAGCCCGTTAGCTTGGGGATGTCCCACCGACGTGTAGTGGATCCAAATCCCCAGCTTCGAGCACTTTTCTTGGAAGGCAATGCTCGCGAACTGCCTGTTGTTGTTGGTTGTGAGAACTATTGGGATCCCAAATTGACAGATGATGCTTCGTAGCACGAATTTTCATGTTACTTCTCTCGTAATCTTCCCTACCGGCTCAGCCTCGACCCATTTGGTGAAATAGTAGATGGCGACTATGAGGAATTTCTTCCTCCCTTGTGCTTCAGGAAATGGGCCTAGTATGTCCACCCCCCACCGGGTGAACGGGTGAGGCTCCATCAAGGCGTAAAGTTGCATAGCCGACTGGTGGTGTAGGTGAGAGAACTTCTGACACTGGGGGCACCTCCGAACATACTCAAGGCAGTCTTGCTGCAAGGTGGAAATATGCCAGGGCACAACAAATGACATGATGCATGCTGGGCTAAAATAAAGAAATTATCAAAATGAATGTAAAGAAAGCATAAAATAGAAAGTACTCAGGAATAATATTGCTAGATCGAGCAAGACGGGGTCAAGAGTCTTCTTGCAACCACGACATGCGAGACAGAGTCCATCATCTCCCACCCGACTCAACCGAGCGGCCTATCCAATGATTAATCGTATGCTCCTAGATCATCATCATTTTTGTTAGAGGGGAACATTAGATCCCAGAACACACGGACAACCAGCCGGTCCTTGAGAGGCTATAATAATGTAGATACCATATAGTAATGCAATAGTGAGAAGGGATCGAGAGCCATAGTTGACTTACCTGCCAAGTGAAATAGCATTTTTTGGATTTTTGTGATTTCCAGAATTTTATGAGAACGCAGATGAACGAAACATAATAAGACAAACATGAATGAAACATAGTGTAACAAAGATGGATGGAGCAAAACATCACAAGAGCAGACAATAGGCATTCATGTGACATGGTGGGACAAGGCAACATAACGCGGTGGGACAGCACACATGGTGGGACAAAGACATGGCGGGACATAGACACGTGCGACGAGAACACCACGGGGAACAAAAGACAACACGCGCGAGAAGACACAGAGGGACAAAGACATGCGACGACATGGCGGGACATAAACACGTGTGGCGAGGACACGGTGGGGAACAAAAGACAACACGGTGGGACAAAGACAACAAACACATTCTTCGATCAAAGCCCAAGATCAGAAGAAGTAGAACCGTCAGGTTCAAAATCGTGAGGCAATGCCCTCTCATGGAGATATGAACTGAAGCAGGCGATAGCGCAGAAGGACATAGGCTTCAGCAAGATCCAGAGACATGATTAAAGAGATGAGAACAGATTGGAAGATATGAACAGGAAATAGAGCGAAAGATATAGAGCAAGGAAGCTTGAACCTGCAACCTGCACACTTAGCAAATATATTATGTATCTATCCTCAAGACAAAATAAAAAGGAACAAAAGACAAGTATATTTTTTTAGATTTTCATATTTCTATTTTTTATGTTAAAGAGGGCTACATTGCGAAAAGAGGGGCAGATCTATTCACCCCTCCCCTCTAGATCCGCCATCCACTACTCAACAGCAGTGTACCGGCTGTCGACATGTTGTTAGTAGAAAATGCAATTCACATTGGTCTAGGGAACTGGAGCAGGGCTGGTGAGTGGCAATGGAAGGCATTGCGGCCAGAAACTAAGCTCCTTGGCCGCTAGTTGATATACGGCCTTGTTCTTGAATGGTGTTCCGTTGTCAGACACTTGCGGCTGGGAGTACCAAATCAGTAAATGATAGTGTGTCGGACAAATCTGGCGACCACCTCACCGGTGACCTCTCGCAGTGGAAGGGCATCCGCCCAGCGAGAGAAGTAGTCGGTGGCAGCCAAGATGTATTTATAGCCCTTGGAAGATGGCGGGAAAGGCTCCGCAATGCCCATGCCCCACTCGACGAATGGCCAGGTGGGGGCTGTAGGACGTAATGGGTTGGGAGGTCATCTAGGTACTACACTAAAAGCTTGGTATTGATGGCATGTACGAGCATACTGGACGTAGTCTGCGTACATGGTTGGCCAGTAGAAGCCTCTGAGCTTGATATTGTGCTTCATTCGATCTCCGGCCTGGTGCGCACTGCATAATCCGGAGTGAACTTCCTACATGATCGCTCAAGCCTCGACTGGGGAGATGCATCTCAGGAGAGTCGACTTGTCCTTCTCGTGGATAAGTCGATACAGGGAATCGCCGATCAACTCATACGATGTTGCTCGACGAAGTAGCTGGACTCTTTGAGCTCGGTTAGGTGGGAGCCACCCCTTCTTAAACTTGATGATGGGCTCCCGCCAATCTTCATCTTCTAAAGAAGTATTCTAGTCGGGGTGATGGACCTTGTAGATCGTGAGGCTGGAGTTGCCCTCGAGTGAGGCCAGCATCAGTCTCCTGTGTTTGACAGTGATGTCGACTTCGCCCTCAAGCAGGAGCTTGATGGCCACGACCAACATTTCCAGGTGTTGTGTCCCGGGTTGTTTTGACGAAGACCTTGTGTGAAAAAGTCGTTTTGATATTTTCTCTATGATTTGCATTGATATATCTTTAATGAATCAAGCTTAAGATTATTCTACCCAACTAGCCCTTTTATAATTAACTTTCAGAAACCTAGGACATGGTTGACAACAAATTCCTTGATGAATGTTTTAACCCTATTTCAAATGCAAGATTGGTGCATTCCAAAATAATTAGCAACAGAATTGAGAGTTATAAACATTAAACTATTTTCTTAATAGGGGTAGGACAGAGATGACTTAATCAAGGATGTATTAAGGATGGAATCCTTCTCAACTCTCCCTGAATTAATGGCCGGTGACAAAACCAGATTCAAATATGAGAGAATGGATAGAAGATATGGAGAGGATTCTCCAATCAAGAAGACAACAGAAGCAAAGAAGGATGGATGAAGGCTTTCCATACACTAGAAGGCAGAGTACAGGACAGTAGTGTCGACACTTCTTAGACCGGTGTCGACCTCCTGATAGAAAATAGAAACCAATTTTTGATCACCTTCAACGGTAGTGTCGACACTTCTCCAGACAGTGTCGACCTATTCAATTAGAATATGTCAGCCAATCTCTCTGACCTCGATCCTTCCTTTTCTGCAACATTTCTCACACTAGTCTAACAGCTTCTAAATATGATACTCATAGACACTCTGATTCCAATCATTCCAAAAGATTCCACTTACTTTTTGCCTGAGAGATGTACTTATTTGATGCTAAAACTTTAAATATGCTATGCACTAATGATTAACATGTAGTTCCTAAAGTGTAGCATTGACTCATGGTACTTGGCGGAGGTTAGTCCTCACGCATGGGGAGAGTTTTCAGACAAGCATAACCTATCTTTCCACAACTCGTCATTTGATATACCATGAAGTCAAAAGATGATGTACAATGCAAAACAGTCAAGGTGCAAACATGATAGCATATGCACACAGCCTCCCCCTGATGTAACCATCATCAAATGAATAATTCAATTATTCAATAGATCACATCAAGATAAATCAGGGATTTTGCAACCATCATAGTAATGACAAGAGTTATAAGCATTAAGAGCTTTAACAAATAGATCAAACCAGATTGGATTGAGGTCTACATAGACCTAGCTCTCTTCTTAGGGTTGAGAATCTATCAGAAAATCAAGACAAATATCCAAACATGCTCAAGCCAAAATATAGGTCATGAAACACATCACAAACAATAGATAAAAGATTTAGAAATTATTTCCCTTGATCTCCAATGGACGGTTGATCATGTTCTTTGAAGCATAGGTCAGAGAGAAGACAGATGATCTTGGTTTTAGCATCAACACAAACGTCTCTTCAATCCGCTCCACTTTCCTTTCTTCCTCGTACTCCAGAAATCATTTGGAGGAGATGAAATCTCCCTCTTTTCTTCCCCTCTTCTTTCTTCTCTCTTTTCTTCACCTGTAAGATAGGAAAAATATAAGCACAAAAGGGTTTTTCTCTTCAAATTCGTAGCTCTCACATATGTATATATAAGAGAGAGCATAACACTAATATATCCCTTCTAGAACCCTCCAAAATGACCTTACTATGTCTACCAAGAACCCAGGGCCAAATGGGTAAAAGATAGAACCCAAATGGATCAAGTTTGATGGGTTTCAGATGAGATTCATCAAGTCGGATCTAGAAGCCCGACAGAGTCGGTCGACCGAAGCTGGGCGACAGTCATCCAAACTGTGAATCAGGTCAGATTGGGTAGCTCTGGTGATTCTGATCGACTGAAGTCTTGTTGTCGATTGACCGAACTGTGAACAATTTTAGTCCGACAAACTCTGTCGATTTTGGTCGACCAAAGCCTCCATGTTGGTCGAGCGAAAATCCTGCAGAAAAGAAAAACAAGGTGAAATGAATAAGATTTCATGTACAATAATGTCACCTTATCTTTGATCAATCTTTTGGTGTCTTAGGAGACTATTAAGCATTATCAAACTCATTTTAATCACCAAGAGACAATTTCACACTCCATATCAAGAGAGTAACATGGTTCAATACATGAATCCTAAAAATCTCATGTTGAAAATACATGAAAGCCCATAAACTAGGTGCATGTGAACACTTTGAAAACACAATTGTTCTCTACTAAATATCAAGATCATATAGCTATGCATATGAAAAAAATGTGACCACCATTTGACCAATTTCTACTAAAGTTTATATGAATTGATTAGATAATTTGCAAGCCCAAAAACTTTTTTGAACATGCTGGTTTAGTAATTAATCAAGAAAGTAGCGACTGTTACATGGTAACAAATTCAGAATAGCGCCCATGATCTGGTCGCTATTTCACTATGAATCCAAAAATTGAAACAGAAGCCATTAAAACAGTATATCAAGATGCATGAATCTATGTATTTATTAGATTAGGCATAGAACTTGAGAAAACCTACCTTGGGTTGATCTTGGCCGATGAACATAGAAGAAAATAGAACAAATAAACTGCTATAGTTTATCCTCGATGATAACCGAAGACAGTGGCTTTATAGCAATAATAACAACTCTTTGATCCACAGGATGAAGCAACAGTGCAAACGTACGTAGAAGGTTTTTGAAGATTATAGAATTAGTCAACAACGTAACAGAGGAAGCTTCAATCCTCCCAGCCACTTCCGCTTTGGTTCTGTATGGAGAGAACAACGGAAGTTGATGGTGACGAGAGAAGCCAACCGGGTGGATCGAAGGGAAGAGGTAGCAGTCTTCTTCAGCAACGGAGAAAAAAAATTAGTAGAAGGTCGTTGTTGAGGAAGAAAAGTAATAGGTTGGCTTTGAGGGGTGGGTATTTATAGTGGTTTGGGATCCCATGGTGTTAAAGATCGATTGGGACTAGTATTCCTAGCAAGAATCACAGTGGTAGTGGTATTTCCCCTCATTAAACCCTTCTAAAATACAAATACTTCTCGGTTAGAGCGAAATACGACTGTCAGTTTCCTTTTTAAACTTTAAGGAAATTCACGACCAGGTGATAGCCACGTTTTACGAAGTCACGTCCATATCAAAGTCATATTTTATTAAGTCGCGCCCATCTCACAGGTATTTCTTCATGAATAGAGCCTCAGGTACGGACACTATTCATCTCTTTACATTGATTTGTAATCTTTTCAGATTTTTATCTTTTTAATTCGATGGGGTCTTGCCATGAAATTTTATGGGTAAGATTTTTTCATTTTTCTCTATTTTTTCATATAATTAGTTTTACAAAATTCTTTTAATTTAAAAAGTGACACTATTTACTTTTCTAAGAAATAACGCCTTTACCTATGTCTTTTTATGCTTATAATTATGAATCTGAAGATACTGCTCACGCAAAGTGTTATCATACTGATAAGACTAGGCTTGTCAATTCGAACCCACCTTTTAATATACCAAGATCTAATGCTGAAATGATAGATTGTGTTAGATCTAAGCAATGAGATACGAAGAACGTAGTATGGATGCATAATTATATAGAAGGTAGAAGAAAAGGACCAAACCATATAAGAGACAACGATTTTTAGGTGGTTCGGATGTAACGATGGCAACCTACATCCACTCCTCATGATTCGTGATAATTCACACACTATCTTGATGGGATTACAAGATAAAGAGCACACGCACACACTCATAAGAAGTTTAGAACTCTTACGGGTGCAAGGTGCAAAGGCACCAACAGACACGGATCTAGATACATCCACACACACACACACGGATCTGAAGGATCCACACACAAACTTGATGTTCACAAATTATAGAAAATACACACTTGAAGCTCAAGAGATTTTGAAGAAGAAACAGAATGAAAAACTTCATATTTAGGCTCCCCCTGAGTAGGTGATGTAGATCTTGCACACAACTTGCTTCTCCACTTGATTTCTAGTTGATTGGCTATAGATTGATCTTGGAATGCTTGATCTTTGATGAAAGAATGCTGGACCGATCACTGTTCACATAGGTGTTGCAGCAGCCTTCTTCCTCCCTCAATAGCCTCCCTTGAATCCTCTTGGATCATTAGGGTTTTGTTGCCCCAAAAATATATTTTTATAACACTTGGGTTGGTCAAGGGACATGCCAAGACATAGATCCACATTTCTTGGCAGATTTGGGGGCTTTGGGACTCCAAAGTCCAATAGAGATGGCTGCCCACGTTGTGAATGTAAGGATCTAGGCCGGGGTCAAGAAGAACACAGCGAAAACTAGAAATTAAAATTTTAACCCGACTATGTTGATCGCTCCTATGTGATTCCTGATGATAATCTACAATAACAGGATTTGATTTTACCTTTGCGATGCTCAGATCGCAGTGAAGTGGAAATGATCCCTCATGGTAGTAAATAGCCACACAAGTGAATGGCCTCTAGCGGTATCCACATGGGCACGAATGGTGGAGAAGCCTTAAGCGGTGTGAAGATGGAGAGACACCCTTCAGGTCCTTTTTATAGGCTGAAGGGGGAGACCTTTGCCTTAATTGAATCTCCCCTCGAAAAGATGCAAGAGGCAGACGTCCTTCCCTAGGAGTAGTTACACCACCTCCTCCATGAACCCTCATGGGAATACGCAAAAATGGCAAGTCAGTTAAAGCATTGAAGGATGACAAGACGCCAGCTCTGCTCTCGATCGACATGCAAGCCTGATTTTCAGGCTGCGAATCGCACGAGATCGCCGGCTCAGTGACAACCATGGATACAGTAAATCCTACTCGATCAAAGGCGATAACGTATAGTCAATCATATTTTGAATACTATTCTCATTATATGAAAAGAAAACCATTACATTACTATGTCCAGGGGGAAATTATAAAAAAGGAAGAGGAGATGTACTAACAAGGTAGGTACAAATTTCCTAATCTATGGAGATAGGAGAACTTGGGGAGGGCCGTGACCCCTCATGAAGCTCAACAAGTGAAGGACCCTCGATGCTCGGACATCTGCCCCCAGTACCCTCAATGACGGCCGGCCCAAGCACTGACCCCATTTGTATGGGAACTACCCCATCTGCGTGCCCTCCCGAGGCACTTGGAGTTGGCGATCTCTCCGCCAATGAGGCAAGAGCACCTTCGCTCGGCTCTTTATCGCTCGACGTTGACAAAGGAGAATCCGAAAGATCCTTATCAGTGTCGTAGCACTGCTCGGGGGGAAGGTGAGCTCGTCGAGGACTTGCTCCTGAGCTAGTACGACTGCCCGCTTGAAACCTTGGGTGAAACCCTTTCGCAGCCCTCGTCGGTAGCCCGACTTGTAGCATGCGAAGGTAGCCTACTTTAGGTCCTCTTCATACTCCTTTGAGCTCTGGTATCACTTGACTGCCTTTGGCCCAACTCTTGCCACCTTCTGCTCAAGCTCGGCCACCCTCGCACCAGCCACAGCAAATTTTGCTTCGACCTCGACCAACCCCGCTCTGACCTTAGTCAGCCTCGCCTTGACTTCGACCCGCGTCGCCTCAACGTCCTCCTTGGCCTGCTCGATCTCTCGGGCCCAGTCCTCAAGCTCCGCTCGCTCGGCCAACCACCGATCCGAGCACTCTGCCTGAACCTGATTCTCTTCATCTAAGAGCTTACTCTTAAGCTTGACCATATACTGAGCTTGAGTCAATTGCTTGGCCTTTGACTGAGCTTCCTCCTGATTCGCCCGGTCGCACGATCAGAGTGAAGTCACCTCTTGTCAAAGTTCCCTGAGCTCGGTTGTCAGCCGACAAATCCTAGGGTCAGACTCAGCACGAACTTGGGACTGACTCCACCCCTCGTTCACCAGCTGAGCCACGAAGTCAGTAATCTTAGCTCCTAGCTGAGCCATGAAGATACCTCCCTCCATGACCCTTTCAAGGAGGATGGGAGGGGAATATCGTCGAAACTCCTCCTAAACAGATGAAGGTGCCAGATCCCGACACTGATTGTACAGAGAAGCCTGTACGGCGATGAAGAAATTCTCTCTCTACCTTTAGAGAGAGAAGCTCCGATTTCTAATTCTCCCGCCCCCGTCCCTTTCTGTCGTCGACAAGCTCGCCTCCCTGCCGGCCATGGAGGGCCCGGTGGGGGAGGTTAAATCCCCTTCGGTCGCTGAAGCCGATGGAAAAATTGCCGCCCCTCTCCGCAAATCCTATGCTCAGACTCTGCTGGAAGGTCGTCAGATACCCCGTGCTCCTATCCAGGTGAAATCACCGGGGTTCACAGACCAGGGCGAACCGGCGGTATTTTTCTCTGCTGAAGAGATCCAGGCATCTTGTGAATATCTGCAACAAGCCGTGGTGGTGAAATGTTCATACGGTAGGCCATCTTTCCCCGAAATTAAGTCTGTTCTTGCAAAGAAATTGGGTCTGAGCTCAGATTTTGTGGTTAGCTGACTGAATCAGTGGCATCTGCTGATGAGGATGGGATGTGAGGATGATCTGAACAAAATCCTATACCAGAAAAGTCTGAATATAAGGGGATTCTTGCTGCGTTTCTTTCGCTGGACTCGAGATTTTGATTTTAATTCCGACCCATCGCTGGTACCAATCTGGATTGGGCTCCCTGGACTCCCAGTCAATTACTACCATGAAGGGATGCTGCGTTCCATTGCAGGGAATATAGGGGTTGTTCTTCGCATTCATGATGCCACGCTGGCTTTGTCTGAAACATCACAAGCTCTTATCTGTGTTGAATTGGACATTGCGGAGCGTAGACAGGAAAGAATTTGGATAGGGTCTGAGGGAGGAGGTTTTTGGCAACCGATAGAATATCACAGGATTCCTCATATGTGCATGGCATGTCATAAAATTGGTCACTTGGAATCTCAATGTCGAAGGAAGCATAGAATTCCTAGGCGGGATGACCAGCAAAGAAACATTCAGGAGAACAGGGTGGATAAAAGTATGGTCCGCCAAGTGTATGTTCCTAGACCTGCGAAATCAGAAGCTCAGCATTCTGAAATTGTGAATCAAACTAATTCTGTATCTACAGAAGAAAAGATCATGGAATGTGCTTCCAACAATTCGGATGGGAGGGTCATATGCATTGAACCTTCCCAGAAGATTAAGATGGGGGTCAAAAGGGATGAGGACTGCTCAAAAGATGTTTGCACAATTGTTGAAGAGACCCAACCACCTGAACCTCCAAAACAAGTTGACCCTGTTTCAAATCCTCAGGTGGCTCTTAAGCAGCAGAGAAAAGATAAATGCTGCTCTTTTGATGGAGTGGAAATAAAACTACCAATTAATGTTTCTGAGCTATCGCTGCAGGAGAATTCAAGAATGATGGTCCAAGGAATTTCAAACATTCCATCAGCTTCAGACTATATTTTCAGTGACATCAGAATGGAACCAGGAATACTGATGAATGATGCCAGGTTTACTAGGTCTAAGGCCAAGAATTTGGCCATTCGTAGTATGGAGGGTTAGTGTTTGATATGCAAAAAATCATCATATGGAATGTGAGGGGTGTTGGAAATAAGGCCACGGTTAATAGCTTGGCCCAACATATAAAGGACAATAATATAAGTGTAGCTGCTATATCAGAGCCTAGGATTCCGTTTAATAAGGCTCAGAAGATTGGCCGAAGGACTGGATTACCAAATGTTTTTGGAAACAATGGTGAAAGATCCAAGATATGGGTACTCTATAGAGATGATATTAATTTAGAGGTTGTGGAGGAAAACGAACAGTTCATTACCATAGCCTACAAGGAAATGAATGCAGTAATATCCTACTTCACTGTGGTATATGCATCTTGCAACAGGGTTCACAGAAGATGTATGTTTGAATCCCTCATGTCATTTAGTACTGGGATCCAAGTCCCGTGGATTGTGGGGGGGGATTTCAACTGTATTGCATCTCCGGATGAGAAGGTAGGGGGGATCATGACTTATATCAGATCCATGACTGACTTTCAAGGGTTTATTGCAGCCACTGGTTTAATAGATGCAGGGTATGAGGGTGCTAAATACACTTGGTCAAACAACCAGATTGGAAGCTCACATATCAAAGCCCGACTAGACAGAGTGATGGTTAATGCCAGCTGGATTGAGGAAAAGAAATCAGTAAAGGTGACACATCTGTACAGGGGCCCCTCTGACCATTCACCCTTGCTCATACAACTCAGCACAGCAATTAACAGCTCTGCCCCAGGAAGATTCATCTACCAACAAATGTGGCATACTCATGAGCTGTTCCTGGATTTTGTTAAAAGTCAGTGGAATAAAGATGAGTTATGGTCTGTACACCCCTTCGAAGCTCTCCAAAAGAAAATGAAGCAACTTAAAAGTGCTTTAAGAAGCTGGAATAAGGAAATATTCGGTGACATTCATAGGGCCAAGGAAGATGCAGAGTTCAAGGTCATTGAAGCCCAACTCAAATATGATGAAGACCCTTCACTGGAAAATAAAATCAAGCTTCAGAAGGACAATGCACAACTTCGGATGACTCTGCACAGGGAGGAAATTTTCTGGCATCAAAAATCAAGGGTGAACTGGCTTTCATATGGGGACAGAAATACTCGGTTCTTCCATCAGTACACCAAAATAAGAAGACATCTAAACACTGTCCAGAGGCTGAAAATTAATGGTGTTTGGGTTGAGGATCAAGAAACCTTGATCAATGGAGCTATTGACCATTTTAGCAATCATTTGTCATCCGAAGATCATAATGTGGAAAATGACATATTTCATATAATTCCTAAGATTATAACTGATGCTCAGAATGATGTACTTTGTGAGATCCCCTCCCCTAAGGAAATTAGAAATGTTGTATTCTCCTTACCTGGCAGCAGCTCACCGGGGCCGGATGGCTTTAGTGGTGACTTCTTTACTCATTGCTGGGATATCATCAATGAAGATGTTGTCAAAGCTATCCAAAGCTTTTATAGTGGATGGGGTATGCCCCAAGGGGTGACTTCAACACTCTTATGTCTGCTGCCTAAAGTTCAGAAGCCTACTGGTTTTGCAGATTTTAGACCAGTGAGTCTATGCAATTTTTCCTATAAAATTGTTTCCAAGATAATGTGTGATAGACTGGGTATGCTTCTTCCATCTCTTATTTCAAAGGAGCAGAGCGGATTTGTTAGCGGTCGACTGATCACAGAAAACATTCTGCTGGCCAAGGAGATGATGGCTGACATAGACAGACCTATTAGGGGTCACAACACCATTCTCAAACTTGATATGGCAAAAGCTTACGATAGGGTTGAATGGGATTACTTATATAAGATGCTTAGACTATTTGGGTTCTCTAACAGGTTCATTTCTCTCATAGCTCAGATGATCTCTAACTGCTGGTTTACTATCTCCATGAATGGGATATCCAGGGGATATTTCAAATCCACTAGAGGATTGAGGCAAGGGGACCCATTGGCCCCTGCCCTCTTTATTATAGCTGAAGAACTGCTAAGCAGGGGTCTTAGCCACATGTTTCTCACATGCAAGTGTCAGTACTTTCATTTAGCTCGAGATGTGCAAAGGGTATCCCATATTCTATTTGCTGATGACTCAGTTATATTCATGAATGGGGGGCTGGCTTCCTTTAAGCAATTGATCAGATTTTTAAATCTGTATGAAACAGTTTCTGGGCAGAAAGTCAATGCTCATAAAAGCTGCTTCATGGCTTCCAAAAATATGCCGAAAAGATCAATTGACAAAATTGTTAGTTTGACTGGATTCCAACATAAAAGTGGCAGCATGAATTATCTTGGAGTTCCCTTGTTTAAGGGCAGAAACAAGGTGTCCCGTTACAGTTATCTCATTGAAAAGCTTTCTGCTAAGTTGGGGGGCTGGCAGAGCAAGCTACTTTCCCAGGCAGGCAGATTGACTCTCATCAAATCTGTGCTGGATGCGGTTCCACTATACAGTGCAAACATAACTACCATACCTTACTCAATCCTCAGTCATATGGGTAAAATATGTGCCAATTTTTTCTGGAAAGGATTTGAAAGTGAGCACAGAAAACATTGGGTGGCGTGGGATCAAGTGTGTACCCTGAAGTCAGTAGGTGGTATTGGCATTCGAAATCAAAGGGATATGCAGATTAGCTTCAGTGTTAAATTACTATGGTTGGCTATACATAGCAATTCACTCTGGGCTAATTTCATAAGAAGCAAATATCTGAATGGCATTCACATAGCAGATTGTACTACTCCATTCCCTGTGGGGATTAAAACCAGAGATTTTAATCTGGCAAAGAGTATTCTGGTAGGGAATACCAAGGTAATTGTATTTGATGGGGCTTCAACTGATTTTTTGAGGGACAACTGGTATGGCAATCGGTTTCTGGCTGATTCATACAGCTCTAACAGCTATACCTGTAACTACAGCTCTGTGAAGGAGGTATTGGCCAATCCCCAACATATAGCATGGCAAGTCCTGAATGGCCAGCAGCACAGGGAAGCAGCGAGAAAATTTCTTTTAAAAGATGGCAAAGACATTCCTGTCTGGGCTCTTACCACCTCAGGTCAGATTACTACCAAATCTGTATATTGCTTCTTAAAAGACAGGCCAGAGATGCACAACATGGTTTACAGGAAAATATGGTATTCCAAGATTCCACCTAGGGCATCTCTTTTCTGCTGGAAGCTTCTAAAGCATGCTGTTCCAGTGGACCGAAGGATCCAGGAATGTGGCATTTCATTGGTTTCTAAATGTGTTTGCTGTCCAATATCCCCAGAAGTTGAGGATATAAATCACCTGTTTATAGAAGGGGGCATAGCCAAGACATTATGGTCCAAATTCTCTGCTATAATTAACCCTGGATGCCTGGAAATCAAAACGATCACAGACAGATTGATATATGCAGCCATGGGTGTTCAATTGTCCAATCCTGAAGGGTTAATCACCATGGTCTGTGTAACAATAATTCCATGGCGTATATGGAAAGCTAGGTGTCATTTGATATATGAAGGGACCAAACCCCAACTGGACATCATATATAGCCAAACTGTGGGAGACCTCAAATACATACTGGACAGTATCACTTTTAAATCCAGAGCAGGGAATTTACTGATGCAGGGCCTGCAGGAAATGGGAATTGAAGTACATAGTCAGAAGACCAAAGTTGTTATAGTCAGATGGCTCCCCCCTGTGATTGGCTATGCTCTTAATGTAGATGGTGCCAGCAAGGGCAACCCAGGTGCTGCAGGGGGGGGTGCTTCAGGGATTGTAATGGGGCTATGGGGTTTGGCTTTGCTTATTACTATGGGTATGGAACGAATATGGTCGCTGAAGGTAGGGCCCTTCTTGATGGCCTTAGGATTGCCAAGGCAAAGAATTTTAGTATATCTGTGATATATTCAGACTCGCAAGTATTGGTGGAGCTTCTCAAAGGCCATAGGATTGTTTATCACTATGATGTTAAATCTGTATTTATTAATAGTGAATTGGAAGAGAATGTGTATGTAGCTCAACCTCAAGGTTTTGTGGTGAAAGGTAAAGAAGAAAAGGTATACAAGCTTCGAGAAGCTCTCTATGGGCTTAAGCAAGTCCCAAGAGTCTAGTACAGCAAATTGGATGCATACTTCACTGAACATAACTTTGAAAGAAGTCCAAATGAGTCCACATTTTACATAAAAAGGTAAGGTATGGATGAATTTTTGTTTGTGAGTATTTATGTAAATGATATCATATACAATGGGACATCTTGCACTTTGATAGAATAATTCAGAAAATGCATGATGAAAAGTTTTGAAATGTCTGATATGGGATTGATGCATTATTTTCTTGGCCTTGAGATCAAACAGAATGAACATGGCATTTTTTTAACTCAAGAAAAGTATGCTAGAGATCTTCTCAAAAGGTTTAATATGTTGAATTGTAAAGTCATAAACTCTCCATTGAATGTCAATGAGAAGTTACATATGCAAGATGAGAACAGGAAAGTGAATGCAGTAGTCTTCAGATCTTTGATTGGAGGGCTTATTTTCTTGACATATACAAGACCTGATATTACTTTTTCTGTAAGCTTGGTTTCCAGATTTGTGCACTGTCCTACAAAACACCATTTTGGAACAACAAAGAGAATATTGTGATATGTGGTTGGAATAGTGGACTATGGGATATGGTGTTTTTATACTTCTAATTTTAAATTAGTTGGTTATATTGTCAGTGATTAGGTAGGTTCACAAGACGAAAGAAGGAGCACTTCAGGTTATATCTTTAATATTGGATTGGGTGCCATCTCCTAGTCATTGAAGAAGCAATCAACAACAACATTGTTGTGACGACCCAGGATCCAGATACCGGAATGACTCGATGCCATTCAGACCCTGGCCAGCCGCCCATGAGCCAGAGGGCTCAGAAGGGCTAAAAAGGCTGATAGGTGTGGTGTACATAGAAATAAGAAATAAAGTAGGATAATATAATAATTAATAGAAATAAATAACTAACTACAACAGAGTCCAGACCAACAGAAAGTACAGTGTAAGGCAGAGAACGTACCAAATGCCAAGTGAACACTCGATCTGGTGAACTGGCAACTAAGAACCTCCACGCAACGCCCTCGAACCTCAAGGAAGATCCGTAACACCTGAAAACTAGGGGTGAGCCTCCTATCACTGACTTAGTAGGGGTCCCACGAAACCCTAACCAAAAATAACGGCGGTATGGAAAGCAGCAACTACAGTAAGAACAATAGTAACAACAGGAGCAGTAAACACGGTGGCCGGTAAAACCTCGGCTCTACAGTTACTCCTACAGTACCGGAACTCAACGCCCCAATCCTTCAAGCGGGGGACTACCAGAACACGAACCACCATAGTCAGGCTACTCGAAAAATGCCGCGACACCTCTGTCGTGGAGGCCTGTGCTCACACACGAAGGCCCACTCCGAAACCACGCGGTCTAAAAATACGGTCACGACCTCGCCGTCGTGAACTCTACGCCGTCTAGGGGAAAGCCCCTAGTGAAGCTCATCAGAAACCCTAGACCTCGACTCTAGAAAAATGCCGGAACTACACACGAAACCCCGTCTCACAGACAAAAAATGAAAACTCGTGACACGACAACTCATGTCACGTGACGGGAGTACCGCCCACCAGAAGCAAGGCCGGATGCGTCCACTGTCGTCTTAGTCCCCGCCTCAGGTGTCTCCCTCCGGCCCAGTGGGAACTGAGTCACCGTACTAATAACCACAGAACAAAGACTAGCTGGGGGTCACGTTCGTCAACGCGTGTCCTCTGCCCTCAGCTACGCGTGCACACACAGACCATCTACTCTAGGTCGGGTCCTCTAGTTGATTTTCCCCCCAATCGGACTCAGGCTGCAAAGGCAAGGGGCCCTACGGTAATTAGCGTAAAATCGTCTCACTCGGGTCACGCTCTCCATCACTCCCAAGTGGGTCCGCACCCGCGTGCGCAGAAAAGCTACGACTAGTGGGACTCACAAAATGTAAACACTGAAAATCACGCACGCACCCATCTCGAGTAACGTGAAGAAACATGTGGCTAGCGGCCACCAGACTCTGGACAACCCACTAAACCTAATAACCCAACGGTCCTTGAGTCACGAGACTCGGGTCAAGACCGCTGCACATGACGACACAACGTCGTCAATTCGGCCTAATCCCTAGGTCTGAAACCACGGTGACACGATCTCTAAGGCAGCTTACAAGCCGCCAAGTGGATCTCTCACCCACGGGACACACGAAAAAACTCCAACCCCTGGCTGGTTAACTGGACTCACAGTCCAAGGCCATACACACAGCCCACTCAGAAATCACTTTTCGCAGAAACTCACGTCGTAGGGGAAAGACCCTCCGTACTCAAGCCGACTCACGGTGACTCATCCGAGCGTACACGGAAACTCATAACACACACGGAGTCACCCTGACCCCAAGTCTCATGAGCACGCTATTCGAGGTAACACGGTACTTCCTGACACCCAAAAATATGGTCACGATCCCCACGGGGCGTCTGGGACACTCATGGGGTCATAGGTCGGTCATTGGGTCTCCACTGGACTGACCGGAGACCAACACAATACAAAACGAACACGGTGAGCACGAAAAATCACCTAGCGGTCCTATTTGGACTGCTAGGGATCCTGGCGGTCTCCTCCGGACCGCAAGGCCCGACCTAGTGGTCTAGCCAGGACCGCAAGGCCGAAGGCAAACCAAACCCTAAGCGGTCACTCCCGGACCGCCAAACAGGGTGGTGGTCCTCCACCTGACCGCTAGACGTAGCCTAGCGGCAGTCGCAAGGCTGCTACCCCACTGACCTCAAACGATCAAAACACAGACAAACGGTCATGCCCTGATCGCTGAGCGATGCCTGGTGGTCTTCACCAGACCGCTAAAGCCCTCCTGGCGGTCCATCGCGCGATTGGAAGGCTTGAACCGACATAGGGGGGGACCCTAGCGGCCTCCACATGACCGCTTCACACTCTAGCGATCCCTGGAAGGATCGCTAGGTCATCCCGAACCTGAAAATAGCGAAAACTGTGGGAAAATCAATTCCACGACCCGTTCATGCCCACGTGAAGGGGAAAACAATGAGAAACTAGTCCTCAACCTCTCTAACATCGAGATGACCCATTTAAACCCCGAAAACGTGATCAAATCACTAGATTCGGCCCACATCCCAAAATATACTCTTTCCCCCAGATGGACAGGACTTATGGCGAGGTTATAACCGCAACCGTTCGGAGTATATGAAGGATATTCTTGATAATAGGTCTAAATGAGGGGTATATTTGGCAACCTGGAATTTACAGGGGTATGCATGCAATTTTTCCTTTTTTATTTTTTATGTCTGTTATGTCTGTGTATGCATGACAATATTTCTTAACTAGTATGTTGATCTTCTAATTGTAGGATTTTGATCCGTATGAAGAAAACCCCGGTGCAGCCCCTTTCAGTGAACCAGAGGCACGGATGATGCAGAAGCTTGCAAAAGTTTTTAATCCGCATGTCTGGGTGAATGTACACTCTGGAATGGAGGTAGGCCCTGCTAATGATCTATCAATTTCTACCACTATGATGTAATAAGGCAACGGGCAGCTATTTTTTCCCGTGTTTCTGCAAGAACTTATCAAGTTAACCTTTCGAGGCTAAAAATTCAAAGTTAATTGGTTGAGTAATTCCATTTCCACTTGTTTAAGATTTTCACCTTCCAAAAAAAAGATAGAGAAAACAAGAAGACCTTCACAAAAACTTGTTTGAGATTTCTTTGAAGGGATCTGCTTTTCAGCATGCCAATTTGCTATGTATATAGCTATCTTTTCTGATCATATTATGCTGATGATGATTACAGTACTAGGAAGATTTCATGTTAACCTACTGTTTATCTGTTTCTTATTTTGTTTGAAAGAAGTATATACTTTGGATCCACTCTTACCATATTCATTGAAAATTTTTAACCCTTTCCTCCTTTCCAAGGAATTAAAACAAGTAGTATGTATATTAGTTTAAATTTGCTTCTGGGCATTCCCACCCAAATTCTGTGATCAGAGGGGTGGGTATTTTGGGGCTTTTGTTTCCTTAGAATACTTCGATGCTTCTTAGAGTTACATGTTAGACTATTGTCTTTGGTAAATGATGTGTCATTGTTTAATCATCTGGAAGACTGAATAGCAGGTGTCCTAGATCGAGAATTCTCCTGTTCTTTCCCCATACAATTTGCTCGATCAGCAGAGAGAGAAAGGAGGCCTTATTCAGAATGCAAGGATTTATGTAGAAAATATTTGCTCGATCCCGGCCGTCGCGGCGATCGACACGGCCGCGCGCCGCATCGTGCTCGCCGGAGGGGAGGCCATCGCCTATGACACGCTGGTCATCGCGACAGGCGCGCAGCCGCGGCCCATCCCGATCCCCGGGGTCGATTCCGCGGGCGTCACGGTGCTGCGCAGCCTCGCCGATGCCGACCGGCTGAAGCAGGACCTCATCGGCGGCAGGCGGCTCGTCGCCGTCGGCGCCGGCTATATCGGCCTGGAGACCGCCGCTTCCGCACGCGAGATGGGACTGGCGGTAACGGTGCTGGAGGCGCAGGACCGCATCCTGGCCCGTGTCGCCAGTCCGGCGCTTTCGTCCTTCCTGGCCGAGGCGCATCGCGCGTACGGCGTCGATATCCGCCTCGCGATCCAGGCTCGGGCCTTTCTCGGATCGGGCGGCAGGCTGGCCGGCGTGGCGCTTGCCGACGGGACGACGGTGGCGGCCGATATCGCCGTGGTCGGGATCGGCGTCCTGCCGAACCAGGAGATCGCCGAGGCCGCGGGCATCGCCTGCGCCGACGGCATCGTGACGGATGGCGATGCCCGGACGAGCGATCGCCATGTCTTCGCGATCGGCGACTGCGCCCGGCGCCCGCTGCCCCATTCCCGCATCCAGATGCGGCTCGAAAGCGTCCATAATGCGATGGAGCAGGCGCGGCTCGCCGCCGCCGCGATCGCGGGCAGGCCGGCGCCGCCCTGCGAGGTGCCATGGTTCTGGTCTCAGCAATACAAGATCAAGTTGCAGACGGTGGGGATTTCCGCGGGATTTGATCACCACTTGCGTCGTGAAGGCGCCGACCCCGGCCAATTCTCGCTCTGGTACTTCAAGAACGGCCATTGCATTGCTGCTGATTGTATCAATGCGCCGGCAGATTTCATCGCGGCCAAGCGGCTGATCGCCGCCGGTGGCACGGTCGATGCCCACTGCCTTGCCGATAAAGCCCAGGATATCAAAGCGATCGTGGACGCGGCGGTCGCCTGACGGAATCGTCTTCGCGATATCGGCCCGGGCTGGCGGCATTCACCGACGGTCCGGAAACCGCGGCTGTTGGCTTTCTTTTCCTATCTCCATTCACAGTGTTACCAAGGTCTCTTTTCCGCTGCCTAACCTATGGTTTATGGTTCATATTTGAGGTTCATTCTGATTCATCGCTGAAAATGTTTTAAACTGCTATTGTGCATATCCGGATCTATTCACCCCCCTCTAGATCCTCTCTTAACCATCCAACATTTCTCTATTCTTCTTTTGTGTCAATTGAAGATGTCAATTCCCAGGGCCTCGTAGAGGCTCGAGGTATATATGTGATTGCTCTATTTCATGATAGAGATGTGTTGCTCAGTCGCATATGTAAGATGTGTGAATAAAAAAATATATACGTTGAGGCATTCTCTTTCCTCTGATTATGTCTTTTTATGAAGCTTCTGTGCATTTAGTTTGGTGCAAATTATATTCGGTGCGAGATGTGCGTGTGCTTCTCGTTTTCCATTTAAGCTTCTTTATGATTTTTGACCCCTCAATTTGACCCTTGGTAATAGCCTCATGGCTTGCACTCTCTCGCAGAGACGGTAGGACTTACCATCCTAGTTGTCTGTGATACTCGTGAGGGGAAATTCATATACAAAGGGGTGTTGATTTACCAAATTTTACTTTGATTAATTGAGGTCTTTGGGTGAGTGAAGTAACCTCTACTACATGACAGAGACCCGAGATAGCCCATCTCGTGGTCCTATGTTCACCCAATTGCGAGGATATTATGATGATTTCGTCTGATTTTATTTTTATAATAATCATATAATCTCTCATGGATCCTCCATGAGGAAACCTTCCCATCCTTTAATGGCTCATCCAGCAACTATTTTAAAAACCCTTTTGAACCCCTAAACAAAGCCTCAAATCCCATTACATGAAGTCCTCAAATTAGCCTCCCATCGGCACCCTGGTTAAGCCCTCGGTGCCTGCCTGCTCGGCGCCCAAAACCCCCCTCCGCGTTGATTCTAGGCGCGCCGACTGGTCAATACCGCAGCACGCCGACCACCCTTGTGTTTCACGCCAGGCCGATGCCCCCCTCCCTTCTTAGCTGTCAATCCCAATTACCCCTTAGGCCCTTCAATCCCTCAAGCCACTGAGACACTCGACCTCCCAGACATGATTACCACTAACATGGGGCGGAGGCGGTGGGGTGTTGCCGTGGTTAGCAGAGAGAGGGGGGTAACGGGAAGAGGGGCACGATGGAAGGGGAGGTGGTGCGCGGTGGTCGGAGGGTGAGGTTGGCTGTGGGGGAGGTGAGGTGTGAGAAGTGTGCAGAGAGAAGGAGAGTGGGAGGTGGGGCGTCCGACGTATGGGGTAGTGTGTGTTAGCAGTGGAGCGGTGATGGCTGGGTGGTGGTTGCGGCGGGCGTGTGAGTGTGCAGGGGGGTGGAGTGGAGTTGCCAGAGGGTGTGGCCGGTCCGGTGGAGGACGCGACAGCGACGAGGGGCGAGGGGTGCAGGGGTGACGCGACAGTGTGAGGTGGTGTCACCGACGGTCGATGGGGGTAGGGGAGACAGATGAGGAGAGAAGATCGCTGCAGTCGCAGGGTGGCTGTGGGGGTTCGATGAGGGTGGCGTGGTGGTACTACCACCGATGGTGAGAAGGAGAGGAGAGATGGCGGGGGTGCTGCTACTATCGGTGGTGAGGTAGTGGGTGTCGAGGGCGAGATGGAAGGAGAGAGGGACCAGCCAGTTAGAGAGAGTGGAAGGCTGGCGGTGTGAGGTATAGGGGGGCTGTTAGTGGAGGGTGATGGTGAGAGGATGGTGAGAGAGGGAGAGATGGGGAGACAGTGGCGAGGGGCCATTCCGGCAATGGTGAGAGGGAGAGTCAGGGTGGCAGGGGGTGCTGCGTCGGATTGTGAGAGGGATGTCGGCGGAGGAGGGTCGCGGTGGTCGGAGGGGAGGGGAGTGTGATGGAGAGGGAAGGAGAGAAGAGAGGGCCGTCGGTGGCAGGGTGCGCAGGGGTGAAGGAGGTGGTGGGAAGGAGGGAGAGTTGGTAGGCAGGTGAGAGGAAGAATGGAGAGGGAGAGAGTTCCGTCCGTGGGAGGGAGAGAGAGAGAGACCCAGCCGAAAAACCCCCTGAAGAAGTGGAGAGAGAGAGAGACAAATCAGCTTATTTATAGGTGGTGGTGTGTGTTAAATGGGGTGGGGGGCAAGATTCGAGAGAGATGGGAGGGAGTTAAGAGAGGAGTGATGGCTTGAAAAGATGATTGCGTAGAATACCTTGTATGTGGGTGGGATGTGGATCTAACTTCCTCCTCCAACCGGCCAGCCGATGAAGGGGGTTCTTACATTTGATTACCCTTAAAAGAAAACAAACAAAGACAAACAAATTGGATTAGCCAAACGATGTGTAGCATCAAAGCTCTATGAATATAGTCTTATGCAAATTGGGCATGAACATACCTTTTTGTGTTTTTACTTTTAAAACCCCTAAAAGGAGCAAAAGGATGGGAAATATGTATGCAAGAGAAATATGATACTAAGGTGGGCTGAACAAAACGTGGTGAATAACATGCAAAGCAATAAAGAGAAAGAGAGAAGGGATCCCTTTCTGCTCCTGTAAGCAGGACAAAGGGAAAGCAGCAAGTGGATTGCTGCTTAACTGCTAGCTTGGCATCGGTTGTAGCAGAAAGGAGCACGACATCATCCGCAGAGATAAGCTCCAGGACGAAGAACGACAGTAAAGATCTCTGGTATGTGCACAGGAGATTCGTCCAACCGAAGGAACTCCCGGGTAGATGAAACAAAGGGTATTTATAGGTGAAAGATCCTCGTTTCAATAGGATTAAACCAAGAAAGATGTAGATCTTCGCTCCATAATTGGTCACGAAGCCAAAACGAGGAAAGGCACCACCTGGGACGGCTAGAGACGAGAAGGAGACGAAATTGAAATAGCGATCGGAGGAGAGTCGCTCTTCTAAACAGTGCCCAAGAGGCGGCTGCTATTTCCCAAGAAATATTAAACTTTCCATATTTAACAAAAGATAAGTAATGACTGCTTGAAAAGGCATTTATTAAAGAGCACCCGCTCATGGAGGCGTTACTTCTTTGATTTTATTCCGAATGAAAATTGGAAAGATCCACAAATAGCGTCCGCACGCGCGGTCGCTCATTAATCAATCAAAAGCCAACACCTCAGGGAAATAATGACTTTCTACAAAGGCTCTATTTACATAGCGCCTATATCAAGGATGCGGTATCAAAAAAATCTACTTATTAAGCTAGTAATGAAGTCCACTTTGGGGCATCACGTTGCGACATGGAATTTACTCAACATAGCAGTGGGTTAGATGCCAGTACTGCTAGTTACTAAGCACAAACTGCCATGTCTATCTCTGATCAAAAATGATTATGTATCTTAATTCTTCTTTGAAATCTCATGTCAACTTTGGTACGTTCTATGTCTTGGTTACTTGGTCATGAAACTTATTTTTTAGAATTGTATTATTGGCTGAAATTATTATCTCGTCGAAGTAGCTGAATTTATAACTTGAAGATGCAAGATCGGACATAGATTGTGTCCAAGGGTGCCATGCTAGTCCCCTCGACGGATTGTTGGAAACGTGCTACAAACCATAGGGTACGGTGATACTGGCATCGCATTGCGCTGGGAGTACTTTCTCTTATAAATGAGTGAAAACTATGAGGCTCGTATGAAAATTACATGCTTGATAATGACTTTCTAGTACATAGTCTTTACAACATTGTGTAAAGTACTTTCTAGATACATGCTTGTACATTGTTGTTCATGATGGCCAAATGTATATCTACATGATTAATCTTGTTGGTTCATGCTATCATCTACTTGCTCAAATTCTCTCGTGACTCTGTATTCTTGGTTACTTGATTTATATCGCTTGTTTATCGCATTCTTATGCTTACCCTATTTTCTAGAGCTAAGATATTAATCATTTAAATATTACCTTTATGTTGATGCGAAGATACCTACTGGAAAAGTGTGCTCATACCTACTTTCTAATTTTTTCTCGAAGTTCTAGTGAATCGAATTCGGATTATGCAAGTAGCGGGTCCGAGAGCGATTGATGGTCGAATGGATTGAGAGAAGCCTTAATGGTCAAGTGTCTAGTCGAGTTATTTTGTAATTTTCTATTTTTTTGAGTCTATGATATAAGAAGGTCAAAGTCATGGATATTATGTATTTTTTATTATGATGAAATAAAGTTGGAGATTTGAATGAATTACTTGTACAATTATTTTTTTTATCTTGCACTCTGATTTTCTTGTTTGCAAGAGGCTTATCATGCCGGCTGCTCACATTCCTGAAATTCCTTCCGCTGTATTAAAAGCTCGGGACGTGACAATATCAATAAAAAAATCAAGAGATAGAGCTGCATGATCCTCATTACGCACATTCGCCACTTCCCCGAGGCTTTTGGTACCAAGATGACATTGGCGAGCCATGTTGGGTAAAGGACCGATCTAAAGAGATCAGTCTTCTACCCTTTGGTGACTTGCTCTTTGATGATCGTATGTTTCTCCAGGGCATGCTTCCATCAGCGTTGCTGAACAGGCTTTACTGTTGGGTCGAGATTGAGTTTATGCATCACAGTCTCCTCCGAAATCCCTGGGAGTTGATCATCAGACCATGCAAAGACTTGGATGTACTCAGAAAGAAATTACTTATATTGTTTTTGAACTTCAGATGGTAGGTCAGCTCTGATCTTTACTCCTTGGGCTGGGTCGTCATTGAGGAAGGCAGTCAGCAACTCGCCTTTGGGCTTGGAGTTTGCTGGCTCTTTCTCGACTTTACTTAGCCCTTTGTTCTACCCTTCCAGCCTCGTGGCCTCAACAGAGATTATGTAGCACTTTTGGGCCAGTGCCTGGTTACCTCAGACTTCCCCCACACCATTTTTGGCGGGGAACTTCATCTTTTGGTGATAGGTGGAGGGCACTGCCTTCCTTCGACTGAGGATTCCTTGACCAAAGATGGCGTTGTATGTCGTCATACCTTTGATCACTAGGAAGTCCACCATAATCGTGATAACTTTGGGTGGGTTGCCAAGAGTAACTGGCAGGCTAAGGGCTCCCTCGAGATAAGTGGCCTGGCCGTTGAACCCGCAGAGGGGGGTTTGGATCGGGCGGAGTTTAGATGGATTCTCCCTTAAGAAAGCAATCACAGGACAATACATCAGGGGCACTACCATTGTCAAATAAAATTCTATCTACGTTACAATGGTTTGTTGTAGCCGAGACAACGAGGGCATTGTCATGTGGAGTGGTCAACCCTTCCAGGTCTTGGTCTGAGAATACCAGGGCCTGTGGTTCACTCAGCGGGGCCTTGGGGGGCTCGAAAGCTCGGCTCGCCCGCTCGGCATGATGTTTCCTTCCTCGGCTGCTATCTCCGCCTAATGTAGCTCCTCCAGTGATGACATTAATGTGGGCCCCGTGGGGGCATTGTCGATCTCCTCAGTGGCGCCTCGATCTTCCTTGTGTGCGGACACATATTAGGATAGGTGTCCCTGGTGGGCAAGGTAGTCGATCTCGTCCTAGAGCTGGTGGCAATCGCCGGTGTGGTGCTCGTGGTCGCTATGGAACAGGTAGTGCTTGCTGCGATTGCGGTGTTTCGCCTTCATAGGCTGGGGCTGGCGGAGGAGACCCGAGCCTTTGATGTCTTCATAAATTTCGTATACCGGAGCGGTCAAAGGAGTATATCGCTCGTATCTCCAAGATGGCTCTTTGCACTCTCCATCTCGATTCCACCTTTTCCCTTGGCCCGAGATAGGCTCGGACGTCCGCTTCTTGTCCCCCTCCCAACCCGAGCCGATTGTGCCTCGAAACGCGCTGAGGACCTCTTTGCACTTAGCATGTCATAGAGCCAGAGTCACTAGCTCGGCAAGGGTCGAGGGAGCGTGGAGGACGAGTTCGCAGTGGAGATTTTCATCGCAGGTGCCCCTGGTCAGGGCGGTTATGGCCGAGGCTACATCCAGGTGGGGGATCCTCAGGGCTTCCGATTTGAATTGGTTGATATAAGCCCAGAGCCTCTCCCCTTGTTCCTGTTTGAGAGCCAACAACCTCACCACCAACCTAGGGGGGCCGCTACCCGCAAAACTTTCTTTGAATACTCACCCAAGCTGCTTGGAGTGCCGGATGGATCTGGAGGCGAGGTCTCGGAACCATGCCTGAGCGCCCTGGCCACGAACGCTCGGCACTTAATGGCATCGGACGCCCCATGAACGGTCATCAAGGTGTCGAAGCTTTCGAAGTGATCGGCTGGGTCACCCTGGCCGTCGTATGACTTGAAGGTCAAGAGGGAGATCTTGGGGGAGATCTCTACCTTCAAGATGTGGTCAGATAAAGGGGATTTCTCCTCATCTTCTGCAAGAGAGGTCTTCTGTAGGGCGCGAAGGGTGCGCTCTTGCTCCGCGAAATGCCTCTCAAAGCCTCGCAGTCGGATGGACAACTTCGATTGTCACTAGGCGGAGGGGCTTCGAAGGTGCACCCAGAGGCTACCTCGATGCCCTTCAAGAGCTTCTATCTCTGGAGGTGGCTGGCGTGCTCCGGACTTCTCCATCCTCAGAGTAGATGAGGCTTCTTGTTCCGGTGGAGGAGCTTGCGATGGTCCACCTGACCGGTTGCTAATTATCTGTCGTCCCCGGAGGATGAAGCATCCTCCTGCAGTTTGCAGGGAAGCATCCCCACGGAGGGGGCTCTCCTGGGGGAGTCGCAAATGCTCCTCCCTGGCCGCCTGGGTCCTCATTAGATCAATGAGACTATCCAGTTTTATGTTGAGGGTTTGGAGGGGGTCCATGATCCCGGTAGGGGGTTGCCTCTCCACCGCAGGCAGGGGTAGATTGTCGGTTGGGTTGTTGGAGTGAGAGGGGGTGTCCCTCGTATGTTGGGATGGTGCACCCTTCTCCATCGCTGGAGCTTTCCCTTTGTCACCGGCGACCCTCCTGCTAGAACTCCATCGCACCATGTCGGTTATTCGCTCGTTTCCCACAAACGGTGCCAAATGAAGAGGGATAACCTCACGCTTGTCCTGAGCAGGGGATGATGACCACGAAGTATGAACTGTAAGATAGAGAAACGGGTCAGAGGTGTCCAGGGATGGTTCCCTGGGGAAAAATCCTTCGATGCCTAAGTCAGTAGAGCCTTGATGCGAAGAATAAGAAGGGGTGAGGGCACAAGATTCCTCTCCACCAAGTGGTGAAGTGGTTCTTACTCAGGGAGTTTAGTCTTAGTTTGGCCTTACCTTTTGCCAGAGGACTTCTCAGGTTTAAATAGTGTGCCAGCTGCATGAGTCCTGCGAGTAGAGGAGTTTCAGGAGGTAGTTACGTCCTCGACATGAGCTCTTTAAGGCCTGAGGACTCTTGCTCTCCCTTATCCTCATAACCTCCTGATATTAGACGACTCTCAGTGGTGGACTAGATAAGCATTTGCCGGTTGGTCCAAGCATGGAGCGCCAGCTCTTATCCGAGAGCTGGAGGCATAGCTCGGGTGAGGGGTATGAACCCGCAATAGGCGATCTTCTCGACTGAACCGATGCTCAGACTTCTGAGCCCTGAGGCCACCTAGGAAGTGTCTGATTTCGAGTGACTTATTGGGCTTATTTCATAATAAGTGGGCCCGACGGGCTATCACTTGAGAGAGCTGGGCCTCGTTTGGTCAACTCACCACGAGCACGCAAGCCACCTGGAGACTACACTACACGTACACGGCCAATCCCACCGTAGAGAACTTGTGAACCCTCGTAGTGAACCCTTGTACTACGAGAAACCATTCTCGGGCGACCCCCACCCTCACGAGGTCAAAATGGCCCAATTTCAATGGGTTTCTATGTATAAGATATTAATTTTTATATTCTGGGCTCGAAAATATGTTTATGGGGGTCAACCGGGCCAAGCAGGCCCCAATCAGTCGACTAGTAGTGATGGTCGATCGACAAACACAGAGACAGTTCGATCGACCAACACCCTGGTCGGTCGACCGATTGACCAGCCCCTAGCGGTCAATCGAATCTGCCCAGTGGCGACCGGCCTAGACAGATACCCAATCGATCGACCGATTCTGGCACGCCCGCGACGGGAACCCCTCCGTGAGGTCCCATTCCATGCCCAACTTGCTCCCTTGCGAGCGGGAACCATGGGGAAATGGTTCCATGCCTCTAACACACCTATTCACGTCAAATGAACTAAGAATCGTCACCCGAATAAACAAAATCGTCACTCGTATCGAAATATGCATTTCAACCCAAACATGAAGGAAACCCACTATTCCTCGCCCGAATCGACTTGAAATTACAAGGGAATAACACAAGAAGGGTAGGAATCTATCCCCTACCTTGTCCGAAGAAATCACGCGAGTTCGGGGCCGATCCACGCCGAAGTCACTTGTCCCATGGCCGATTCTTCACGAAATCTCGAAAAATCCTCCACCACGACACCGCCTTCCCTTCCACACTATGATCCTTGCCGCTCATCGCCTGCACTGCCCTCCACCTCGTCACAAGTCTTCCCCGTCGATCGTTGGAGAAGAAGAGGGAGAGAGGGAAGGACGTGAGAGTGAGCGAGGGAGAGAGGGTCACCAGAGTGAGAGAGGGAGGAATGAGAGGGGGGTGAGGGGGTTTACCTTATGATGATGTGTATGGCATTTGCTTGAGATGAATGGCATTAATGCATAAGTGTTAGTTTGTGCATAAGTGTTTGCTTGTTGCAATTGTTGCTGTAGGTCTATCAGTGCATTTAGGAGAGGATCCCAGGAGATAACCCTCTAATACTTAAGTTAGAATTGTCTAAAACCAGAAGAGGGGGTAAGTAGAAGAAGGAGAAGAAATAGCCTGAAATTGAAAGAGTACTTGGAGAGTGCTTGGAGAGATAGGAAAAGAAGAATTGTGAAGGGACCTCTCTCTCTCTTTACATTCTTATTGGAGTCTCCTACGAAGATGGGTGTGTAGGGAGCTCTCTCTCATCTTCTGGATGTGAATAAATCTCTTGATATGTCTGTGTTTGCGTATGCTTGCCCTCTCTCTGTGTCTGCCTATTCGCCTCCCTCTCTAGGTTCCACTGGGGATCTATATATATAGGAGGCTGTGACGTTTGCGTATGCTTGCCCTCTCTCTGTGTCTGCCTATTCGCCTCCCTCTCTAGGTTCCACTGGGGATCTATATATACAGGAGGCTGTGACGTGTCTCTGATTTAGCAATGGCGTCGTTCATGGAGTGGTGTCCTACTTGATAGTGAAAATCTCCCGTTATCCTCTCGCCTGTTTCCGATGGGGAGACCTCAAGGCGAGAATCTCGATGACGTGGGTGTGACCCAACCCTTACCATGGCAAGACCCGTGACGCAAGGCTCAACATTCACCAGTTGGTCAGCTTCGCGTCATCGAGGATGCATGCTCGCGAAGATTTCACTCGAGGATTTGGAATAGCTTTTGTAGGCTGGAGAAGTTTTCGTGGGCTAGAGAAGCTTTCGTGGGCCTTGGTTAGGCCACGCTTACAAGGCCATGACCGGGCGGGGTATTGTGGGAATATTTTTCCTTCTAATATATTTATTTATTTATTATTCATTTATTCTGTTTTGTGCGCAGGTGTGCCAGTCACTAGGTGACAGTTTATTTGGACTCTAAAGAAAGGCTCAGAGTCGCTAACGTGTGTGCGCCGTCTGACTAACCAAATGATAGTGGATATTGAGTCGGGACCTGAGACTCGCCGCACCTTAAATGTTGCGATGTTAATTATATCTCCCCGAGGGAAGAAAACTCTTGATTAATCATCAGGAGAAAGGGCCTGATGGCCTAAAGTTTGTATTAATGTATGCATAGAAACGCAAATTTTGGATGGTGGAATTGAGATCTGGTCGGCGTCTAGAGTTCGCTGAGGAGATCCCGTCTGCATTTAGTGCTCGTGTGGATACATCTAGAGGTCATACACTTGAATGGTTCATGAATATGAGATTCACTACTCATTCATCTCTGCTCTTTTGGGAGTTTCTCAATCTCACTAAGGTAAAGAATTGTTCTTTCTACAGCAAGATTTTCGTTTATTGTTCAATTTTGAACACAAACAATGATATGCACATGATGTTTCGTCTAAGTTCATCACCTACTTCTGCATCATCTACTATTTATCATCAAAGTTTCCTATATCTTCTAAGTTCCTTCATTTAGATGCTTCATCGTCTAACTTTCTTCTGCTTAACTCCCATCGTCTAATTGTTTACTGTGTCATTGTCCCATTCTATCATCTAACCGCTTATTATTTATCATCCAATTCTATCATCTAACTTGCTCTCTCTAGTTCTGCTTCATCTAGTTGTTCCATTTAGATGCTAAATCATCTAACTTCTGTACGTAGATGCTACATCGTCTACTCTCTACACTCCACATAGGCGTTACTTTGTCTAACTCTTTACTCTTAGACGGAACATCATCTACCTCCTTCAATCTTAGGTGGAACACGACTTTCCTCCTTCAACTTAGGCAGAACACCGCCTATCTCCTTCAATCTTAGGGGGAACACCATCTACCTCATTCAATCTTCTATTCTATCATCAAATTCTAGTTCAACATCTATGTCTTTCATTTAATCCCCACAACTATCATCTTTCTTCCATCGTCTATCTTCCCACATAGCCTAATATTCATCGTCTAAGTCTCTGGTATCATCTAAGTGGCTTATCTAATGTTCATAAAGGGAAGTTTGATACATGTAAATATACATGACCACATCGTAAGACTTTTTATTATGAGATTTAATGTAATTAAGCTCTTAAAAATTTAGGGTGTTACATCGTCTAACTTTGTTGAGGTTGCCATAGGTGGGCGGAGGGGTTTTGATTTATTTAGTCTAAATCTCTTTAGGAGTTCATTTGTATATTTTGTTTGACTTATAAACATACCATCTTTAGCTTGCTTTATTTGATTTCAAGATTTCCATATAGACTATAAATATCTAGATGGTCAAGGATGTAAACTTATTGAGTCATGTCAAGTGAATTGGCTATCATGTTATCAAGCAAGTAAATACCTGTCCCGGGTCACGCAAGTCATGTCATGTCAAGTCAAGTAAGAGTTGTGGAACGTCAATCAAGCAAGTCATGCACTTCAGTGTAATGTCACACTATGATCAATAATAGCTCCCATGGGCACAAGTACTTTTGAGTGCTCCTCCCAGGATCAGATCGGGCCTTATATGCACAAGCATTGAGTCATGTATATTTTGACATGCACTATAGTTATAGCCAATGTAGAATTTCAAAGGAATGATCCTTGTAGGATAGTAAGATAGATCTCACAAATGAAGGAATTTAAGGATAGAACTTTGAACAAGTATGATTCCTCATTAAACATTTCAAAATTTGAGACATATCATGAAACTTGGTGAATGGCGTCTATCGAGCTGCCGTGATTACAGAAAATAGCGCCCATATGGAAGGTCGCTTACTTTTTGTGAGTAGAGCAAGCTAGATGAAATAGCGCCCAAGTTCAGGTCACTATATCAGGGAAATAACGGCACAGGACAAGTCGCCTATTCATTCTAGCGCCCAAGTTAGTGTCGCCAATTACTGACAAACAGGAATAATTCTCAAAGTGGACAAAAAAGCACTCTAAGAGGGCTAATGCATCGTGTTTCGTTAGAGTGACGTGATAGAACACGGTGTCATGGATTTTTAGGGTACAACCTGCTCGGCGGCCTTGAGGAAATCCAAGGTTTCACGTAGACTTACGGAGGTCTCTATGATGAAATTACCAGTCCGAAGGAAGGAATATCTCGCGGAGGGCTCAATCATCACCGAGAGTTAGTGGGGTAAGCATGGATCATCATGAAAACGTGGGACTACATCTACGGACTGAGATATAGTGCCAATGAACCCTCGGTAATGGGGCACAGGAAACACTCGGGAGAAAATAGGGAATCAGGAAAAATGGTGCCTTAGATAGTGCCTTTATTTCATTAGATAGAGTCTTCTCGTTGAGGCTTTGTATCTGATTACACATTCATATCCGAAGGTTAGCCAAGGCATCTCATATAAAGAAATGGACGATGCCCCCTCCACCCACCCATTCGGGACATGTACATCCACTTTGTCACAATGTTAGTACATGTGGAGTTGGGACCGTGATTAAGTCGATCCGGCACACCGCCCCTCAGTCGAAGGGTTGCCACCGGCTGCCACTACTCGGGTGTAGAGGGTCGATGTTTGAACGTATATAGACGTAGACATAGATGTTGATAGAGCTAGGAAGTAGTTATATATATGGAGAGAGGTGAGTAATACTTGTTGGGTGTAGTAAAGTTGCACCCCTGAATGCTCATTAATTCACATGAATTGATAGGATTTGAGGAGTAAAAAAATTCTAAAAAGACATGTGACTCACATCATTTCAATTTTCTTAGAATTTTTTTCTTTTCAAGTTACATGTGTTAACCAGAAAAGATACTTGAGTAAGATATGTATTTTTTAAATGATGAAAAATTTAACATAGTAATATCTAGATCTACACGGAGTGGGGGAGACTTGAGTTCAAATCCAGTATAAGTCAAAGACATGTAAGTTGGAGAGAAATGATAACTTGACACGAGAGAGAGAGAGAGAGAGAGAGAAAGAAGGGCAAGAGATTTCTTCATGTTATGATAGAGATGTGGCCAAGGAACGTGAATGACCACAACATTGGCATCTCCGGGTGTCTAGTTTATGTAAACCTCGAACCCCTTTTAGGGTTCGGAACTCTCGCCGCCTAACGATGGGAATCTTGTTGCCTCTAGTGGTAGATAATTTGCCGGATTCCCTTCGATGTCTCCCTCATTGGCCTTGCATTGGCGGAACCTTTTTTGACTTCTCGGTGGCCACCTCGCCTCCCCCGCAATGGCGTTCCCTTGGGAAGGGAGCTCCCCCCTCCTCCTTCTTCCCCTCTTCTAGTCTCGACGTTGTCCTCCATCTACCACTCTGAATCGACCTATCTATTCCCCCCGCCACTCCCCTCTGTTTAGTTCCAACCCATCCTCCTCTATGAGCTATCGTTCTCCTTTTGGGACTCTCATAAAATAAGAAAATACATCATATGACTCAAAATAGATAACTAGACCACATATCTAACCAAACGAGTTCAGAGTTGGAGGACGTATCTTGCAGTGGAAACGAAACGTACACACATAGCAATGGAAACGAAAACAGAAACAAGTGTGTACCTTCAGAATCTGGGTACAAGATCGGCTACCAGAGTCGACCCATGACCGTGAATCATCGCAGAGTCACAGAGTCGGCTCCAAGAGTCCACACTCCAAATCCAGGGACTATGATGATGGTTCCCCCAGAGATACAAATCACATTTATCACGGGACCAACCTGTGACAAATATCATGCAGTCGGCACATCGACGCACTACCCTCGTCGCTATTCCATCTAACATATAGAGGAGAAGACGAGGAGAGAGAAGGGATAGAGAGAATCAAAAGACGGGGCTGTCGCAGCCATCACGGGCGCTAACCTCTCGAGTTCTCTCTCTTCACACACATGCACACACTCTCTCTCTCTTATACACTTCTGCATCACCTCGCAAACATACATTGGCCAATGGAGACTAACTCCCACCATCGTTCCTCTCCCGACGTCCTCGTACTCAAAGGACCAACTCGGGTAGCGAGACGTCGTCCACCGACACGTCGTCTCCCATGTCTTGCACACATAGTGCTCCCCTCTCTCCTTTTATCTCTTTCTCCCATTACCTCTATTGTATTTTTTCCTTTTTTTCCACCCCCTTTAATCAACCCCCTTAAGGGGTATTTATAGAGGGGGAAGGGGAGGAGAGGGAGAGATGATAAGGGAGAGAGGGAGACGACGAGATGAGGGAGAGAGAGGCGGCGAGGGAGGCGGATAAGAAGGAAGAGGAGGCGGGAGGTGCGGTGGTGCCCCCGTGAGCATGCCACGCGGAACGCGTGGGCGCTCGCGGGCACGCGCCCCGCTCGCACTCCCGACCGCCACCGCGGCGAGGCGTCCCCGCTGGCGGGGCCCAATGGGCACAACGGCCCATTAACACTTTAGTTTATGAGTCATGTACTATTTCACATATATCTTTTTGGTGTAATTTTTGATGTATATTAATATCGGTGCATGTGAATAAATTTATTATGATTATTATTACTCTTTATTTTGTAAAACTAAGTTGTCAATAGAAATATGCCACAGTTTATAAAATACTTTAAACATGGCGAATATGTATCAATTAATTACATAATTAAATGAATATGCAAATAATTTAAATCTGCAGGAATTGCACGGATGGAATAGGTCCATTCAGAGACTGAGTGGTCGGACGATAGGCCGCGCCATGGGCCTAAACCGTTTGATTTGGGCCGTATAATATTAATATTAACCAAGGTTCTAAGGATTGCACGGTCAGGGCTGAGCCTTGCCAAGGACAGAGCGGTCAGGGTTAGGCCGCTCAGAGAGATGGGGGTCCACTGGGCGGTCTCGTGACACGTCGTTGAATGGGGTTGAACAGACCATTTCTGGCCATTCAACACTCCACTACCTTACAATTCCAGGGACTGCACGGTTAGGAGTGTGCCGTGTTAAAAGCTGAACGGTCCATAATGGACCTTTCAAGGGGGGAGAACGGTCTGGAGTGGACTGTGGACTACAGGATGGTCTCTGGAGGTCCGCGCCATCACCGCAGTGGCGAAAATGGGATATCCACCACGGGAACCCCTCCCGGTCGGCCCAAATCAACGGGAATCGAATTTCTAACTAACCTGCTCAACTCAAACAGCTGTTCTGCAGCTATACAAACCATCAAAACATAAAGACAATGCCCATGGCATAATTTTCAGGAAATTAAACAAAAATACAATGCCCATGGTTTATTGCACAGGAATCGAGGAAAATAATAGTCATCGGCGACGCATGGGGTACCAACGCGTTCCTAGCGAAGCGAGGATTCCATCCCCCTACCTATTGCGCGACGAGGCTAACGATCCGGTGCCGAACGGCCGAAGGAAGCCACACCATCCTCTCACTCGTACCCATCTCCACGCTCCGCGGATCGAGGTGAAGCTGGCGTCAACGCGATCCTCGCGTCGCGAGTAATCCGATGACGTCCTCCATGACTTCGTCTACGGCCCAGACGGACAACCACTGAGAGAGAGGGGGCTGAGCGCCGGTCGCGTGAGAGAGAGAGAGAGGGTGAGGGAGAGAGAGAAGGAAATGGGGAGAGAGAGAGAGGGTGACAGTGGGTTAAAAAGATTAATTGAAATATCGCGCCCGGCCACAGGCTGATGCGGGTGGCGAGATAGCGTTCGGTGTGGTCGAAAGGATAGTGCGGCAGCCATTGGAAGAAGATTGTGAGGCTGAGCCCGGCGAGGCATTGCGGGATGTACCAGAGCGCCAACCAATAGGCGAATTTTCCAGTCGCCAGCGAGAGCGCCAGAAGGCCGAGGGTGAAGAGGTTGATCAGGGTCGATTCCAGGATTTCGCCAACGCTCAGGATCGATCGCAGTTCGACATAGGTTTTCGGCGACACATATTTCAGGAGGATCAGGGGGAGCTGGTTGGTGACGCACCCCGTCAACCACGTCTTCAAGAGCTTGGGGAAACTCCCCTTAACATAGATGTCAGGATCCCGATCGGTGTTTGTATGCGCGTGGTGTAGTATATGGGTTCTTTGCAGTAACGGCCACCCTGCGCCCAGGTAGAACGCACCGATACGACCGACAAGTGCGTTCACCCACATGAAGGATCGAGATCGTATGACAATATTGTTGTGCGCGCCCTCATGTACGAGAATGTAATGCGCGTAGGAAACAAACCCCAGGATCGGCGCAAGCAGCCAGAGCGACACCTTGTCGGTGAGCCCGAGGTAAAGCAGAAACGCCAAGAGCACCGGCAAGATTAGGCCCAACGCAATCGTCGGCCACGCTATATCGGGGATCAATGACTGTGCGACCTGCTTCTCTTGTCGCAGCGGCATGCGCGCAGGCTCGGATCGCTCACCCGCGGAGACAACGACTTCACGCTGGATCATGATCTCACCTCGTTTTGCTTTCCATTGACCTTTGCGGGACAAAAGCTCTTTGGCCGTCCGCGCTGGTCTTGCGCCGATCTCAGGTCCCTAGACGCTGGCGTCAGGGGCTTCACCAAACCTCGCCGAACGGACGGATCTCGACGTTGAACGACCATGCCGATCGGTCCTGCTTCGCCAGTCGCCAAATCTCGTCTGCGATGGCGCTGGGCTTGATGAAGAATTCGTCCGGCTTGTCCGGCATATGCGCGCGGGTCCAGGGCACGTCGATGACGGCGTCGATCACCACATAGGCGACATGAACCCCTTTTGGCCCGACCTCAAAATTTTAGAGTTGCTACACCTGTTGACCAATCATTGGCGTGGGGTGCGCTCCAACCGGGGCTCTCTCCAGGACGTCAACTCTCCCTACCAAACCCTGAAAAGACTGGTCTGACTCTTCGGCCCGATCCTCTAAGACCTTCATTCTCTCTTCCAACCATGTGCCTAGGCCATCCATACGCGTACTTAACCCATCCAACTTATCCACTCGCGTACTCATCCCATCAATTTCTTTCATAAGAGTTCAAAATATGTCGACCACCGATGGCACATCGGGACTATGGACTCGTGGATCTGCCATAGGTGGTGGTGGTGGTGAGTATTGAGTACCTCTACGAGTGGACATGCAATGACACAAGGCGGGAATGCACTGACCAATGTGAAGTGAAGAACCTAGACTCAAACCAGTATCTAGTACCTGACAGAGATATTGATCCGAAGACCCAACTCACGCAAGGGAGGCTACCTTCCAAATCGGCGTAACCTATCATTCTGGCAGTGCCTTTTCATATACCAGATAGAGGCATGAGGTGCAACACCTGGGGCAGATGACCCTAGACTCAAACTGGCTCTGATACCAATTTGATGCGAGACGGGATGCGACTCGAGACCAATTTGAAGCGAACCTGGGACTCTAGGTGATGATGTGACCAATTGATAACACGACCAGCAATGACGCGACCAACTCGGCACCAACAGAGTTCCAATAGAGGAGGAGATGTCCTCAACAAGAGACACAAGCTCGCGGACGTCCCTAAGCGAGGGAAACGTATGGATCCACGCAGTTGAGAAACTGGCGTAGAGTCAAGGGTATTCGGCTCTTTCACGTGCTCGGGTCAAGTCATAGGATGGGTCACACACACTCTATCTCTGCGATGATCAAATAATAGATCGAGCTAGAATCCTATCACTCAATCAGCGGCATTCAAACATATATGAAATCAGTAATGCGACCAAGAGAGGAGCGAAAATGTACCTCCACGCTCCGGGCATGGGGAAGATGACCCCGACCCAGCCCCATATTCTCGGTATAAATAATTATCAATAAATATAAATATTATACCCACTCCACGCAGGGAGGTAACCCACGAGCTTGGCAGAGGGCAAGCTCGTGTGGTAGTAGTAGCTGAATCCTCAGACTCAGAGACGGACATGATGGATACTGGGCGACTAACATTGTCAGATAGCGGTCGCTTTGATTTTGACTGCAGCCGGAACTACAGAGTGTACCACCCGAAGGATAAACATCTTATGGCTTTCACTCGCGCTTTCAACCTTTTAGGCAAGAGAGACATCGAGGTGGTCCGAGTAACTGAGCAGAGCATCCTCTTCGGTCGTGATAGCATGATTGACCTGCTAGTGAGGATCGACCCGATATATTTTCCTGGAACACCCAGGAAGTGGGATGCCATCACTGGCCTATCGAAACTTACTCCTGAGCACGGCATGTTGACAAGGGCCCTTGAGTTCACCCCTACCAGGTGGGACTTATCAGCCGGAAGCATTCACCGGGAGAAGCCATCCTTTGGGCTATTTTTGGCCCCACTAAAGTGGGGGTTCCACGAGGAACCATTCATGCTGGATTGCCTGGCGATACGGTTTAAGCATCAGATTTTCGTTGGGTGGTTCGCTGACTTGAAGGCCATGGACTCTCATGGATTTTAGGCCGAAAGCATTGAATTCATAGATTATATGCTTCATAATTATGGCCCAATCCTGATGACTATTGGGGTGTACCACAGTGTGTACGCCTCCCGCTTCTGTTACGCCATCTCCAAGGGTTTCTGTTGCGGGATGATAGAGGCATTCTGTCCCGAGTTTAATACTTTTTATACGGTTGAGGGTGAGACTTCTTTGGCCTTATGGAGTCTGTCGCAGCTGAGCGGCCTCCCGATCGATGGAGAGCCTTACAAGGGGGTTTGCTTGCTAGATCGTCTGAAGGATTAGACGAACGGGGAAGGACTTTATTTGTGCGAATTTGCTTATCAGTACCCGATGAAAGTGTACCAAACCCTATGGCTGTCCTAGGGTGACGCTTCTGAGACTTCTTCTTCTCGCGCCCGCCCTAAGAAAGAAAGGAAGCGGGTGAGGATGGAGATATGGTTGCAGTTCTTCTTTAGAGGTGACCAGAAGTATAAGGTTTTTCCTTCTATTGTCGCAGTCCCGCGCAAGTTAGTGAAGCGTGCTCATCGGAAGACTCATTTGGAACCTTCTTTACAGCGAGGATGACGTGGTTGTCCAAATCTGGCTGGGGTAGACGCCGTCACCCATTGCGTGACGTATTTGACTTATTGGTTGTGTGAATTTTGCCTTCCCCAGGGCGACGAGACTGTGATCTATGCCGAGGCCATATACCCAGCATGCCTCATGGCGTGGGGAGTGAGGTTATCCATCTGCCCGGTCGCATTATGTCTGATACTAGGAGATCTTCATCATTTACGTCTCTCAAGAAATCTATGGACCGTTGGTCCTCTTCACTTTTTCAACGCCTGGGTGTGCACTTTGTTCCCCGAGTTTGCCCCCCCGCTCATTGTTATCATCAAATTTATTTCCGAGGATGCTTGAGTTTGCAAGTGCAGAGCCGAACCAGCCCACAGATCAGTTGTTCTCTATCCGGGGATAGTTGATGAAGGTTCCGTTAAACGCTCCCGGTGCACTACACTTTTGGAGTTTGGCTACACACTCCAGTCCGTTCGTGAATTATTTGCAAGAGTGCAAATTTGGAGCAATGGAAGACTACACCCATCTGATTTCTGGCGCAATCTGCATGCGGCCTTCTTTGGAGGCGGATTTGGTGGACTAGGTTCTATTTATTTGACCCAGTGTCCTCATCTTTCGGAAAGGAGGGACCACCTTCTTGGAACTTTACTACCCCTTCTATTTTGGCAGAAAATTTGGCTATGACTAGCACATTCCTCCATCTTCAGCACAATTTCCCCTAGAAAGTCGGGTAAGGTCAGGGGCAACGTCGATTGAGGAGGCTCGCACCTGGTGGGATTATTTTCATCGCCGAGAGGCTACTACATTTAGGGTGCCCACACCTGCACGATTTCCCCAAGTGATGCCAGGATATATTAAATGGTGGAATTCTCGCACTAGCTTCTTTCGGACCTCCAGGAATGACTGTTGGGATACAACAGAGAGGAAGTTCCTGAGTGCTCAGTCTTCCCCAGTGCTCGAGATCGATCCAGCCCATTTGAGGAGACTGAAGCATCGAAAAGATGATGAGGTGCAAGCTTATTTGGTGACATGGAAGACAACAAACCATAGCACCCCAAGACCACAACTGGAGCTTCCCACCATTAACAAAGATGATTTTCTGAAGAGTCTTTAGGGCTTGTGCCGAGTGGGGAGTGGCAGACTGGTGCTGCAGCAACTTCCTTTGCCTGTGGAGGAGTCTGTTGCATCCCCTACTCCTTGGCGCCCAGAGGCTGATCGTCACTCTCCTTATAGGACCTTCATCAGGAAGGAAGACCGGTAGCCAACATACTATAATTAGACCTCTTGGCTTTTTGTGCTGCTGCGCATCCACGGCCTCTTCAGGAGTGGCAAGGCTGAAGCGATATTGAGTCACCCCTTATTCATTACCTTCAGATACGTCGATGGATGGGGCATGGACCACCTCAGCCTATATTACTACTTGCTAGTTCATGGTCATGAAGATCTGGCCTTGTTGGCCGAACATTGCGTCTCAATAGGGGGCGTCTGTTGGTTGGTCTGCGAAGGGGCCTCCTGAAGTAAAGAACCCCCATTGTATTATTGGTCCCTTTCACCCTTGTATTTCGGACCAGCAGGTATGTCTTCCCTGAGTCTGCTCTTGCCTCCTACTCATATTCTCATCCTCCCTTGGGTATATACGGCGACCTACTCTAACGGTCACCGTGTTGTGTTGACGTTCCTTTGTGCAAACTGCCCTGATTCGAAGAGGACCAGGGAGTATAGAATGTTGATATCCCAGGCTCAAAAGCCCAGCTACTTTGAGACTCCCGTTGCTGCACCAACAACCACTCCCTTATCGGCTGGTGGCTCGAAGAAACGGTAGAGGCCCCACATCAAGATGGTGGTAACCCGTGCTAAGAAGGTGATAAGACTGTATGGATGCCTAGAGACCAAATTCTACAAATGGAATGTCTGTAGGAGATGCAGAAAGGGGGGATTGAATAGATCTGTCACCCGATTAAAAATTTAGACAGCAGCAGAGTCTAATGTGGAATAAGAACAAGCAGTAGCTAGACAGCCACCAACTATTTAGCAAGAACTACTGAGTCTAAACAGGTTCTATAACCTGGATCTTACACTACTCTTATCAAACATCTACTGAGCGAGGAACAATGAATTAAAGCAAGGTAGGGACTCAATGTTAATCGTCAAACAAATCTAGGGACAGTTTGAAGTCCAAAATCCTGAATTACTCCCCTACCACGCCAAGGCGAAGCAACTCATGGGGCAGATCTACTTTATTGAAATTAGCCATGTTGGACAAGGTCAAAATGCGTAGGCTGACGAATTAGTAAAGCTGGCAAGCTCACTGGTAGTCCCACCGGATGAATCACTCAATATATGAGTGATAAATCGACGACAGGTCCCCAGCATGATAGAAGAAGAGCCAGGCAAAGAAGACCTTGAAATAGCAACTGCAGAAGTGGTCGGCTCACCCGACTAGAGAGATCCCCTCACACGACTAGAGAGAGCCCCTCACACAATGGTTTAAACACCAATAGCTACTCAAGCAAAGAGAAGAAAAGATTAGGCTAATTAGGATGAAAGATTTCTGCAAAGTCCAAAATGGAATTTTATTTTGAATTATGGTAGACGTCAAAAAGAAAATACTGCTCCGATGCCTCTCTATGGAGGAGGCTTGGAGAGTCATGAAAGAAATTCATGCTGGGTCAGTTGGAGAGCACCAGTCCGGGATGAAGATGAAGATCGAGATTAAAAAGCTAGGCTATTATTGGTTGACAATGTTTGATGACTGCTACAAATATACTAAGTCATGTCAAAAGTGCTAAGAACATGCAACGGTCCCCAGGAGGCCCCTAACACAACTACATCCGATAACGCCTAGCTGGCCTTTTGCCCAATAGGGAACGGATGTCGTGGGCCTACTACCCACCTCCTCTTTAGGATGCAAATATATCCTAGCAATGATAGATTATTTCTCCCACTCGACGGAAGCTGTAGCTCTGAAAGAAGTAACAAGAGAAATCGTTGCCCGATTTATCTGACGGAACATAATATTTTGATTTGGCATCCCCAATTGGATCGTGTTGGACAACTAAATCCACTTCTGGAATCAAAAGGTAGTGCCCGTGATTTAGTGGATCCGTAGCGGTCCGAGTCTAGAATTTATCCCGTGATTTTAGGTGATTTTTACGGGTTTTTGGGCACTTAAATGAATTAGTTAAAGTATTAATGTAATTAAAATGGGCATGCAGGAGTGCCTTGGGGGTGAGAAATAAAAGGGGTAATAAGCCAAGGCACCAATGAGTTGGTGATGCGGGACAATAATGAGATGCTACTCGGACCCGTTACAACCTTGGACTCTATAGGACGACGCGACTAAAGAGACGATGTGACCAGCAACCACACTACAAAGCGGCACCTAAAGAGCTCCAGAAGAGGGGAACATGCCCCCAAACAAGAAGCACTAACTAACAATCGTCCCCAACGAGGGAAACGCGGCGATCTGCACGGTTGAGTAATCGGTTTTGAATCTTGGGGTACTCTTGTGCTCGAAACGAGTTACGGGATGGGTCTCACGCTCATAACTCACAGCGGTGATATAGTATGAACTAGCTAGGAAAGTAACCTACTCACATGCAGTGGCATCTAGGGTGTATACTTGCTAAGCAAAGTGACAAAAGGGGAGGCGAGTGTACCTCCATGCTCATGGCGTGGGGAAGACGTCCCAGCTGAGATCCGTGACTTTTGGTACTAGAATAAATATTAATTACATAGTTGATTCTGTGGCTCACTCCACGCGGGGAGGTAATAGGCAATACATGGGGTCTAGGAGCACCAATCTCTGGTTGACGGGCAGCAGTCGGTGATGCTCGGGCAGGTGGCAGGCGGCGACTCCGGATCTGCGAATAGCTGGTCAGCAGGATAGCAAATGGAGATGTCAAAAGGGACATCGACCTCCAGAAAGCTTCTGATAGCAGCAGATCACTGGGACGATGGTAGTGGGTCCCTGGTCGACCCCTGGGAGCGACAGCTACTGATTCGCCTCTGGTGTATTTTTCGAGGAACTTCTCTGGTCGCCCCTTCTAGCTGTCCAGGCTGTGGACAGAGTTGCGCACTTCCACGAGAATGGCCACCACGACCAGGGCTGATGTCGGAACGAGGCGGGACTGGTGCCATTGCGATGCTCTCTCAGAGTTAGACGAGACCATATTATGAAAGGAATTTTCTGAGGGCAGGGATTCCCGTGGGGGAATTTTGATCTAACTGGCTCACAGATCTAGAGTAGGATGGACAGAAAGTGGAGCCGCCTGAGAATTTGGGTTGACTGGAGGGCAGTTCAGTGAACTAAAAAATAAGCTAAAAGATTAGATTTTTAGAGATTCTATCTGCAGGAGACCTAATTGGGAGGACTTATAATATTACTAAGGACTCTTAGAGATTAGGTTTTGGTCAATTAAGGACTCTAAATTCACTCAAATCCTTGAAACTCTAACCAAGTTCTATAAATAGGATCCAGTTCTGAACTGGACGACCCTTACTATTGGCCCGTGAAGAATTAAGGTAAGGAGTCTGAATTTTAGATAAGTTCTTTAAAGTTATTTATTTTTAATATTTAGGACTTACTACCCTCCAATTTTCATGTTAGGAGGACGTGTATCCAAGGATATAGAAGCCTCCAAAGTCGCTGATTTCATCACAGCAACCCAAAATTCAGAACAGAAGGGTATTAAAGATCAAAGAATTAGAGAATCAAAACGAGGTAATTAGGGTGTAAGCCTTTAAGAACTTTTGTTTCCCTTAGTTTCATCTTCCTAACCCTCAGGTTTCACATCCATAGGTCAAGTGGTTGAGGAGTTAGAGCAGATTGAAGTTGCTGTAAAACCAAAAGGAGAAGAGGAGCTAGGGCAAGCCTTAGAAGATCAGAGGAAGAGTTAAAAGCTTGGTTAAGAGATAGGTTATCTCATGAACGACAAAAACAGCATGTTAGGGATAAAAGCCTTGATTGTAATTGATTCCATGCATCCTTGATTGTTAAGTTTATGTTTTAAATCATTCTAGGCATACATGCATGCTTTAGCCTAAATCAAAGTAAAAAGGGCATTCTATTGTTAATCATTATATCCTATGCATCTAGATGGCTTTATTTTGTTTAACATGGATAGCATGATCAAATTAGAGCATGTTTTAAATCGTAGTTTTCATATTTCCTATTTTCTGGTAGCAGAAGACTTAACGGAACAGAATCAGTCTGTTATGTTGCTTAATGCACAGGGACTGATCCGTTATGCTCTCTGTATATGCTTTAAGAGTACTGTGAACTATAACGGATCCAGACTAGTCCGTCATGATACTATGACGTCCTTAAACTAGTCCGTTATGTACACTGTGTTCTGTCAACTAAGACAGGATTGAAATAAACAAGAAAAACAAGCAAAGGAAGAAGGAGCCAAAGGTCAAGGTTTGATCCTACTACTCGATTTGCAAACAGTGGGTATCCACTGATACAGTTTCGCCGATAGAACTTATGCTTCTCTTTCATCCTTTCTCTCTATCATTCAGTGTAAATGACTGTAGTTTCTTTTGTATATCTTGTTCTTCGAATAAGAATAAAGGGATGGCATCGACTTGGTGCTACGGAATGGTATACTAATTGCTTATGTTGTCCTATTTTCCCCCTTTCTTCCTCTCTCATTCTCCACTAGGTATAGAGTTTTGTTCTTGTAATCATGGTCAACACCCCGTGTGAAATGCTCCCTCCCTCTCTTTTGCAGTGTTTTCTGAAGTGTTTTCCTTAATCTCTGAAACATTTCCCCTCGTATGCACGATGAGGGAGGGTTGAACAAACTGCCCCTTTTGTGGGCTATAGATACTCTACATTTACTCATTCCAGATGTATATCTCGATTTTTCGATTCAATTCCCCATGTGTGGCGAGAGGTTCATCTACATTCTCTGGATAACTTAAATAAAGGGGGGTAGATAGGCCTTGTGTTGATCATTTGCCTTTCCTTTTCATCTCATTCTCTGTATCACAATTCTCTGTATCAAATAGAGTGATCTGGCAACAATGGGTTGATCTGACACGGCCTGGCCACCGGATCACCATTTCCCTCAATTTATCGCCAAATCACCTAGCTCTCCACTTGCCACCGGATACCCTTTCTATCCCAATGCATGGTCGCCATATCATTCCTTCACTCTTGGCTGCTGAAGCTTCCCACTCCTTTTACCCTCTACATGGCCGCCGTGTCATGTTTCACTCCCCTTTTCAAACTAGCCGCTGAATTCCCTCACGGACTGGCCACCGTATCATGCCCTCTCCCTATTCCAACCATCGTATCACCCCAATGGGGTCAGCCGCTGTAGCACCCCAGTCAATTAATAAATGTTAAAAATTAAAAATAAAATATATACAGTGAAAATGAAAAAATGAGGGAAAATAAATATATGAAATTGTACCGTGAATTAAGCCAATAAAATTACTTACAAATTTGATAAAAGTAACAAGAATGTACTAGCGTGAAATTTTCACAACCATGAAGGTCATGCTCTAGAAAGTCATGTAATTCAAGAACGTATAAATTTATGTAGAGTCTCGTGATTTTCACCCATCTATAAAAAAAGTACTCCCAGCGCAATGCGATGCTAGTATTCATCATACCCCATGGTTTATATCATGTTTCCGACAATCAGTCGAGGGGACTAGAGTTGAGCCCTTGGACACAATCGGTGCCCGATCTACATCTTCAAGTTATAGATCCAGCTACTTCCACGAGAAATATCAACAAAGTAGGCCAACAATGTACTCGTTCAAACCATAGTTTCATGATAACAATTACCAAGGAAAGAATGCTCAATTATGACTATGAGAGTTCAAAAAAGATTTAAAACAAGGTCATGTCATAGAAGAAATTCGACAGCATAATGACATTTTCTTTAACTTCCATCATTTATTAAATAACTTTTGAATAAGGTGTTAAGTTCTAGATAATCAATTGACCATCTAGGAACTTAGAAAAATCAACCCTTAGGTCAAATCTCGAGTTAAACAAGGTCAGGAACCATGCGGTTGTTTACTGGACCGTTTAGGAACACATGCAGTCAAGTCCGGACCGCTAGACAGATCTATGCGATCGGGTCGGGACCGTTTAAGTTAGGGTCGAAGATAGAACAAGAAGGCTTAACACAGAGATCTATGCGGTCATGGGCTGACCATTTAACAATAGAAGTGGTCACGGGCTGACCATTAAATGGGCCTTAGCGATCATAGGCGGACCGTTTCTATACAGAACTCAGAAAGAGACTGGTAGTGTAAGTGCTATCTAGACAATTAGATTTTGAGGGTACAACCAGCTCGACGTCCTAGTGAGAATTTCAGACTCACAGAGACTTACGGAGGCCTTGAAACAAGATCACCTAGTCCGGTGAAAGAAATATCCAGCGGAGAGGATCACAAGTCTAAGATTGTATGCTTAATAGTGCAAAGTGTAACTAATGACTCCGTACTAGAAGACTCTAGATGAGAAAGGATCACATAAAACATCGATCAAACAAGTCCACCTATCATTTTGAAATATAAATTTAGGGGAAGAGACCACTGCGGGATGTTACTCTCTACGAGTTTGAACAGATATGAAAATAAAAGAAATGAAAAGTCACGAGAGAGTACGCGTGTGTTGATTGTGTGATCGCCAGGGGTCAGGGACCCCAAAAATGGAACAGATCACGTTTGTACCTCAGAAGCGGCCGACGAAGATGACTTTCTGTTGGTTACCCTTGCAAGAAATGAAACAAACACCAAATCGATCATAACAAAAGCAGTATAGTATCAATCCGTTGTGGCGATGAAATCATGAAGAGACACACACACTTGGTTGGTGTTATTTTAAACTCCTTTTAGATACAAAGGGTGGGAAAATGAGATGATGAATATGACAACGTGCAGAAAAGCCCAAAAACATAGCCCTCTCAAGGAGAGGAACGAGATACGAACAGAAATAACAAATGATGCATGCAATTGACAAGATGAAAACAAGAAGAACATAGGGGGAGGATAAACTTATTAAGAGCACCGATGGCGGGCTTCAAGGAGAGCTTCGATGATGTAAGGATAGCGTGAACGAATGGTGGGACAGAACAACTTTCTCCCGTGTGCGAGAGCACTTGGAAATCTAGCAGAACCTCCCCTTAAACACTCACAAGATCGGAAGCAAATTGGGCAGAGTATCCCCTCCTCTTTCACGATTTTGAAGCCCTAAATTTTGTGGGAGGGGGTCCTCTATTTGTAGGAAAATTTGTGAAGAACACGTCCGTAAGGACGCATTCATGTGAACATGTCTTATTGACCGGATGCATTCTCCTTTTAAAAATTAATTTTGTTTAATTAAACATGTCCAGAACTGTAGATGCGTTCTTTAAATGCGTCCAAAGTCCTAGAGGTGTCTAATTTCTTCCATAAAAATGATGCCAAAAGGCACCGAAAGTGTTGAAAGAGAGTGATTTCGGCAACTAACCGTGACTTTTTAAAGCCACGTCTAGTCAGCAAGACATCTTTTTGTTTTTGATTTATTTGAAACATCAAACTGAATGGCGGGGTTGGTGGTGAACACATGCTACACGAGGGCTCAAGAAGACATCTTGGGTGGCTGAGACCTTTAAAAGAATGTGCCACGCCAAAGGACTATAACGCACCGGGGCAGGCGTGTTATATCACCTGGGTTTCGAGACTCCGGAGGTCAAAATCGAAACCCCCTCTCGATCGACCGAAATTGATGGGGGACACGAGAAAACACAAAACCAAACCATCCTGCCAAGCCATACCATCATTCCAACCCTACGCATGCCACTAGAATGAAAAGATGATGCCCATGGAAATGATTTCAAGTATTAAAAGATTAAAAATGAACTAAGCAGGAACATGCACAAAAAATGAGGCAAAGGGCATCAGACCACGGCGCAAGTGGTACCGGCGGTGTCTTAACGAGGTAAGGAATCCATCTTCCTACCTAGATGACGACGAAAATGGTGATTTGATGCTGATCCGATGAGAGGGCGACGGGACGGCTCCCAGCCCGGCCCGGCCCCACGCTCTGCGGATCGAGGAAAGGTGGGCATCGACACGATCCTTGCGACGTGACCAATCCAATGGTACCTCCCTTGCATCGATCAGCGATCGTCTGGACTAGAAATCGAGAGAGGAATGCAAATCGAGAATTTAACCCGAAATCACCCCAAAATAGGAATTACATGAAAAATGATGAAGATGGCGACGGATGGCGACGCATGAGGTGTCAACGGATTCCTGGCAAGACGAGGAGTTTGTTCCCCTACCTCTTGCGCGGTGATGACCGCGAATCGGTGCAGATTGGGCGACGGGGGCCACGCCATCCTTCCACTGGCACGCGTCTCCACGCTCTACGATCCGAGGGATGAAGGGTACTAGCATGATCCTCCCGTCAAGCCCATCTCGTCGGTACCTCCCACGGGTTGACCGGGGTCCGTTTGGACCGCGAATCGAGTGAAAGGGGGAGAGAGGAGAGAGAACACGTGAGGGAGAGAGAGAAGAGAGAGTGAGAAGTCGAGAGAGTGAGGAGAGAGAGGGAGTGGCCTGAGATATTTAAATTTTTTGATTTTTGTTTTTTTTGAAAACTTACCTCAAATTATAATTAATTCTTTTAAAAATTGAAATTGCCAATATGCCCATTTTAATTACATTAATACTTTAACTAATTCATTTAAATGCCCAAAAATAGCTAAACCCCCCCAGGGGGGTTTGACGGGTTTGACTGGGGTGTTTGACTGGGATTCACCATGGGTTTGACTACAGGTTTGACTAGGATTTATCGCAAGTTTGACCGTCATATGTCAGGGTACCAAAAGACAGCAATGCCCTTGTTAAATCTGTGCGACCTGACCGCGCAGGTCGATCCACGTGTGAGGGTGCACGATGGTACCAAGTGCTCTGGAAAATTCTCGACATGCGTGTGTGGGCCGTATGAGGGTGCTGTGAGCTCCTAAAGCTTGTGGTTGGCCCAGGTAGGTCTTCCTTTGACTTCAGAGGGCTGGAGGGAGGTGACTCGGGGGCAGACCCCGGCCTCATTGCTGGGTGCCACATGGCGTGGCTTATAGTCAGGGCGCCCCTGGGTCGGCTCGGGTAGCTATGTTGAACATGGGCATACCCACAAAATGAGTGATCAGGGGTGGGCCCGATCGATTGTTGATGTTGCCGTGGGTCATGGCTAGTTGGTTAGGACCCTTGGTTAGGCCCGGTGACTGGGGCATCGACATGATGATGCCATTTGTCTGGTGGTCGGGGTGACCCTCGCTCCTTGGTGAAGAGTCATATGATGCGGCAGGCTGTTCTGAGTCCCGAGTTAACCCCCGATTGTTGAGGTGTCGGTGGTGTAATACCATAGGTACAGTATTCGAGGATGATCTCTGAATCTTTAAAGAGTGCCATCCTATATGACAGGCTGTCCCGACCCTTGGACCCAACTCGGTTGTCAGAGAAACTGGCTGGTATACTGCCCTTTGCTCGAGAATGATCCCCACTTGTTATGGTGTGTCGTTTGACCAGGCAAAGCATCTCGATTTTTGAGCTCAACTCAGCTGGTAGAGCATCTTCGGGGTTGTGCCATCTTGCTCTATTTAGGGAGTATTTTCCTATGCTTAATCTTCAATTAATTAGAAGAACTAAGTATGTGCCAACAACAACCCAACAGATGTTGTGTACTTGCAAGAAGATGATGAGCCTTTGGTTTCATGGGTTGTAAGAACAACAACTGAGCGTGGTGAGACGAAACATGATGAGGAGAGTGAAGAACTAGGTGAGACACCGATCTCTTGCAGCCTTAACATCTCCCCGATCTGACAGGTAAGTCAGGTAAGTATTTCGCATCCCTTCGTCCCTTAATGCATTACTATATGATATCTACGATATATTACCTCAAGAGCCAGCTGGTCATTCCTGTGTTCCAGGAACTGATGTTCCCCTCTAACAAAAATAATGATGATCTAGGTACACATGATTGATCACTGGATAGGTCGTTAGGTTGGAAGCATCAGGGGATGATAGTTCTATCTTGCATGCCGTGGTTGCAGATAGTGTCTTGACCCTGATTGCCTCGGTCTAGCAATATTATTCTCGAGTATTTTCTATTTTATAGCTTTCTTTGCATTCATTTTGATGATTTCTTTTTTATTTTAGCCCAGCATGCATCATAATCATCCTTTGAGTATTCATGTCCCATGATCTATTTGAAAGTGTCTCATCAATGATGGGCAATTGTGCGTTCCTAGTTTTGGGTAAGAGAAACTATTCCACTCAGTGGTGGAAGGTTTTCTCTGGTCTGTTCACTTGGTTTGGTTAACTGAGAGTCCCTGTCTGGAGGTTTTAGTCTACTTCTTTACTTTTTGTTATTGCTTATTCTGATTCCCTCATTGGTTGTGGATTGTGTCCCCTAATGAGGTTGGTCATGTTTTCTCCATCCATTTATTTAGTTAGTTTCTCCAGGCTGGTGTCATTTTGGTCCGATCATTCCTTGTTGTTTAGTTCAGAGATTTTCAGAA